>JAPZDV010000017.1:3331364-3356439 GCA_029814665.1 Acanthurus lineatus | reverse complement strand
AAAGCATGCTAGCAAATAACAAATAAGTCAGAGTTGTTGCTGTTTTATGGGCGTGTAGTCTCTTTAACCATTAATAGTTAAAAAGAAAGGACATTTGTAACTTATTGTGGATTTTCCTCAGATTTGTCAACCATTAATGTGCTGCTCTCTGGTGGTGTGATTGCAGTAATATGTGGAGGGAAAAGGTCACTGTCAGACCTCTTTCTTTTTGTTACTTTGCCATTCACAGTTTGAAAATAATGTGTTTTAAAGGTTTTTGTGATCCTGACATTTCCTCTCAAACACTTGTGCTTTTGGATAATCTCGAACTTTTTGGATGATTTGCTTTGAACTTTACCACAGACTTGCATGTCTCCTGAGAGATGGCTTGTAAATGCTTTTAAGACTTGTTTAGTTTCTCTGTGGCGCCATCTTCAGGCCAGAATTTCAGTTCCCCCAACACTTTTGTTTATGACTGAACTCCAGTGACAGACTGGACACTTTTTCAATTGGCCACAGCTGTACTCGATGTTTAGTGCAAATTGTGTATTATTAGTGTGTAAACACATTGATCATCATGTTAAAATACCTGCTTGACATCAGCATGTTAGCATCCAAGCTTTAGCATGTAGCTAAAAAATACAGTAGACTAATTAAGCATGGTTGCAGATTGAACTTTCGACCGGGGACAAAAAGGTTAAAAAGTAGCTTGAATAATCAAAGCATGGTGTAAAAAAGATATAAATAGTTTGTATTTTCTAGCTGGTTAATCATCTCACAACTCCTCAGAATCCTTTTGTGACCCCTTGTGGGGCTTCGACCCTCAGGTTGGGAACCGATTAGCTTGTAAAAGAACATACTGTCATACTGAAGGGCTCTGCATAGTTAATGTAATTTATTTAACAGGCGGTATGTTTAAGAAGCCCAGAATATGACGCACTTTATGAATGATTAGATGGATATCTGAAGCAGTGTGAGGAAATATATTTTAAAATGATACTTTATGGATTTTTTTAAAGTTTGTTGCATTACATCTGCAGTTTTGGCACCCCTATATGTGACGCAGACATTATACTACACAATACCACCATTATGTCAGAGAGCGTTGTGCAGAGCCGTGGATACCCGACACTTGTTTACGGATGCAAGGCACCGGAAAGCACAGGGCAGCTGCTCCCTGCCAGCTGGTTCAGGTATCCCACCTCTGGGCCAAGAGGTTTTGCATAACATAGCCTCAGGGCTCCTATTGATAATAATTCCTAGGTGGAGATGGATGGCTGATAGAAGGGCCTCCAGCTCTGCATAACCATCTCTGGGGTCGGATGTGACCCAGTGACCCTTGGAGGTCAGATGGGTACAAACCAAGAAAACCAGAAAGACGTTTTTATTATTCATCTTTTGGAAGATTAATGGATGCAAAGTTCAACTTATTTCCTTAATGAGATTAAATAGTTACATCATCGCTTCCATTTTAATATAAAAACGTGAATTTTTAGTTATTTAAATAATATTTGGTCACATTTGCAAGATGTTGTTGCTTCCCAACCAGCACTTTTAAAATGTGTCTAATAAGAAGAAAAAATTGGAAATCATGCATTTGTAAAAAAAAAAACAAAACATTTATTACCAGTGAATTTACAACATGAGCTGTCACAGTGAGATCTAACAAAAGCTGCACTTGTTAACTGTGTGACTTCCTGCATTTAATGGAAAACATTCTTTAAGATCTGCTGTGGAGTTTTTTTAATCGGCCTTTAACTCAAGAATTATAAAACAAAGATTTGATGTGTGTTCAGTCTGAGAGGGAGACGGGCAGGAATGACCAGCTTGTTGAAGGTGACCTTAGCCTTTTAACAGTGTTTTGTGCCAAATCAAATTTCCGGCCCTAAAAGAGAAACAAGCTTTTTTTCTTGCACAGCCAATGACAGAAATGTCCCAAAAATCAGACACATGTAAGGAAGAATTTGGTCTCTAAAACATGTAAACATGAACTTTTTAGCCATTTTTAGAATCAAGGCACAGAAGTTGGAAAAAGTCAGTTCTGCTTTTGTTCTTTAATGGTAAAATATTTTCTGTTGACCACAAACCTTTATGATAAATCCCACAAACAAGTCACTTAACAAGCAGATAGAGTCCAGTTTCACACATAAGCGTTCCTCCCAAACTGTCTCGACGGTGCTGCTGGTTCTGCTTGCAGGCTGTTGACTGTCTTGCTATGCTTGTTTCGTGCTGTTACAAAGGATGCAGGTCCGTTGTAAGAATATTCAGCTCTGCAAATAGATAAGCATAAGCATAAGCATCCTTTGGCATGTGATTTAAGAAGAACATGAACTGGGGAGATGTGATTTTTAAGCAGAACTGCAATGCAAAAACCTGCTTCAGTAGCTCAGACTCTCTAAATGGATCTTGTAATTTAGTTTGAATCAAAGTAACTTGATTTGAGTAATTTGACTCAGGACTTAAATTTACAGACTTGTCAGCAGTTTAATATCTGGCATGAAATCTTGCTTAGTTCTTCCAAACATCTTTCTTTTTTTATTCCTGTTGTACCCACAATATAACTAGAATGAGAGTCTACAGCCATGCTAGCAGCTCTGTAAGGCTGCACATCTGAATGCTCACAATGACAAAGCTAACATGCTGACATCTAGCAGACATATTTGCCATGTTCACCATCTTCAGTTAGTGTGTTAGCTGTAATGTAAATGGGCTAAATAGCACTAACAGCTACAAGAAGTGATGAGTTAATCCCAGTTTCAGATGACTTCAGTCGACCAATGAATGGAGGGGGACATGTTATTTATGATTTAATGCAGCCATGACAGAGAGGTCGGCCAAAATAATCTGGAAAACCACATGTATCCTTACTAGTGTAGGACCAAAGCATGCTATTTTTTTTTTTTATTTGCCTTGCTTACCCTCTCTTTGTACTCTGTATATCCTGATAGCTACCTTCAGTCAAGGTGACTTTCACTTCAACAGCAACAAAGAAAACATTCAGCTATCAACGACCACACAACTAATAAAATGACAATTTGCCCTGTAGGTTCAGCAATTACAAGACAAGATGTTGAGAGAGATTATTGGATGTTTTTGTCAATAATTCTCTCCTTCGCAGTTAAAGTAATTATTTAAATTGGCTGATTGTATTAACAATCTGTGCAGCTTGAGTCCGTCCAAATCAGATTTTCCCTGAGCCTTTGCTGCTGCTGATGATGATGACAGGTGTGGGATCATTTTTTTGGCATCCAGCATGTCAGAAAAATCAACTTGCCTTATACTGAAGCCGTCAGACAGGGAGAGGCAGAAGATAAGTCCCCCGAGGATACACAGCACAGATCCAGCCCAGCCGATGAAGAGAGCTGCTCCCAGCTCAAACCTGCAGAGTAAGAGACCAGAAGGAAATGACTGGCATTCATTTCATTTGATTGTGGTTTTGATCTCCTGGTAAACAAATTTTGTTTTTAATCCTGGGTGCATACTTCTGGGCAACAAAGAGCGGGTCAAAGAAGTCAGTTGTGATCCTGTGAGCGTATATGGAGCATGCTGTCATGGAGCAGAGACCTGCAAGGGGAAATAAGAGGATTTCTGCAGCATAATCTGACCGAAATAACAGAAGAAAGACCTTTAATTCAGTTAAACACTAATTCCACATTAGATAGCTTCCTTAAGTGCAGCTCAAAGGTTTTATTCTCTGTAAATACAGACATAGAGAGAGTTAAGCAGCATTGTTTTTACCACTGAGAATGAAATGGAAGCCGGAGAGGACAGTCAGACGAGCCTTGGTGGTGTCCGGGCCTCCTATTTTCGTGCACTTCATTCCTACCAAAGCGAGGATGGCTCCAAAGAAACCCAGACACACAGAGGCGATCATCAAACCTCGACACACCTGGATATAAGCTTCAAGACAGAGGCGGAGAAGAGGGGAGACGGAGTTAAACTTGTTGTTTCAAACCTTTTTCAGCTTGTTATCCTTAAAAATTAAGCATTATCTCCTTTGATCCCGATTTCACTTATTTTGTGCTGAGAGATGAATATATTCAGTCCATTCTCATGCCTGTATGTTAACTGTGGAGCTACAGTCAACAGCCAGAAAATCAGTGCTGATGCAGCTTTGTGTCTGCTGGATGAGTAAATGTGCAGCTGTTTGCTAACAGGTGGTAATATATCAATGTTCAGAGCTCGTTTCTGTTCCCCGCAGATGGCCATAAAGACTCAGCCCAGAGGGAGTTACAGAATCTGGTGTTTTTACAAGAAAAAAGCCCTTAAATTAGTAAAAACTGTCCTTTCTCTTCTTACTAGAAAGGAAGTAATAGGAAATGACCAGTGACCTCTGTACGACTTTATGACTTTCTCAGATTGCTTCATTGGCTCACATTAGGAGGTCGAATCAGTCCAGCTCTTCTCATTCACTGAAATACTCCTCAGATGGCCTTTAACTTCAAATGTTGTGGTTGTTTGTGGCCTGAACCAGAGTCAGAAAGTGCATATCAGGTTCCAAATGCATTTGTTTACAACGATGGTCATTCATTCGATCAAAAACAGCAGGCGTTCAAGATGTCGGACATCAGTGCTGAGGTGATAAAAATCAGAAAAACATGCAAAGACAGATGTATTTCTGTCTCAGCTTTTTGACCTCAGAGAGACAGCATCCCATACTGCATCAATCATCTCAGGACTCACCATCCAGAGCCAGCATTGAAGGGAAGTCCTTGCAGTTGGACACACCGGTGGAATCAGTCACACATGTTTTCCACAGATTGGACCAAAAGGTGGCTGTTGTGATGACCGTCCCGTCCACAGAGGAAACCTTCCAGTAGTCTGTAGGCAGTGTGGAAGACACCAGGATCCACCCAGAGATGGTCAGGAGGAAGGCAACAATCTCTGTTGCCATGCTGCCCATTTTCTCCTGTGGCTTGGTGGTCTGGACTGGGACAGGACGGAGATCTTTCCCTCAGGAGTGACAGAAAGGAGGTGGGAGGGTTTGGTCCTGGACAGGTGCGTCAGCAGAATTTGGCTTCTCCTTCACCTGCTCAGCCAAGCATCTACGCCTGGGAACCAATACTTTTAAGTGCATATCGCTCCCTGACGCACAATCAGTTGTAGTATATAGTGTTTGTGTGTGGCAGCGGGAGAGTGTGGGGGTGCTGTGCATGCTGGTCATCACTCCACACAGTGTGCATAACGTCTGCAAGGGGATCTGCAGGAGGAGGAAGTCTTTAATTGAAAGGATCTGAAAAGTCTTTGACAGAAAAGGAGCACAAGATGAGAAACAGAGATAGGAGATATTTGTATGGCAGACTGACTGAAAACATGAGTACTGAGCTTTTTTGTGTTTTTTTAACTTTTAGCTCACTTGTAAGGTTTGTATTCTGTCCACCCTCAACAGTGCTGCATCAGGACTTAGCAATCCTGTAGTTTAAGTAATGATTTAAAGCAGTTGTAATAAATAAATGTGTGCAAATGGTTAGAATTTAATCCTGTAATGGCTTTTCAGCATTATAGCTCCCTCAAGTGGCGGAATGTAGAGTCTGTGTTAAGCTTTTTGAGAAGGCATTTCCTCATATATCTGATGCTAGTTAACTAAATATTGCATCAGTGTTTATAATTTAATATACTGCAGGGTTTCCAACCTTTTTTTTACTGGTGCATGTCACTATCAAATGAACTCGTGTCTCTGTTGTCTTTTTCTATTCTGGGCTGGTGGCCTTTGTGTCTTAACAGAGCTCTTTGTGATTTAGTTGACGTTGTTCGCCTGTTACTATAGGATTTAATTTAATACAGAGCATCTTCCTGTATGTCCTGTGTCTGTCCACTAACAACTGCTGAGCAAATATCGCTGTATAACAAGAGGACTGATCTTTGAGCAATGAGTTTGCAATGGGAAGGAGGGAGTGAGAGGAATCATCAATCTACAAGAAAAAACACATGTAAAAGCCTAACCAATCCTCTGAGCAGAATGAGGCTAGTTATTTTCTAATGAAAAAAAACTGTTTACGTTGCCATTAGTCACCTTCTTGTATTACAGAGTATTTCAAACAAGGATTAGACTTTTAGATTTAATTTCGTCTTGTGGAGAAAGAGGGATTGGTTCCAGAGCAAATAATTACCAACAACATTTCCAGAGACTGCACTGCAGCTCCTCCCGCTGACCCTGATCCTGGGTCAGTTTCTTGGGTCAATAAAAGGCCAAAGGTAGAGTGTGCCATTACTCAGCATTTCAGGAAAGCTAAAGCCGTTGACTGTGAATAAACGACAGTGTGAAGGTGATAAGACCATTGTTACCTTAATCTCTTGACAGTTTAAATCTTAACGGTGTGTTTCCATGGCCGTTGTTGCCGAGCAATCTCAGAGGGGATCCTAATCCTGTAAACCTGCTAATGAAAGAGACGCAGCTGGAACAGGTTGTTATCTGACTTAACCTGTTGATGATACCCTATTCAAGACATGAATATGATGAGCTGATGATCCACATCTTTCCAGGGTTAAATAAACTCTGGAAAATGATTAATTGTAAAGCACATGGGCAGATGTTTTTCTCTTAAAACAACCTTTGGTGCAAATGATATTTATGTCAAACACAGTCAGAGCCAGAAGCTTTTTAAAATGATAGATATTTCAAATATTTATGAAATGTTGTGTAGATATAATGGTCTTCAGATGTCAAATCTTGTAACATTTGCTACATAGATTATTGCACAGAGATATTTATGATTCCTGTATGATGAGATTTGATGACTTTGGTGATGTCAGATTTTTCTGTTAAGGCTGTTATTAAGGTTGCTACTTCTTGTTTTAGATAAATGTGTTAGCTTGTATTGAGGCCCTATCAGGTGTTGCTGCTGAAGCGCCATTCCTCCTCTTTATTTTACCTTTAACCTCAAGTGTATTCTTTCTATAGGTGCTGCTAATTAGCAAATGTTAGCATGCTGATATGCTAAACTAAGACAGTGAACGTGGTAGGAAAGCTTGTTTGCAGTGTCACTGTCATAGTGAGTATGTCTATTAGAATTAAGCTTAATATCATTGTTAGCATCTAATCTTAGAACTGCCAGCATGGTTATAGACTGTTAATGGTGTTTTTTTGTTTTTTAGTAGCTTTTGTCAAGTTTAAAGATGTGCCAGGCTGGACAATTCAAATATTTATACATTACATTTTATTGTTTTTGACCTTTCTCCTTTTGTGCTAAACAGTTAACTTTTTCAGTGAATCATTTGGTGTGAAAGCAATAAAAGTTCATTAGTTCATGGCTTCTTTGCTGTAACGTGTTGACCTCTGATCTTTTTTTTTTTGCTGTGTAACAGTAAAATCTGTGTGGTCAAGTCTAATGCTTCTATATTTCCCAACTGTTTAGTTGTCTCTCCTAGTGAGGACATTGCAATTGAGTTGACAGGTATTTTCACACAGTGCTACTTAAAACAGTTTACTGTATTTAGACCAAACAATATGACATGCTACGTAAATCTTGCAAACTCTGATTAATTAGATGAAAGAAAGTGAAGACTTCTTTCTTTGTGTTCAATGAAGGGAGAAAAGAACTTGGCAACATGGGAGGAAAAAGTAGCCCTATCAGACGGCTAGGGCAGCATGGGAAAGGAGTGTTGATCCTCTGCAGATGAATGTTATTGGGGCTGAGTTCAGCTGCTTGTATTAATCTCCTGCTGGCTTTTCTCCTTTAGCCCTTTTACCAGTCGGGGCTAGCTAAACATCAACATGAGGAAAGCGTGAGAGTGTGAGAGCCAGGAATGCTCTGATCTGTTATCATTAGATTGTCAGTGTCAGGATAATAGTTGGCCTTGGTTACATGTGACTAGGTTGCTTTGAAAAGTTCCTTGAATGTTGAAAGTGAAAGACGGTAAAGGAAGTTTTGTGCACAGAGGTACTAGGTCTTTTAATTCAGTTCAGGAAACACCTTTGTCAGAGAGAATATTTGTCATCCAAAGCCTGCTCTTTTATTTGGAGGATATCCTGTGTGTGTATAAAAGAGTCTCTTTGTGTTTGTACAACGCACCAGGAAGACAGTGAGAAAGCAGGCAAACAAATATTAGCTTGATGGGATATTTTTGTGCTGTCATGTCCCCTGCCACATTATAATTAGAAAATTACCCAACCTATTAGGATTGGCTAAAGTTGAAAGTCTGTCTGTCTGTGTGGGTGTATGTGTGTTTGAGAAAGATAGATAAGGGAACTGGAGAATTTGCTGAGCAATACTATCACGTCTGCCAGAAGGCCACACAAAAAGGAAGTTTACTTTGATAAGGAACTTAATATTATAATAATTCATTTTTTAAATAAAATGGTGACTTCACCTACTGGCCCAAACTAAGCTAAAACACAAAAGTTATATTTTAAAAAAATCGTAAGTTAGCTTCTAATAGTTTATTCAATTTATTCATATTGAAAGTATGTTGTTTAATAGTTGTTTATATTAATGTTAGGTGTTTTCAACTCGTACAAAATGTTTGCTCCTCCTTTACTTTATATGATGTTGTAAATTGTTGCCCTGCTCTTATAGTAAATCGACGCCTAGTTCACATCTTCCAAATACATTTAGTTGAATTTCACTTAAACTAGTTCATACGGAATGTACAGCAGCGCTCTGAGCCTATCATATGAACGCGGAACCCCAGAGCCAATCACGTGGGGTGAGCGCTCTAGCCAGCCAGCCAATCAGGAGTCTCGGGGCAGAACCACTCAAGGTGCTTCTCTTCTGTATATGTCTCTTAGAACACAGAGCTCGTGCGGGGCGAGGACCACGTAACACACCTTGGGGGTGTCGACCTCCGTTTGGCATGTGTTTGCCCGGGAGACACGCCACATAGCCCGGAGGAGCGTTTTTGAACTGCGGACAAAAGTTGATAAGAAAGTGCCTTGTTCGTGCGGACAACCATGGAAGAATTTAGTAAAGCTGCCAAGACGAACCCGGCAGCGTCGGCGAATCTCCTGTCCCAGATATTTTTCTGGTAAGTCGACAAACGTTCCGGATGGTAACTGCAGCTAGCAACCTTTGATGCTAGCGGGGGATTTAAACGTGGACCAAACGCACCACGACGGCGTGGTAGCTAACATTTAAATTGTTAGTGTTCCGTTATAGTTTTACTCAACAGTTAATTTAACAAATGAGTGAGTAAGTTTTAAGCAGGCTGAAAACCAGAAGTGCAGACTTTGTGGGGTGTAATGAGTGTGACTCACTTTATCCCTGTTTTGAGAAGTTGTTCCACATTGAAAAAAAAAGATTTGATAGGAAGTCAGAAACATCCCCTGACATCATTCCCTTTGTGTTTATGCAATGATTCGTTTCCTGTTGAATCATTTGCTTTGGTTACTCGAGTCTGATGGGAAAGTTGGGCTCGTGCACCAGGTTTCTGAATCGGTTCGCTTTGTTTACGGCCATCAACGTTACCTTTGATATCAAGCACAACAGAGAAGTGATGTTTCACCGCACTTTCTGCACTTTATACTTCAAGGGTTGTAAATGACACCACATTTTAATGCTCACATTAATGCACCTGAGAGGGGTCTTGGCTTCAATTGTTGTTTGTTTTATAGCGTTACTCCAATAACACCATGTAGAATTGATGACCATGCGAACATAGACATAAACTGACCTATCTCACTTTCTTTTTCTGATTATTTTATTATCACTGCATCAGGTGGCTTAATCCTTTGTTCCGAATTGGATCTAAACGCAGACTGGAGGAAGATGACATGTACAAAGTGCTCCCGCAGGATGGGTCGGAGAGTCTGGGCCAGGAGCTGCACAGGTAGAGTTTGCTTCAAACAAAACAGTAAAAACACACAATTTAGATAACTTAAATTCCATGTCCACTTGTTTTTGCCCCAGTTCATTTTTTTTTTCGGATTGAAAAACTTTATGTAAAGTCAGGAACATGATTCCAGGTATCTCAAGTAATCACCACGTTAGTTTTGACTGCTTAAAGTCAAAACAAATTATTTAATACTTGAAGATTAAATGTTTCTAAAAGTTTGCTTTTCATATTTGCAGTGTAATATTATCAGCTCAAAAATTGTAGAGGACTCATATCTTCTCAAGCAAAAAAGTTTTGAAGATATCATAAGTGTACAAGGAACAAGCTGTAGATCTGAAACAAGTCTGCCTGGCACTCAAGAACATACTCACAAATGTCTTGAATTATCTCTCTGACTTCCCAGACTGCTGTTGTAGATAAGCAAACCAACATCAGACAGAGACATGACCCAAAATGATACAAACTGTCTTCTTGTGTGTATCAGCAGATTAAAAAATGTATTATTCTCAGTGACCATCTCGAACTCTGCCACCTCAGATTTCTTGGTGATGAGCTGCATTTGATTCAGAGCACATCCTTATCGTTCTAGCCAGAGCAGCTATTCCTGCTGCTTAAAACCACATTGACAATTTGGTTTCTCACTTATCACAGTCATAAAATACAAACCTCAGACATAATTTTTTGATTTGAGGTGGGAAAGATTTGCTGTAACTTTGACTTTCTGTTCTGTGGAGACAAAATGGCGGAACTTGTTTTCTGCCATGTGACACATTGATTGGATGTCATGTGTGTAACCATTCAGTGGGAGATATGAGAGTATTTAACTGCATTAAGAAGTCTTCCTACATAAGAATTAGAGCATTTGAAGTGTCTGCAAAGTGAGGAGACAGAAAGGTCGGGGAGTTTCTTACTCTGTTTTGCCATGGCATGCCACTTATGTCATGTATGAAGCAGGGCCTGACATTTATGTTTAAAAACGAACAAACAACAACACATTAGATGGAGATGCTATAGTTTTAGACGTTACACTTGTCATGCCTTTGTTGCTTCTGTTACTCCTGAAGTTTCTTAAGTCACAGACAATATGACATCATGTCGCCATTGTTTGTTTTAGTGTTACAAAAACCAGTGTCAAAAAGGTTCTCAGCTGGGTCTGTATTAGGAAATCTGTGTAAAAAGAGCTTTTGTTTCACTGATACCTGGAACACGTCTGTTTAACCATCTTAACCTTTTTTGCATGTGGCTTTTTAAAATAAAAATAAAAGTCTGTTTGCCCCCTTCGTCACTGTTTTCCACTGGTTTGACTAGATCTATGAGATGTGAAGTTTTTCTCTCTCTTTTGTTTAACATTCATTGGCCTGGAGAGATTAAAGATTAAATCTACAAGATAAATATTTAATAAATAGCTTTTAGTGAATAAAATGAAGGAGAAAAATGTTGTTTTAATGATCTCCTATCATTTTTTGAGCTTTGCAGGGTCAAGGTTTGCTGGCATAGACAATTAAGGGAATCAGCTTTCTGTTAGATTTTATTGAATCATTAGACAATTTCTAAGCGACACTTTAGGACCTGAAAAGAAAACAGTTGATATTTTTTGTTCCCTTAAAAATTGGGTAATTCATAAACATAACAGGTGCAGCATTAACCACCACCGCCCGCTCAAGTCAAACATTTCTAACGTTTGCGTGAGTCTTTCAGACACTGTTTAAATTGTAATGTTTAACTTGACAATGATAACAATGATGAAACACTGAGAAATTGTTTGTCAGGTTAATGAGTAATTGTATACACACCACTCTTCATTTAGTTAAGTCACGTTTTACTCACCACCTGTAAAGGAGTAAGTAGTGAGGTTTGTGTTCAGCTTCCAGAACTCCCACTTCAGATAAACTCCTCTTCCTGACTAAAACTTTGATAAACTACAACAACAAAACTGCAAAGATGCACTGGTTGTATCCTCTTAACTAAGGGAAAAGTAGGCTTTTCTGCCTGTTTATGAAATGTAGATATTTGGACCAGAAAGGAGTCAGCCCTTGAGTTTGACACACAGCTATTGATTACTGGGTTGTTTCATGGTCTATATTTTAATGAGACTCTTCAGTAGTAATTGAATAGTTTTTATTGTCCATAAAATCAGAATTTTTTAGTGGCTAGATGAGCACGAAGGTCAGTCCTTGAGGCATATCCACTCTATTCGTCATGAGTCATTTTGTTGCAAAGTGTTAAGACAAGATTTCTTTTTGAACCTCATTACTGAAAAGTCTTAATTTTGTTCAGCAGTTTAGTATCTTGGGTGATAAAGATCAGACTTGTCTTAATCTCTGACAGGATTTGTCAAAGGACATTATTAACAGTCCAGATGCTACATTTTTCTTCTTCCAAAAAATTGTAAGAAAAGACCAAAACATTAAAGTAAATGTGTTTTAAATCTTGATATATTTTAATAGTATTCCTCTGTGTTATATAGCTCTGTTGTATATTTTGGGCTAAAAACTATTCAAATACATCAGTGTGTCACATTGTTGCATAGGGAGGCATTTTCAATTCACTCTTTCCTCATTTGAGTTCCATTTTTTATAATTAAACTATATTTACCAAAAACCTTTAGGAAATTGCTGACTCTTAGTAAGGAAGTTTCGTATGCATGTATAAAATTTCAGCAGTAACTGAGAGCCATAGACAGAGTAGGGAAGTGGGAATGTACTGGGAGATGACACATGGTCATTTGTGCTCTTCTCATAGTGGGATTTGATAATATGAATGACCCCAGAGTTATACTCTCAATGAATTTCAGTGATCTGAAAGTAACTGCTAAAATGTTTGACCTTTGGCCACAGAGTTTATGTATATGATGCAGGTGCATTTGGGTTACAGGTAACATGCACATGGCTGTCTTAAATATTTAAGAAATGTTCACTATGGTGATGGAACAACTTTTTTGAACATTTGTCACTTTACATGAGAATAACTAACAATTTCTCAACTTGAAATGTAATTAGCTGAATAAATTACAGGCAAAGTCGTCCAATGGGATTGAAGATGTCATTCTCCTGCTGTCATAGATACTGTACCATTATATTTATACCTTCTTATGTTATAAGAATAGGGAAATGATTGTTAGGTCACATCAGCTTTGAATTTTTGAAGTCATTAAATGTAATATCCAATTTGCAATGGGTGGTCATTACCGCCTTAGCAGCTTCTTTTCCGAGATGGTGACCGTGCAAATGAAAATTATAAAAGCATGTTAAAACTTGCCCCTGACCACAGATCCCCTGACTGATAACACTATCTGTCTATGTAAAAGGGAAACCTCTCTTTATTTTTATCGTGTGATTACCACCTCAGAGGCAAGTTCTGGCTGGTCTGGATGCAAGGCTTATTTTCTCATTACACAAGTGAATAATTCATAAAGTAACACGGCATCTTTTTTTGTGACAGACACTGGGATCAAGAGGTCAAGATGGCTGCCAAAGAGCTGCGGAAACCAAGCCTCTCAAAAGCTATCATGAAGTGCTACTGGAAATCATATTCTGTACTGGGGTTCTTTACCCTTCTTGAGGTAAATGTTTTAAGCACTGGAAGTTAGCTTAACTGAGTGTGTATTATCCTCTGCACTGAAGCAGAAAAGATATATTTTTTGATCAAATTTAACAAGCATTAATAAAAAAATAAACCAGGTTTAAAGAGCACATTATGTTCTGCTGTAATTTTACAGTTTTTTCCCCAGCAGCATAGGAACAATAAAGAGCGTAACAAATACTTAAAAACTAGGAGATTTTTAGCTTAAATCAGATAACAGATTTTGATCATAACATGTTGTGTTTTTTAAATTGTAATAATCATCCACTTTTAATAATGGTCATTGTGTGGTAATACTAACCCAATTTCTCTCCATGTACATCAGGAGGTCATTAAAGTGATCCAGCCGGTCGTCTTGGGACAATTGATTCGCTTCTTTGAGAGTTACGACCCAAAGGATATGCAAGCTCTTTATAGAACTTGTGGCTATGCAGCAGCTTTGTCAATATGCAGCATCGGCCTGGCGCTGCTGCACCACCTCTACTTCTACCATGTCCAGAGATCAGGCATGAAGATACGAGTGGCCATGTGTCATATGATCTACAAGAAGGTCAGTGGGAGGTTCACTTCAATTTGAATGTCAGAGGTACAGTCTTCCAAGTTCTGTCGTGTATTTTAAGAGCTGTATTTAACAAAAACAACAAAAAAACCCTGAAATGACTCCCTGGTTACTTTTTGTAATTTTATGCCTCTGTATTTTATCCTTGACCGCAACATATAAGACTTATCGACTTACATCATCGAGACAAGTGTTTGTGATTAATGCTGTGTCACTGATGTTGATCCCTGTCTGTTTTTAGGCTCTGTGTCTCAGCAGTTCGGCCATGGGAAAAACCACCACTGGCCAGATTGTCAACCTGCTTTCCAATGACGTCAACAAGTTTGATGAAGTAAGTAAAATTTAAAGTTTCAAGAGAAGAAAACAGTAGGATACAGGCTCACACCCACTTATGCCTTTCTTGCAGTGTAGACTTATTTACCTTTAAAGAAAAACATGGCAATCCTCAGAAATGTCCAATTAAAGGAAGGAGAGTAAAATTAAAGACTTGAAGACTTTACATAAATAAGGAATCATTTGGGAGCCCTGAATTACTTTTGCTGCAAACATTTACAGAATGTGTTTCTTTCTCTTTACTGTGAATGTATTCAAAGGACTGCTCAAATAGTAGGTGGAGACATGTTGGCAGAGGTTTTGTAAACATTCACATTCACTCAGGAGACACAACTTGCATCGAAAATGGAGGAACAGTGTGTAAAATAGCTGTTACTCTTAAACAATTAATGCAATACTTTTGTTAAACCCACTAAATTTAAGAAAAGAAATCTTGAATTACTTCAGATCAGTTGAAATCCACTGTGATGGTGAAAAGATGTAAAACTTAATCATTATTGTGGTCCTGAATGTATTTTAATGTGTTCTGTATTAGCGCTGTCCTGACTCAGAGAAACATTGGCAAGTCTCCTCCTAGTGTGAGGTTTAGGCTTTATTATGCTTTGAGCCTTTTGTGGCACCGAACCCAGTTTGTCTTGGAATGTAGGGTTTCGTTTTAATCAGAAGGTCAGAGCCTGCTGCGAGGACTCCACAGGTTCTTGAGGGCATTTTGTTTCTTGGCAAGGGGGCTGTTAATCATGTCACGCTGTCTTGCTGGTTTGAAATGGAGTCTTTTCTAGGCAACTGTAAAGTGAATCTGCCGTTTTCGAAAAAAAACCTACCTAATATTGAATGTTTGGAGATGATTAAACATGCTGTGTAAGAACAAACTTTGATCTCATGGATCACTGTGACTTACATGTGTTTTGGAAGTAGTTTTGTTTGTACTGCTTTTGCATGCAACAAATCATTCATAGTAAATTTCTCTTCAACAGGTGACTATTTTCCTGCACTTCCTGTGGGTGGGGCCCCTCCAGGCAGCAGCGGTAGTGGGGCTGCTGTGGGTGGAGATTGGTCCACCGTGCCTGGCGGGCATGGGGGTCCTCTTGTTCCTGATGCCTGTACAAACCATGTTTGGAAGGCTGTTTTCTAAATTCAGGTAACACACTAACAGAGTCCTGATGTGCGTGACAAGCTGTGAATTTTGCAACTCATCTGTGAAGCCCCACCCTCTCAGTTCTTGTTGTTACACCTGCTTTACAGTCTATGACAGCACACATGCAGTTGACAGTAAAAACAAGCTGATTCCCACTTAAAGTCAGTGATTTTGAGAACACCTGGTCTTTTCGTTCACAGAGAATTAAAAGCAGCATTTCTTGTGGACAGGGTTTATATTATTCGCTAAATTTGATCAGCTGTAGTTGGCCAACTAATTAGCATCACGAGTTGGTTGAAAACTCAGAGTATGTACCCTTTAAGTAGATTCAGTTATAAACACATTTTTCTCTCTGCTTCAGCTCTCCAACTGCACTAAAGTGGCTCTGCTCTCCTCTAAAGCTTTTCTTAAACAGTAAATGTTTGGATAAGTCTACTTAAGAGGAACTTTCTTGCACTTCTAACTTCCTCTGTGATCATTTCAAGGTTCCTTTCAGTCATTTAACTGCATGACCATGAAGTAATGTTTTGGTCAGCTGGGGAGTTGTCCCCACTTCTTATCGGCATGTGATGAATAGAGGATGTAAAAGAGTTTTAGTCATTGAACAATGTCAGGCTCTTCTCAACTACTACTGAGTAGCCAGAGCCTGAGAAAACATAACCCATAGTAACAGCATGTGAAGATGTGCTGTATTGTGGTCAGTAGTTGAACACCAGAAAGAAAATCCTTTTGTCCAGGAGGAATTCTTGGGGAAGATCTTTGTTTGTCCCCAACAGAATTTCAATGAACTTCTACTTAGAGAACAGTCTTCACTAATCTTGGGCTTCTGCTTACTGTAGCAGCATGTAGATAAAGTATCTTGCATTTTCTGCTTCCTCTGTCAGCTTTTCTGATAAGCCTTTATACACACCACCAATAAAACTAATAAACACACATGAAAGAAGCAAATGCAGAACCAACATGCCTGTTTGCACATTGTGCTAGAGCTCTGTTTGGCAAACTCAATTTTGGTTTTCTCTAAATAACTTCAGGCAAAAATAGCTGTTCGATGTGCACACAATCATGTACAGACTCATTTTGAAAAGTTGCCCTAATTGTCCCCTGTTTGCTGTCTATTTCTGCAGTTAAGCAAACTAAAATGTTCAACTCTTCTTTGCAGGAGTAAGACAGCTGTCCTGACTGACAGCAGGATTCGCACAATGAATGAGGTGGTGTCTGGAATTAGGATCATCAAGATGTATGCCTGGGAGAAACCCTTCGCTGCTCTGGTCTCTGATGTCAGAAGGTAAAAACATAAAGGGATTCTTGTTTTCTGCATTTCTCTCTCGATCAAAGAAAGCTTTTTAAGAGGTGCTGGCTCACAAATCAAATTCATTTCATTTAACAGGTGTTCCTTTTAAACTTTAGTGTCTGTTGGAATACCACAACTATATATAGGTTGCTTATTTACAGTGTAAATTACCCTTTTATATTCACTGTGTATTTCAAGTTTTAGTAGATGTTCACCAGTGAAATAGGGCAAATTACAAATTTACATCCACTGCATAAAAGCTGTAATTAAGAGCCTTGCCCTAGTTCATTCCTGCCCTGCAAGATCTCTAAAAGCAGTCACTCTTCACACAGTTCCACCTGCTCTTCTTAAATTAAAGCTACAGGAAACTGACAATTGAATCGTAAAATATCAAACCAAATATGTTTGCGGTCTTGCCATCAGCTCATGCATGTGCCTAGTTGTGCTTTAAATTACTTACATGTCGTTTTATAACTTGTGTACTACTCACTTTTGTTCTCTTGCTGAAAAGTGCATTGGATTCAGGTTTTGCAGTTATGACTGACGGGTCTTAACTGGGCATTTTCACAATGTGTGATTAACAGCCACTAGTTAAATCAGTGTTTTAAGGAGGTGGATACGTCAAACATGCTCGTTTGAACGATGATTCAAACTTCAGTCTGAAATTGCAAAAGTCACACAGAGTGAATTATGACATTTGCAGTGGTAGTCATCGTGTTGCTCAGTCCGTTTGATGTGTGGGAGGCATAAATCTGTGTCACACCTCAGTTTTATTGATACTCTGTAAGCATTCAGGATAAACAAGTTCCCACTGGCTTCATTGGTTTAAATTTGGCGAAGCTGCTCTGTGATGTTTCAGTTCTGGTCGCTGGGTCGCATCTTGGTCAAATAAACAGTTTAGTGTGTGTGTTACCTTTAGGATGTGTGTTGCCCTAGCAACCTATGCCCATGTTGCTTTGTAATTTCCGCAGTCTTCCTGATTTTATTCCCATCTAAATTTAAATGCTCACAATATCCTGGGGTCTGGAAAATATCTGAATAAGATGGGGGGGGGTTTAGCTGTTGTTTATTTCTCTTTAACTAGAAATGCTGTCCACAGTACACCGCATTAATGAATCCAAACAGATATGAAAGAGAGAGGATTTCCTGTTTTTGCCACAGCCACAGCCACAGTCATACCATCACAGTGTTAACAAAGTCTTGTTTGTTGTTAAGTTTTCAGAGATCTGGTTGTTTGGCAGAATTAGAGCAGCTTATTCTTGCTCTGTGGCTGGAAGACCTAACAAACCTTCATACTTATTCCAAACCATATTCAGCCTGGAAAGCAGGTATTAAAATCCTCCTCTGCAAAAGGCTTCATGCCTATGATTTTCCTTCACTGTCATCCTGAAGTGATGTGATCAGGATCAAGAGTTAATTTTCAAAGATTAAAGCAAAAGCTGAGCAGATTCATGTACTTCTAATAATAAAGGCATTTTGGATTTGTTGCTTGCTCAAAGGTGAATTTTGAAGTCAAGTCATGTGATTGTTGGATCTCTTCTCTGTCTTCTCAGCAAGGAGATCTCCAAGATCATGAAGAGCTCCTATCTGCGAGGGCTAAACATGGCCTCCTTCTTCTGCGCCAGCAAGATCATCGTTTTCGTCACCTTCACTCTCTACGTCCTTCTGGGAAATACCATCACAGCAAGCCGTGTGTTTGTGACAGTGTCGCTCTACTCTGCTGTGCGACTCACCGTCACACTCTTCTTCCCCAGTGCTGTCGAGAAGCTGTTTGAGAGTCGTGTCAGCGTCAGCAGGATCCAGGTACGCTGCTTTTATATGTGATATCAGTTGGACTTCAGTGTTTGTATTTATAATAATGTGTTGTTTTTCGCCCACCACAGAAAATGCAAAGTTTGTAAAAATTTATTTGAACTTGTTTTGGTCAAATTCTATTTATAAAACAACATACCTTGCAGTGTTGTCAGTAGCAGTTATTAAAAAAAGGCGTGCTGTTCTTTGTTAAAAACTGAAGGAGGGAGAAAATATAAGTCAGCAGATGTTGATCTTGCTTGGACCTCAGGTCTGCCTGGCATCGCTTCAATGCATGTTTAAAGTAATTGTAAATGATTTCTCCTCCGTGCAGCTAACAGAACCGTATGTTTCTGCAAAATGGCTCATTTCGTGATCATGTTCAGATCACAAACAACAGAAGCAATGCCATGCAAGAATATTTACACCATCATGTCTGGATGCATTACTGTAGTTAGATTAGATAAGAGAGAGTCTTGGAATACTTGATGTCTCTTCTTCAGATCAAGTCCGAGTTTAAGTTCTTGCCAGGTGTTTGTTCAATAAAAGCAAACTTCATAAACACAGATAAACATCTGTAGCTGATAAGCTGTAACATGGTGTTAACTTGAAGGTTCAACTTTGGAACACCATCGTCTTCTACCTTAATTCCTTTTTGTTATGAAGATATGGGAAGCCTGCAATGTAGCTTTAAACCTGCTGTTGCAGTTATGAAACATTATGTAATGATTCACTCAATCACAGCAGTGAAAAACTTATCTTAAGAAGTAATTTAACCACTTTTATGTGCTTGTTATATAATAATTAGAAGTAATAAACCCGTTGTATGACTTAAGAGTTTTTTGTAACCCTTCCAACTTGGCTGTAAGGTTTTTTTTTTTTTTTTATGGTCAAGGAGTTCCTGATGCTGGATGAAATCATTAAAAACACTCCTGCACTGACACAGGATGAGAAGAAGGAGGCTTCAGTGGAGATTCAGGACCTGACCTGCTACTGGGACAAGGTCAGATACCACCACAGAGAAAAACCAAATCCCAAAGTCCAAATTAAAAAAAAGCACAAGTGTAGCTTTGGTTTGATGGCATGTGTGCCTTTGTGCACCACGCGGGAATAATATTACAGCAAAAATTAACAAAAATGATTATTTAAAGTTACAAAGTTTTTGATCTTTTAATACAGTTACATCTAATAGTGTCATTAAATGTTTTCATTTATGTTAAACCCATTTTTACCACCTGCAGAGTCTTGATGCTCCATCTCTGCAAAACATCTCCCTCAATCTGAACTCAAACCAGCTGGTGGCTGTAATTGGACCAGTGGGAGCTGGAAAGGTCAGTTACCTGCTTATGTCATCAGATTCAGAAGGTGGTTTCCTGTCTCTGATAGTGGAATCTCAAATTATGAAGTGATTCAACTAGATTGTTTACGTTTTTCTCTTAGATGCCAACTCATATTATATCTTTTTATGTGTCTTCATGTCCTTCCAGTCATCACTTTTGAGCTCCATCCTGGGAGAGCTACCCCATGAAAAGGGGGTGCTGAAGGTCAAAGGTCAGCTGACCTATGCCGCCCAGCAGCCCTGGGTGTACCCTGGAACCATCCGCAGCAACATCCTGTTTGGGAAAGAGATGAATCCACAGATGTATGAGAGAGTCATCAGAGCCTGCGCTCTAAAGAGGGTGAGAGCAGCTTAATTATTACTTAAGATTATTACATTATGCAGACACAAAGTTTACAGTGCAGTTAAGAAAGATAAAGGCCTGATTCATTTCATGAGGGAAAAGGCCAATAAAATACTCCCGACTTTTTGAGATTAGATACACTGCAAGTAGTCAATGAATAAACATACCATACGTTGAGAGAGCAGGTGTCTGTCACACAGAGCAGGTTCACATTATTCAGGCTGTCTTTGACTTGTTTGACTTACCATAAGCTGACAATAAATATCCTGGATAACTGGTCTCACCTGTTCATTAATTACTTTGTTCTTTCTTGTACTTAACATCCTAATCAATCATTGAGTCGTTAAAATGTTAAGGGCAAGAGCAGAGCAGCTTATTATATAATAAGATTAAATTTAGAGCAGCCATTAAAAAAAGTGCTTGTCAGCCACAAGTCACAAACTTGAGCTGAAATATGTAACCGATGCAAATAACACAAAGGTGTTGTAGCAAAGAGCCATTTTAGTGGTTTGGAGATATAACTCTTATGTAACATTTAGGGTCTGTGTAACAGTATGTCCATGCTGGGGTTTTGTAGGAAAGCCCTCCATTTCCATCCCTCATAGCTGATTGCACAGTAGGTGACTCTTCCACATGTTTCAGGCCTTGAGTCTTAGCTGCTTAACCGCTGCTTGCGAGTTTGGTCTGTCGCATTATTTGCCTTTGCAGTTAAACTGTGTAAACTTGAGCTGTCTTCTGGGTGGATTTAGTGTTAGACTCTCTTTTTTTTGTTAGTGTCTTTGATTATAATGAGAGGTTGGTGTGTGTTTTTGCCTTGTCCACATGTGCAGACGCTTTATTTAAAAGCTAGTTTTTTGATGTGTTGTAGCCATTCATTTAAATAAAAAAGTTCATGAGATTGACAGCGACCTTTGACCCCAAATATCTCATCAGTTCTTTTATAACATCAAATGAGCATCACTGCCAGATGAAATTAAATTCCCAGGCATAACACGTTTCCAAGCATATGACAGAGAAAAACACAAGACCACTGGCCACAACCAGTTCTGGCACTGAAGCATAACTCGAAGCATTTACTCAAAAAAACAGTTTCTTCTTTTAAATCAAAGCATTACACAAGAGGATAATAATTGACTCAAATGGATGAAAAGGCACAAAGTGACCAAGCAATTTTCTGTCCAACATTATGCAACCGCATACACAAAAATGGACATGGGTTAGAGTTACAGGTGATAAGTCACATTTTAAACAAGACTGCCAGGCAATAATATGCCCAGTCACAACAGGTGATTGATGTGTTTGGTTAGTCACAGCAGAATAAGTTTTTATTTTGGGCAATATAGATTAATTTTGCTAACCGATGTGTAACTTATTTACTGGACGCAGCCTCTAGTAACCTCTCCTCCAACATAAAGTGACAGTGAACTGCAACCACAGTTCAACCTCTGCTATAAGTCAGACAGGTGAGAGGGCTCCTCATGCCCCTTACACTCATAAAATGAGCAGTTATGTAATAGCTGTTCACCCCCTCAAACAAAGAAATAAACTAACTCAAGCTCAAGCTGACACAAGTGGCTAAAAAACAAGGAGGAGAAACAACTGGCACCATGCTCACATTTTAGGCTCCATAACAGCAGGAAAAAACATGTGACCAACAGTCTTCAGTACAGCTCTTTGTTTCATACCGCCATTCAAATACAGTTTACTACAGACAGACAAAGCAGCTGCCTGAGGGTCAACTTTGTCAGGTAACAGCTGTCAGCAGCTGAGGAATAAAATAGCACCAAGTGGGTTTGTACACAAGACTACTGTGGCCTCTGTTGTGGCTTTTGATGCATCAGCTTCCGCTTTTTTGTTTTGTTTTTGTCAGCAGCTGGTTTGAGAAATCACACATTTATACTTACAATTTATATTTAAATGAACTAATATACATCCATCATTTTAAAACCTCTCAAAACTTGGCTTTAAATTGTAGATAATTATTTTAACATGAATAGTATTTTCTATATAAGCATACAAAGGACAGCTGACTACATATTACACATATTAAACTTTATTCATACTTGAGAGATCACTGAGTGGCTACCATCACTTACGATTGAAAAAACAACAACAAAGACAAGAGCAAGACATACTAACCAAGCAAAGGCAACACCATAATAACTTATCAAAAGCCAGTAAAACTTTCAAATTAACAAAGAAAACTGAGTATTTAATTCAGATAACAATGCAAAATAAAATACACTTATCTAAAGTAAATCACAATTAGAGCTTAAAAGGTTTATGATCAAATTTCTAACATAACATCTAAAAATTTAAGCATACTGATGTTAAGGAGGTGCTGTTATTTGTTTCAGCAGTCAGACGCCCTGAAGTGAAAGCAGTCTTAACAAGTTCAAAGCTAACTCATTAAGCACAAAGTAAGCAGAGCGTGTCGGCAGTGACAAAGCAATTCTGAAAGGCAAAACTGTCAATTTTCCACTAACGACTTTATATATAGAAACTAGAACGGCAAGTCTTTCGTCTCACTTTGTCAAACCACCACTGACACTATCAGTTATTAAAATGATTTGACAAAGTGCTGAAGTTCCTCATGTCAGTGCAATTGGATCTAAAAAAGTACATCATATCCAAAAGATTAAATATCTCAGGATCGCTGCATGCTGAAGCCTGTCCTGTCCTGACTTGTCCGCTAATCACAGGTTATGTAGTGCAGCACTGATCTCCGCGTCTCCCCTTACCTTTTTAACTGTTAGATGTGCTGAATCAGCAACACAATGCAGTAATTTGTAATTCATGTACAGACGGCTATAACAGTTTGCCAAAGATTACTGATGTAGTAGAATCAGTCTGGGAGGGAATTTGGCTTAAGACTGAACACTGGGGAACTTTTTTTAACTGATGAAAAAAAAACAGTTCCCCCTGTGTGCAATACTATCAAATCCACTATGATGAAACCTCTGTGGGAGCAGGCAATGATCTACAGAATCAAATGCTATGAACAGATCAACGACCGCAGCGATAAAAAGACCTCCATCCTGCACTAAAACCAGACTGAAAAGGACTCAAGGTGGAAGCTTTGGGCAGAAATATCATTAACTTATCGCAAAGATATAATCACACATTAATTATTGTTAAATAAAAGCATAAATAAATAAATAATTCAGGACCTTTATCAAGCAGTTCAGTTATTTGTTTACAGTAACTAATACTGCTATCCTAAAGAAAAAGAGGATCCACATTGTCCCTTACAGTATGATGCCAAGCATAGTGTCCTTCACTTCACTTAGACAGGATGCAGAACTGAAGGCTGCAAGAAATCTGTACACTGACACAGATTTCTCCTGCTGCAATGACTCATTTCATACCAGCCTTTAATAGATCGTTATCTACTCTTGCTTCCACTGAATGTTTTGGCATATTGTTTCTGTTCTGTGCAAAAATGTTTCAGAGGTTTTTCTAAAGGTAATATGGAGGCCTCAGCAGTCAGAGTCATAATCACTTCAGATAAGCTATGGAATATATTTCTCCACAGGCTGAGGATTTTGACTGCTCATATTGATTTAAGGGACAAAATAAACAAACAAGAGAGCTGATGTGGGTTGTTGTTAACAGTCTGTGGCTCCTGCTTGTGACTGAACGCTGGCATTACTGCTTTTTAAATAAGATGTGATGGGCTGGTTGCTTGGTTTCTCGCTTTCTCTCAAAGTAGAACAGAGCATCCTATTTAAAGAGCGGAAAGGCTTATTGCAGTTGGACTTTAATTGCCAGTATAAAAAGGGAGAACTGATCATAGCAAGCAAAACCTGTTTAAGTGTACCAGTGTGTGCCTTGAACTGAAAAAGAATTAAGAAGGAGCTGAGAAGGGCCTTTGCCTGTAAGGTTCACTGCAAAACACTCAGGTAATCTGCTTCATCAGAGCTGTGTAGGTGTGGTTACACAACATCTGATTTACGAGGGATTGGCACACGAGAAAAAACTCCACAACTGTCACCATGTTTTGATTTATATGTCGTATACTGACATCACGTTTTTGCATGTGAGCTTAATGTGAAACAACGAAAAAAAGGTTTTCATTTTGGCAGGAAAACTGTACTCAACAAATGCAAAAGCATGATTTTGATGTCATTAGCAGACCAAACCAACGCTTAACAAAAGGCCATTACTGCTAAGCTAAGTGCAAGCAGAGATCTGACTTGTTTTTATACAAAACCAGCAACATTGGTGGTCAGGCTATGATCAGTGTTGTGACGCCACTATTCCTTCATATAGTGGAAGAGGAACTGTTCATTTGTGTGTAAACAAGTAAACAGTCCTGTTAGCAATGTTAACACCAGCACAATCTGTCATTACGAGCCAAACACTCTGTCAACATCACAAACTCAGTTTCTGAACATTTTCACCCTGGCTGAAGTTTTCCAAAAGATCCTTTTTTAGTGAGCTGAGACTAGGCTGTGTTTGGATGAATGGCTACAACACATCAAAAAACTAGCTTTTAAATAAAGCGTCTGCACATGTGGACAAGGCAAAAGCACACACCAACCTCTCATTATAATCAAAGACACTAACAAAAAAAAAGAAAGTCTAACACTAAACCACCCAGAAGACAGCTCAAGTTTACACAGTTTAACTGTGAAGGCAAATAATGCGACAGACCAAACTCGCAAGCAGCAGTTAAGCAGCTAAGACTCAAGGCCAGAAACATATGGAAGAGTTACCAACTGTGCAATCAGCTATGAGGGATGGAAATGGAGGGTGTTCCTACAAAACCCCAGCATGGACATAATGTTACACAGACCCTAAATGTTACATAAGAGTTATATCTCCAAACCACTAAAATTGCTCTTTGCTACAACACCTTTGTGTTATTTGCATCGGTTACATATTTCAGCTCAAGTTTGTTACTTGTGGCTGACAAGCACTTTTTTAATGGCTGCTCTAAATTTAATCTT
>JAPZDV010000017.1:3317050-3331264 GCA_029814665.1 Acanthurus lineatus | reverse complement strand
TTTGATGTTATAAAAGAACTGATGAGATATTTGGGGTCAAAGGTCGCTGTCAATCTCATGAACTTTTTTATTTAAATCCCATCACTCAAGAATTGAGTAAAATTAAGAAATTATGACAAAATGACACACAAATGTATAAAATGAATTAGAGATTGTTTCAGCTTTTAACTAAAATCTGATTTCTGCTCGTGGTTTGATAGCCTTAGTGTATCGGTAGTGGTATTAAACTGTGATGCATATATATAATATCATATCAGTGTATGATTCAGCTGACATTACACAGGCCTGTTTTCTTAAGTTCGATAAGATTAAACCTATAGACAGAAAGATAATAATAAATGTATAAATTTTTTTATGAAAGGTCAACGCCTTTAATGGTCACAGAACTTTATCAAGCTGAGTTAATTGTTATAAAATAGTCTGATTGCAATGTAAAGAAAGTCCACCTTCTATTGTACAGAAAAGAATGTCTATGTCTCTAAAAATAAAAAGTGTATGTACTCAGGCATATGCATTGTTTCTATGCACATGTACAAACGCAAGGTCCTGACTTGCCTCTTAGTTGTACAAAGCCGCCTCAGATTGTATTACACTTTTTTAACAGCTCTAGACAGTCTTACATTTTAAGTCACCTTGCTGTTCTGCTGACAGAAAAATGTTATAAAGAGGATTATCACTGCTTTTGATGTTGACATCCCTCCATAAAATGAAAGCTCCACATTTTCACACTTTTTTTTAACAAGTTAGGTGTGATCTCTACTCTGTTTAGGTGCTTGTGAGTTTTATATCGCTGATAATGTCTGTCTGTCTGTCTGTCTGTCTGTCTGTCTGTCTGTGCAGGACCTGGAGCTGCTTCCTGATGGAGACCGGACACTGATTGGGGACAGAGGAGCCACGCTCAGCGGGGGTCAGAAAGCTCGTGTCAACCTGGCCAGGTAGTCCACCGATAAATTGTTCCGTTCTGTTTTAACGTAACTATTAAAAAACCTGCATGTTATTGAAAATCAAATTGCCTTCAAATGTCTTAAAGACCAGCTTTACATTTACTGTGACTTAATTCAATTTAATTTAAATTTTTTTTTTTTTTTTTTTTTTTTTTTACAGGGCTGTGTACCAAAATGCAGACATCTACCTCCTGGATGACCCTTTAAGTGCTGTGGATGCTGAAGTTGGGAGACACCTCTTTGAGAAGTGAGTATCTGTCAAGTTTGTTTTCGTTTCCTCTATGTATCCACACACACACATTACAGCAGCAGGTGAAGGTTTCACATGCTAGTAAAGCACAGCAGGGGGCAAGTATTTGATCTGCTGAACAGCTGCCTCAAAGCTGGAGCAGGAAAACCTTCAGCATAAGATCACAGCAGGAGAAAGGTCCTATAAAAAGAGGAGTGGATATGTATCTGCATTGTTGTATAATGTAGCCAAGAAAATCACGAAAAGGTTTACAGTGTTAAAGAACCAAAGCTGAGGCAGGAAGAGGTGCGGTGCTGCTGGTGTCAGGCAGACAATTGAAAGTGGCCCCTCTCTTCCTGTTCTTGGTCAAAACAGTCCCTCAGAAACAGCACTTAACAGCTGTAAGAAGGAATAGAAAAGCACACTGACAGAAAAATATGCCTCAAATTGACTTACTGTCAATTCTTACTACCACTTTGTTAACTAAATGTCCAGTATATGTGTTCGAGGTAAAAACTGACAGTTGTTACTATATGTTCATGTTATCAGGTGCATCTGTGGCCTGCTGAGGAACAAGCCTCGCATCCTGGTCACCCACCAGCTGCAGTACCTGAAGGCAGCCGACCAGATCCTCGTCCTCAAAGAGGTTAGTCACTCGACAGCCAAACTTGACTCTATGCACAGTATTTACTATCACTGCAGTGGTACAAATTTGTTCTACTCTTCAAACACATGGGGCCCATCTCATTGTTAATGTACAAGTGATTCATTCTATCATAATTAAAAAGCAACATCTAATTGTACAAACCTGTTGTATGAATCATGTCCAAGAAGTTTAAGTATGATGTGAAATTTGACTAAGATAGTTACTAAAACATAAAATACAGACATATATAATGTGAGAAAATTTATAAGGTGTTTGCAATGGCATTGAACATTTACAAATCTGCCTCAGGGTCCTTATGCAGGAAGACTTCATTTGTTAAAACACTTTACAATGTAACAGCACCTATAATGATCTTTATTCTCTCATTGATCTCTGTAATTGAATTGTCTTGTTGTCTTAACCCCATTTAATTAAATCAGACTGTGCTGGTTAAAAGACAAAAGAAAAGAACATGACAATGTCAATATTTCAGTGAATATGTTAACTTTGGAGAATCCTTGTATTAAAAAAAAACATAAAATAAATAATAGTAGTTAATTTTGCTAGGGGGGGGGTTCGTGACTTTCTAAGTCTTCAATTCATAGACAAGACATTTAAAAATTAAATGGAAGTATTTTCAAGTCAATTTATTTGTAGTGTTTGTATGCTTTCATCTGGCGCCACCTAAAGGTCAGATAGTGAACTTTGGCCATAAGCAGTCCCATTGATTATTTGCTTTGTCCTTCATGACAGTAAAATGAGCATCACACCAGCTAAACTTAAAGCTGTTGTTGGAGTTTTCAGTCTTCCTCCTGCAATTTAATGAAAATGTGTTAACTGTGGATTTATCAGTTTGTGTTTATATGATGAGATGATGTTTAGGTGTCGACAGTGTTGTGAAAACACAGTCTATGCAGAGTTGTATAAATGTGTGTGTTTGTGTGCTCTTTAGGGACACATAGTGGCAAAGGGGACATATGCAGAGCTGCAGCAGTCTGGATTGGACTTCACCTCCCTGCTGAAGAAGGAAGAGGAGGAAGAGCAGCAGCAACAGCAGCAGCCTCCTCAGGACACCCTCACCAGGAGCAGGACTCTGTCGCAGAACTCTGTGCTCTCACAGACCTCCTCTGTGCACTCGGTCAAAGATGGAGACCAGTTACCAGTATGTATCTCAGTTCTCTCTAATTGTTTGTCCTACACGCAGACTACAGGTTACAGAACGTCAACAACTTCTCTCTGAGAACTGAGAAGTTTAGTGACATTTATCATTCAGAGTTATCATTGCAAATGTAAACATATATTATATACAGTCAGTGTTTGTATGTGTTTGTGTGTAATATTATATGCAGGCATAAATATGTACATTAGACAAATAAAAACCAAAACTAGTACAATGCAGATCATGATCAGTATTGCAATAATAGCTTGTTTCTACTGCCGCCGTGTGGCCAAAAGATTAGTTGCAGGTTTAAGGAGCTTCATCATTAAGACTTGTGCAATTTTTAGTTTAGTGACTTGATCTTGGGTTTGCCTTTACTTTTACTCACTGGAAGTTGATCTTAAAAATTCTGTTTTGCTTTCCAACCTGCTGCTTACTTACCTCTGCTACAGTTTTACATAAGTTGTTTATGTTAAATCTGACAGTTTTGTTTTTCTTGTGTGTTACTCTGCATTAACTGTGAGTTGATCTGCTGTTATCCACACAGGCAGAGACGGTGCACACAGTCGCAGAGGAGAGTCGTGCTCAGGGAACCATTGGATTGAGTCTGTATATGAAATACCTGAGAGCTGGAGCCAACATCTTGGTCCTGCTTATCGTCCTCCTTGTCAACCTTCTGGCTCAGGTTAGCAAGTGTGGAGACTGCAATGAATATTGTCTAACTTTCTACAAGTGAGCTCAGTGAGAAAATGTTCAAACAGGTTTTCTGCAAACAAAGAATCAGCTGATTTAGAAAAACTAACTAACTTATCGCTGTTTCCTTTGTTTTCTAGGCAGCATACGTCTTGCAGGACTGGTGGCTGGCTTACTGGTGAGTAGAAAAACTCCTAAACAGATCGAATTTATACTGTACAGTAGTTCACAATGTAAATATGTTTCTCATAGAGCTCTGATTTCTTTCCTTCCTTTTTTTTTTATGTTGACTCCGCAACATTTTGACTGATCAGGGCTGACGAGCAAGAGGACCTGACCACTAACAGCACTGCTGACCACTTTGTTATTGTGAATGGCACCAAAGAGCTGGACAGAGATTTCTACCTGGGGATTTATGCAGGTGACCTGAAAACACACACTGTAATTTACTCTGCACAGCAAGTCTCCCACACTGTGTGAACTGTGTGATATTTCAGTAATGCAGAACATTCCTTTGTTGTTTTTTACAGGTCTGACTATCGCCACCATCATATTTGGATTCATCAGAAATCTAGTGTTGTTCAACGTGCTGGTGAGGTGTGCGCAGTCTCTGCACAACCGCATGTTCAAGGCCATACTCAGAACACCTGTGCGCTTCTTTGACATCAACCCCATTGGTGAGCAAATTTAAATTTTACCTGTACATAATTAGCTTTTATTGATCACTTTAGTTGGTTAAAATAATACATATTAAAGTAAGAAAGTCCTGTTTATTACTTGTGAGAAAAAAATTGATGTTTACTGTAAAGACTTTTGGTTATGTAGTTATTTATATTGGAAATTAGTCTTGTTGCTTCATGATTAACCTCAAGAAATTCGCATCATTCTTGCAAAAGAGCTTTGATGGCCCTAAATTAAACTTTTAGAAGAAAACATTTTTTTAAAAGAAACAATAAACTGTAAAACATGATGCCATAATTGCTCAAGTAGTCTTTGTGTTCTCTGTCTCACCTTAGGAAGAGTCCTGAACAGATTTTCAAAGGACATTGGCCAGCTGGACTCTAGCATGCCATGGACTTTTGTGGATTTCATTCAGGTGAGAAAAAAATCACTGACACAGCAGCTCGTAACACACACACACACACACACCCAGCAGTCTTTGATTCAGGTCTCAACAGTAAAATGGGTTAGAAAATCTTACGGTGACCCAACCTATAAGGAGCAGAAAACACTCGTGCTAATGTAATGTTGACTCCTAGTATAATCTCTATGTTTTACTGTTCCTTTTGTGTGGCTGGCAGGTCAGATATTTGCATCTTAAAGCAGCACTTATTGTAACATAAAGCCGCTAAAAGTCATAATTGATGTCATTTTGTCAAAAAGTGAGTCAGATTCAGATCTTAACTCTTGTTTTTTTGTGTTTTTTGTTTTCTCTGAGCAGGTGTTCCTGCAGATTCTTGGTGTGATCGCTGTGTCGGTGTCAGTCGTCCCCTGGATCCTCATCCCTGTGGTCCCCCTCCTTCTCTTCTTCCTCTATCTGCGTCGCTATTTCCTGCAGACCTCAAGAGACATCAAACGCCTCGAGGCCACCAGTGAGTGTCTTACAAAGCTCCACTCTATCTGGAGCTCCACTATACCTGTCCACCGTCCATTAATGTGACCTCCTGTTCATCTTCTTCCCTGCAGCTCGGAGTCCAGTCTTCTCCCACCTGTCCTCGTCTCTTCAGGGCCTGTGGACGATCCGAGCCTTTGGAGCAGAGGAAAGGTTCCAGAAAGACTTTGACGCCCATCAGGATCTGCACTCAGGTCAGCCTCAGCACTGCCAGATCCCCTATTGATCAATGTAAAGCTTTTGTGTCACCTCAGTGTCACTAACAGGTTTCTTTGTCCTGAACAGAGGCCTGGTTCCTGTTCCTCACCACCTCTCGTTGGTTCGCTCTCCGCCTTGACGGCATCTGCTCCATCTTTGTTACTGTCACCACCTTTGGCTGCATTCTGCTCAGAGACCGTGAGGAACTTTTTGAATCTCTTAACATATTGGACAAAACTGTTTAAATACTTTGCATCATTTACAATATTTTATTGTCAAATATATAGAATATTGGACATTGACTAAAGAGTTTCTGGTGGTTTAGTTTTAAGATCAAGTGACAATCTTTTAATGCAATAAAGTTCAACATGTCTTCTCTCTGTGTCTGTTAGAGCTGGATGCTGGCTCTGTGGGTTTGGCTCTGAGCTACTCTGTCACACTGATGGGCATGTTCCAGTGGGGTGTCAGGCAGAGTGCAGAGGTGGAAAACATGGTGAGTTGCTGCCTCAGTCTGATTGTAATTGGCTGATTTATGAGGGATATGTGTAATTACTTTGGCTAAGTTGTCCCTTACTTAGCAGATCTAAAAGCTTTGGTCAGCATTCACATTTAATGCTTTTTCCTTGCGAGTGATTCATCTTACAGCAAATTAAAGGTTTTTTTTCATGCTTATTTTATACTGAGTCATATATTCTCTTGAAGGGCAAATTCCTAGTAAGAAACAAGCAGAAAATACCAGTTAGGCAAGAAAATAACAAGACAACATATAGTCAACAGCATGTACTAAGTTATTCTATTGATATATTAAGAAAATAGAAATATACACAGAAGAGGGAATTGTCTTTATTTTTGTGTTACAAATGTCTTTTCGCCTGTCTTCAGATGACTTCTGTGGAGAGGGTGGTGGAGTACACTGAGCTGGAGAGCGAAGCACCCTGGGAAACCCATAAGCGTCCTCCTCCTGATTGGCCAAGCAGAGGCCTTGTGACCTTTGACCAGGTCAGCTTCTCCTACAGCAGCGACGGACCGCTGGTGCTGCACAACCTGAAAGCCATGTTCCGACCCAAAGAGAAGGTGAGACATATTTTGTCTTCAGAGGACAAAATACTTTTTATATCACATGCTGTTAAGCCTAAGCTGATTTGTCTGTGCTCTGTGCTCAGGTTGGAATTGTGGGTAGGACCGGTGCTGGGAAGAGCTCTCTGGTCTCGGCTCTCTTCCGCCTGGCAGAACCTCAGGGGAAGATCTACATCGATGATGTTTTGACCTCTGAGATTGGCCTCCATGACCTGCGCCAGAAGATGTCCATCATCCCTCAGGTAAACAGACTCCTCACTACTGTTTGTGTTTCAAAACTCACTTAGTCATTAGCTTATTTTGTTGGAGAAAGAAAGACTGTGTGAGCTGCAAGTGACCTGATACAGAACAAAGACCCTTTTGTTTGGCAAAGATCTAAATACCAGAGTTTCTTAAATTTTCTCAGATCTTTGGCAGAAAATAACAGAAAATCTCCTGTAGAATTTCTCTAAAAAAAAAATCTAATTTGCCAACTTAAAATGCTGTGAGTTACAATAATAGGGGAGTTTAGCATTTATTTTTATTTTTCCTTTTTTTCATTTGGACATGAATAGTTCATAAATGTGCCCCAGAACCTTGTGTATAAATATGTGTTGTTGATTTTCACCTTTTATTTGTCTGTGTTGTATTTTGGTTAAGGTATTACTTTTTTTACGTTAGAAATAAGGTTAATTAAAATTGAATTAAATTAAAACAGTTTTTTTACTGAAATGTGGGCATACAATGGAAAAAAAAAAGCTTTCTCTTCCCAATCTGTCATTCAATTAAGAATAGAAATGTAATTCTGAATTTTAGCTGTAAAACAGAAAAATGTGTTGTTGATTTCATAAGTTATCAGTTTTTTTTTTTGAATGATGGAAATAGTTAAATTAAATTAAGTTAAAGCAGTTTTTTAATTGTAGGCCACACACATTAGGACTTTGAAAAGGTCTTTTAATTTTTTTTTAATATAAATGTGCCCCAGAACCTTGTGTATAAATGTGTTGTTGATTTTCATCTTTTATTTGTCTCTGTCGATTAAAATTAAATTCAGTTAAAACATTTTTTTTTATTACAGCCCAATTTCATAGGACTAATAACATTGCATGGCCTCTGTGTTTTACAAATTATGGCCATGGCAGAGTCACACAATGTAGAGAGCATCGATGACCTTCACAGCTAATAAAAATTAACAAGTAGTTTGAAGGTAATAAGGTTTTGAAGTTATTTGGCTTCCCTGTTGTGGTTAATGGTAGTCTACTTTTTTTTTTTTTCAGGACCCAGTGCTGTTTACAGGCTCCATGAGGAAGAACTTAGACCCTTTTAACCAACACACGGATGAAGAACTGTGGAACGCTCTGCATGAGGTCAGTAACTCACACTGAAACACGAATCCACACGGATAACAGAAACAAGATTGAGTGTATTATTTTTTTTATTTAATTGATAGAATTTAAAAAAACAAATTGATTTCTAACTTTGCCATGTTTGAAAACATTGTAGTCTTACCTACCAGCCACCAGCCTGTCTGCTGCAGGCTAAAAAATCTTGTACTAAAAACCTTAATGTCTCCTGCAGGTGCAGCTGAAGTTTGTGGTGGAGGAGCTGCCCGGCAAGCTGGAGACAGTGTTGGCCGAGTCGGGCTCCAACTTCAGCGTGGGCCAAAGACAGCTGGTGTGTCTTGCTAGAGCCATCCTGAGAAAAAACCGCATCCTGATCATCGATGAGGCCACTGCCAACGTGGACCCCAGGTACCGCTCACTAGCTACAGTGGAAACACCTAAAATGATGGCTCATAATATAGTTCCTTTTCTGTACTTGTAGAAACTTCCAATTTTACACAATGTAAATTTTTCAGTAAAACACAGAGTGGTGTTTAGTCTCAAGATTTAATCATAAAAAGTGACCCGTTTTTAGTTTGTACTGTTTGCAGGAACATGTAATGTATTCCTCATCATGTAATTGTATAAATGTGCTGTGTTTCTGCAGGACAGATGAACTTATCCAGAAAACCATACGCAACAAGTTCAGAGAATGCACTGTGCTGACAATCGCCCATCGCCTCAACACCATCATAGACAGTGACAGGATATTGGTAAGTCATTTCATCTGTCTAAGTGCACTCTAGATTTCAATGTAAGTCATTTTACCACTTAGTTTTTCAAGGCTTAATTGAATTTGCATTTACAAGTAGTATACATTAGCATGAAATTCCCCCAAAATTAACTTGTAGTTTGTTTGTAGTTTAACTTAGATTTCTTATTGAAAACCTGAACCTGATTTATGTCTATCAAATGCCTGACATAGAATTTCAACAATATGCCTTGTTGTTTTAGGTTGCTTGCTAGTTTTTTTTGTATCGGTAAAAGCTGCCAGCCTTGTCAACATCAGAAGGAAAAACTCCTCATGTACAAGCAAGTGAAGTTAATAGCTGCTGCAACTGTAACACTTTTTGTTCACCAATCTGCCATGGAGTTAAAGTAAGTGGTTTAGAGTGTTCATTTGTTAACTTTAAGGATGTTGTATACGTGTATGTTTTCACTTTGGACAGATCCAGGCTAGCTTTTTTTCACCTTTTGATGTAACTGCTACTTACCAAAAAGACTGTCTGTATTCCATGCACAGGCTGTAGTTGTTGTTTTAAATGTCACATAACATGACCAAATAGATCTGCACAAGTCTGTTTGTTCATGTTGGGCGACAGAATAACAACTTCAGCCTGTTAATGGTAAAAAATGGTCATCTGCACATTAAAACTAGGGCTGTGGTTTTGAAATATATTATGCTTATGTATGGGCATAGAGATGATGTGGCATAAAGGCTAAAAGCAGGAAGAAGAATTTGCTAATCTGTGTCCAAAGTGAAAAAATATACCGTACAACATCAGTAAAGTTAATAAATGACACACACAACTGGGAAGAACTTTAAAAAGATGAGATGTGGATTCACTGTAATTAGATAAGGAAATGCCATTAAAGACTTTTTGCACATTGTGTTGTCTCAATTTTTTGTCATGAACTGAACTTCAAATAAGTTTTGGTGGAAAAATAAAAATCAAAATTTTCTTGAAAAATCCCGCGTATTTTTCTAGATAAAATTTTTGATTTTTCAAGAAAAATTTTTGATTTATCAACATGAAAAATCAAAAATTTTCTTGAAAAATCCTGTGTATTTTTCTAGATAAAATTTTTGATTTTTCACAATTTTTTTGATTTATCAACATGAAAAATCAAAAATTTTCTTGAAAAATCCCGTGTATTTTTCTAGATAAATTTTTTGATTTTTCAAGAAAAATTTTTGATTTATCAACATGAAAAATCAAAAATTTTCTTGGAAAATCCCGTGTATTTTTCCTGGATAAAATTTTTGATTTTTTCATGTTGATAAATCAAAAAAATTGTGAAAAATCAAAAATTTTATTGAAAAATCCTGCCTAGTTTTCAGGATAAAATTTTTGATTTTTCAAGAAAAATTGTTGATTTTTCATATTGATAAATCAAAAAAATTTCTCTTAAAATCAAAATTTTTCTTGCTTTTTATTTTTCCACCAAGTTCAGTTCATGACAAAAAATCAGACAACACAATGTGCAAAAAGTCTTTAATGGCATTTCCTTACTAATTACAGTGAATCCACATCTCATCTTTTTAAAGTTCTTCCCAGCTGTGTCATTTATTAACTTTACCGATGTTGTATTTTTTCACTTTGGACAAAGATTAGCAAATTTTTCCTGCTTTTAGCCTTTATGCCATACATAAACATAAAAGGGATTTCTAATATATTTCAAATCACAGCCCTAGTTTTAATGTGCAGATGACCTTTAATTACAAAAAGACCTGTCTTTATTACACCCACTAAACAGCCTTTTTTGCTGTCAACAGGCTAAAGTTGTTATTCTGTCACCCAACATGAACAAACAGACTTGTGCAGATCTATTTGGTCATGTTGTGTGACACTTAAAACAACTACAGTGAATGGCAAAAAAGGTTTGTTTTTTTTTTTTAGTGGATGGAATACAGACAGTGTTTTTGGTATGTAGCAGTTACATCAAGAGGTGAAAAAAACAAACAAAAAAATCCCCTTTTAAGTATGGACTTAGAAGGCTGAAAGCTGAGGAGAAAAAAGCTAGCCTGGATCTGTCCAAAGTGAAAACATACACGTGTACAACATCATTAAAGTTAACAAATGAACACTCTAAACTACTCACCTCAACACCATGGCAGATTGGTGAACAAAAAGTGTTACAGTTGCAGCAGCTATTAACTTCACTTGATTGAAGAGTTTTTCCTTCTGATGTTGACAAGGCTGGCAGCTTTTACTGATAGGAAACAACAAGGCATATTGTTAATTTTCTACATTAGGCAGCCAATACATTTAACTTGATACATGTAAATCTAGTGCAAGTTTTGTTAATAAATATAATGAATGTAACATCATTGCAGCAAACAGGATAATTGCCATAATAAAAAAATCAAATTTTTGCCTCCAGGTTTTAGATGCAGGAAAAATCCACGCCTATGATGCACCTTACACCCTTCTTCAAGATCCAGATGGGATCTTCTATAAAATGGTGCAGCAAACAGGCAAGAATGAGGCTGCAGCCTTGCTACAAGCAGCTAAACAGGTGAGTTTTAACCTCCAAAATCTAATACAATGTGAAGAGCTTTTCTTTGACGCAAATGTGACTATACAAACAATGTCATTTCAGTCCTACGACAGCAGCGACCGACCAAACATGTCAAATGGACATGCAGAGACAGCAGATGGTAACTTGGTCATCTTTGAGACGGCTCTGTAAGCTCTGACTCACTGCGCTGCCAGAAGACTTAAAAAAAAGTGCCTGGGCTCAGACTGCGGCCCTCCAGCCTCCAGTGAGAGTACACAGGGCCCGGATAGGAAGGCCTCAAACTGTCAAACTGTTGAAACCGAGGACAGAATCTGCAGTGGCACCGGCCTCAGTGTGGCCAATCACATTGTTTCCTTCAAGCTGAGATAGCTTGGAAATCACCGCTGTTAAACTGTTGACATAGATTACTATTTATTTTGTATCCTAATATTTAATTGCTGCTTGATTTACTGATGCCTTGGAGAAATTGCTTTTCAGCAGCTGCATAATACTTTAAAAAAACTTTGGTGCCTTAAGTCAGGTTTGCAGCAGTTTGTACATGTGTTGATTTGATCTCTGATCATGTATAACTGTTTCCAAAGCTGCCTTTGTGTTAAGCACACAAAACAGATAGCATTATTGCACACAGCTATTGATTACCAAATCTGAAAGAATTACACAGCAACAACACTTTCTTTGATCTCTGTATAAATTTGTTTTCTAAGTTGTGTTGGAACGGCAGCAGATCTGCAAACATGTTGTTCTAGCCTTTAGAAAAGTTACTTTTTGATACTGTTCCTATTCACTCTGCTGACTGAAAGTTTACAGGGAGGACACGGCTGCTCCAGCTGACATTGAAATACTGTTCAAATTATTTGACACTTTATTTTTGTTCTTATTTCATGTTTCAAATGTGTCATAATGACAAACTTCTATGTTAATACTTTGTTGTTGCAACTGCCAATTTGTATATTTTATGTCAAATGCTGCAGAAGCACCAATAAATCTGGTGATGCACTTTGGATGGAAATATTAAACAAAAATAGTTTTTACCTCATTAAGTGACTTTTTTTCCCTGATGGCCTCAGCAACAGGCAACAGGTTTGTTTTGGTCTAATAAGGAAAAACATCATTAATGTTGAGAATCAACAAAGACTAGAACTCAGATAGGTAAAAATGAAATCATCTTTATGAGGTGATTTACAAAACAACATGAATAATGTGACAGTTTGTAAAAGAATTGAAAAAATAGCACCATCTGAAATATACCCCAAGGTTCACAGTTACATTGTGTTTCTCTGGTACAGCAGGTATCATTCAAACAGTTGCAAGACTATTAACAAAAATATATGATTCTTCACTTAAAAAGAAACTTAAAAAAAAAAACAAAACAATGGAGAATAATTTTTCTGCATAGCTTCAGAACTTCAGATTACTCTTACATGTCACTAGAAGACATGCTCATTTCAGCTTTAGCTGGTTGATTTGATAATTGGACTGGAGGCTGCAAGTCTTTATATTTCCAAAAGGGAATGCTGGAAAATGTGCCATCTTCATGTTTGTGCCTGAAGGCAACAGGAGGTCTCACAGGTTACTTACATTTGGACTCAGTTACAAAGCTGACAACCAGTCTTTCAAAATTTCCCTCTGCTGGTCCAACGCCATCATGACAGCACGGTTGCCTTTGAAAATATAAAGAAAAAAAACATTGTCAGTAAAACCCATGATTAGTAATTTCATATAACTACTTAACGTTTGAATGGATAAATTTCCAAATGTGTTAAATGGGGAGTTTTAACTTCACCTGTTTGGCTGCCTCCAGCAGGGCTGCTGCCTCCGCCCGACCCATCTGTTGCACCATCTTGTACAGAGCACTGTCTTTGTTTTGCAGCAGTGAGAGGGGACGATCGAACTCCTTGATGATGCCACTGTCCAGCACCTTAGAGGAGGTCAAAAGCCAACTATTAACATCCTAAACTCAGTGTAAAATGGTTTAAGTTTAGTGTCTAAGGTGCAGTGATGACGTGACTCACCAGTATCCTGTCGTTGTCTATGACGGTGTTGAGGCGATGAGCGATTGTCAGCACGGTGCATTCTCTGAAATGATCCCTAATGAACTTCTGGATAAGTTCATCAGTCCTGCAGAGACACAGTGACAACAAAAATAAGTCTTCCAAAGAAATCACACTGAAAAAGCCAGTTTTAAAAGCGACCTCTGAATCCCTGAGCTGACATGCGGGTGTCTGTGAGGGGGCTTGTGTCAGTGGTACCTGGGGTCCACGTTGGCCGTGGCCTCATCGATGATCAGGATGCGGTTCTTTCTTAACACAGCTCTGGCCAGACACACCAGCTGTCTCTGGCCCATGCTGAAGTTGGAGCCCGACTCGGCCAACACCATCTCCAGCTTGCCGGGCAGCTCCTCCACCACGGACTTCAGCTGCACCTGCAGGGAACATGAGGGTGGAGTCAGCTGAAACCTGCAGAGTGGCTGTGAGTGGGAAACAACGTGAGTGCTGACAGCATACGAGCCTTCTCCAGAGCCCTCCACAGGTCTTCATCAGTGTGCTGGTTGAAAGGATCCAGGTTTTTCCTCACTGTGTCGGTGAACAGCACGGGGTCCTGAGGAACAGAAGTCACACAGAGACAAACATTTTACACCTGAACACAGAAACGCCAAAGGCTGGAAAAACACATGTTGGAAAACATCAAATTTAAACTAATTCTTTATATTTAACAACAGAAACACAAAAGTTAAATGATCAGAATATTAACAAGCACTGATGTCCTAGTTTAATTAGATGCTCAGCCATGAATCTACTGTTGGTTATTTTGCTCTGTTATTACAACTAAAATCCAGAAATACTTTTCTATCCATAATTGAATGACCAATTGGAGAGAGAAAGCACCTTTTTTTCCATTATATTCACACATTTCAGTAACTTAAAAAAAGATTATAAGGCCTGGAGAAATTCTACAGGAGATTTTGTGTTATTTTCTGCCAAAGATCTGAGAAATTTTAAGAAACTCTGGTATTTAGATCTTTGCCAAACAAAAGGGTCTTTGTTCTGTATCA
>JAPZDV010000017.1:3248154-3316950 GCA_029814665.1 Acanthurus lineatus | reverse complement strand
CGCCCTCTGACTCCCACTCACACGCCACCCCCCGCGCTCCTACACACGCGTCCCCCCTCGCGCTCTGGGTCTCTATTGCGCTCCCCCCCCCCCCCCTCTGTCCCCGTCTGACCCAACCAGTCCCCTCAGATGGCTGCCCAGCTCTGATCCTGGATCTGTACTCAAGTTTAAAAGGAAGTTTGTCCTCATCGCTGTCCTCACAAGCACTTGCTCATGTGGGAGTTGCTCTCGATTGTTGGATATTCATGAATTGAATTTGAGAGTGTGGTCTAGACCTACTCTATATGTAAATAAACCTAAATACAAATATGTGAATATATAAATAACATTTGATTGGATTGGATTGGATTTTTGCTTCTCTGATTGTTAAAAAACAAACCTTTGAAAGAATTACATGATAAGATATGAGGGGAGATTTAGGAAAAAAAGGGATAATAAATTTTAGAAGAATTGCTTCTAACTTCATGTTAATGAAACAAGATTGATAGAGCGTTTAATATTTTTTATTTTGCACCAAAAGCAGACTGCTTAATGCTTTTATTTCCGTCAACTTTTACAAAAAAAAAAGGTTTAGGACCAAAAAACTCAAAGATTCAAAACCAGGAGCTTGTCATTTATAAATAGCACATGTATGAATGTACAGTCTGCACATGTTGTTCCTCACCATCTCGGAGAAGGATGCAGCCAAATGATGCCAGGGTGATAAATATGGAGCAAATGCTGTCAAGGCGAAATGCAAACCAGCGGGACGTCATCAGGAACAAGAACCAGGCGTCTGAAACGAGAAAGAGAGGAAACATTTCAGTCAGTCAAGACAACCTGACTGAACATGTATTGAACTTCAATATTTCATAACATCCAGATATTAGACCTAACCCTAATGTGGAACACACATATAAATAAAACATTTACAACATAAGTGAAACATAAACGACTGACACGCCCACAAAAACATGCTAACCTGCAGCGTTCGACAAAACGCCTGATGTGGCACCCGATTGGTTAAATAGTTACTCATGTTGCCTGAAGCTTTGGCTTCAGGAAAAACATGTTATCATCACTTCACTAGAAATGCTGCTATTGTCTATGTGTGCATGGGTGTGTGCCTGTGTAGTAGCTGCCTCAGGCCATAAAACGAGGCTCAGCATTTTATTTTTTTCATATAAGTCCACTCAGAAACATTTGCAGCCAGGTCTTACCTGAGCAGGTAAACCCTGTTTTTTGTTCTCGTGTAAGATGTTGGTAATTTTTTAAAGTACACACACACACTAACCAGATTTGTAATAATGAGGTGGACAAAAATGATTAAGGTTATGTTCGTTCATCCTACAATAAACTGACTCTGTAATAATCACGACAGATCTGAATGTGTTAGCAGTAAAGGAGCACCTGAGTGCAGGTTCTGATGTGCGTCGAAGGCTTTCTTTAACCTCTCCTCAGCTCTTAAGGCTCGGATCGTCCAGAGGCCCTGAAGGGATGAAGACAGATGAGAGAACACTGGACTCCGAGCTGCAGGGAAGAAGACAAAAGGAAGAAAACAAGTTTACATCTGTTTCAAATATCAGACATTCATCAGTTTTCTTGCCGTTGCCCCCGTTTGCTCTAAAACAAAATGCTTTCACGCACGAGGAATGAATACTGAAGAACACATGAACTTACTTGTAGCCTCCAGCCGTTTGACATCTCGCGATGTGCAGAGGTAGAAACGCCTCAAGTACAAAAAGTAGAGGAGCAAAGGAACGACAGGGATGAGGATGAGAGGGATGACCGAGGCCGCCACGGCAACCACGCCGATATTCTGCAGAAACAACTGAGACAACAAACATCACACTGTGAGGACACGGAGGAGACAAATAAAGTTACTTGTCCAAGTGACTTAACTGCAAAAATGTTTGAAAATGCAGAACAAAGTGCATGTTATGTCATCGTATTAATCATTTCTTACTTGGTAGAAGTCCACGAAGGTGATGGGTAAAGTGGAGTCCATCTGACTGATGTCTTTGGAAAATCTGTTGAGGATTCTTCCTACAAAGCAGGAAAAGAAAAGGCAGCTAAAGTAAGTTAATCACTTCTGTTTTTTACCAGAAAGTCTCAGCCTCATGTTTTAAAGTTTTTGGGACTCTTGAAGGCAGCGCTCACCTATGGGGTTGACATCAAAGAAGCGAACAGGCGTGCGGATGACGGCGCTGAACATACTGTTGTGCAAAGTCTGAGCAGATTTTACCAACCCGTGAAAGACCACGAGCACTCTGGCAAAGCCGAACAGCACAGCAGCTGCTGTTAAACCTGGAAACAAAACAGCAGGGTTAGGGGTTAGGGTTAGGGTTAGGGTTAGGGTTAAATATGTGTGCATTTCAACAACAATAGCACTTGATATTTTTTGAAGATTAACCAAAGAATCAAAGGCTCACCTGCATAAATACTGAGGTAAAATGTGAGATTGATGTCTTGATCGCAGCAAGTAGCATTGATGTCGTATTTAATACTGACAGTGTTGGCTGTGTTGTTAAAAAACTCCTCTTTGGCCCTGACAGACAACAAGATAAACACACCAGCAAAACAATAAAAAATTATGGTTCAAGAAACAATAAAACAGGCACATAGAAAAATGAGCCACCATAGTGCAAACAATGAACAAACGCTCACCAGTAAACCAGCCACCAGTCCTGCATGATGTATGCCACCTGTGAACAGAAGCAAAGCTCAACAGATCAATATAATGAAACATATGAGTGACATGAATCCAAATAATCCACATTTTATTTCATAAATACAATAAACAGAAACAGAATGTTTTCGTTTCTGTCTAAATTTAAACAAAGATACATTTGCAGAATTAAAGGCAGAATAATGAAGCAGTTTTGGGTCAGATTTTGTAAAAAATACAATTCAAAATCGGCCCCTCCCCCCGGCCCCATGACAGCAGAGCCACACACCTCCTGTCTCTGACACACACACGAACCTGCAGCATCCTACTGAGGAACAAATTTGAATTTGGCCTCAAACAATCAACTTTTGGCCCTGATCTGGTATTTTTTGTTACTCGAGTGTTTGACAGAAAATGATTTAAAGCTACTCAGCACTACAGATCCACAAGGTCATTTTGTCAAAACATAAAATTACTAGTGTTGTTTGAAAGTAAAGCTTGGTGTGTGAGTTATCTACACTGTAAGCTACGTTGCTGATCAGGCGTATCAGGCTCATTAGGGCTAATCATCAGCACTGAACTGTCCAACAACTCCAGATTCACACTGTTTGGTCTCACTATATTTATGCTTCTTTGCTGTCATGTTTACCTTAACTATCATAACCTCGGCTGTGTGGCTGTTCAGGACTTGTTTATAACGTCCTGCATGCCGCCGTTGTCTGGGGGAGGGGGCTGTACCACTAAACCCAAAGGTTTCCACCCAAAAAAATCCCACACACAGCAAAATGACAAGAAAAAGAGAAATACAGGCAGAAAAAAACAGTCCAAATGGCTTTATGTACTATTCTGTTTGCTGCTCTAAGGGAGGGTTAAGGCAGCGAGGGAGAACAAGGGGAGTTGGGAGGTAAAAATAGGATGGTGGATACAAATACTAAAAGGTTAAAATTTTAAAAAAGTGATAATGTAAAGCAGGGAAGCACACACTTGTTTTATTGTAAAGAAAAGTTATCTAAATAATTGATAACACATTTGGGGAATTTACAGGACAAAGAGTAGTTTTTCAGTTAAACTGAGCTGAAAAGTTCAAAAAAAAAAAAAGTTAAAAGTTAAACAGATTTTTTATTGTCCATTTGTTTATTTTGGGTTTTTTTAAAAATGCTATACGATAGTAATAAGCAAAATAAGCAATAAACAGCATGTCAGAACATTTCTCGAGCTGCAGTCTCACAAACATATACTCAAAGGCCACAGTTTCATATGTAACAAACCTAAGAGCCAATCTGGTTGTTTTGTGGGGAGGAGCTACAGTGAAGCTGGGGGAATCAGAGGAGAAGCGACTTCTCTGTATTTTGCATACTAAATTTCATCTTTGAGACAACAGCAAAGACACACCCTGGTTTTGGCTGCACAGTTGCCAAAAGGTGCTTAATCTGTTGACTGTTCAAACAAATCTAAAAACTTCTACATAATGTTACTTATTGCCAACCAGCGTTAGCCAAACAGCATGATGACTCATGCCAAACACCCATGAGACATTTTTTGAGAGGTTTGGCTCGGTTTACAAAAAATTCCAATCAGTTATGCAACCATTTCACAGCAGCAGGCAACATGAAAGAGTGACGGAGGACAACTGTTCAACTAAACAGTGACACGTAGTGTGAGTATCAGAGGCCTCACCTCAGCGATGACACTGAGCAGCATGATGAGCAGTAACACTGGAAGGTTGCAGCCTGAAGTGAAATACTTGAGATAAATGTGTTTGCCGACATTTCCTTCAACTCGAGTTTCTTCTGCCATGGCACGAACTGTTTCAACCTGCAAAATAAGACACCGCTGATTCTTATCTTTCTTTTCAAGGCTAAAACTAACACAGTTACGAAAACAGTTACGAAAACAGTTATGAAAACAGTTATAAAAACAGTAAAACAGATTGAAATCAAATTTTATTTATTTAGCGCCAAATCACGACCAAAGTTGTCTTCTGTCCATATTGCTTTGTACGTCATAAAATATTCATGATACACATCATTAAAAAGCAGAGATCCTTGTGATTCAAATGAAAAAAGCCATTTTTACGTCCAATCACAACAGGCAACATAATCAGAGTCTTTGTAAATCTAGACACAAACAATGATGTCTCATAAATAACAACAGCATTCCAACAAAAACAGTCCACTTGCTTTGGTAAGGGTCCAAATGATTCAATTCAGTTCATATTTTAGTCCAAAACATGTTATTTCATCCATATATATCCAAAACTTGTAGTTGAACCAAGGAGGAGTTTCGTCATGACTCTAAATCGAAATTGTAGCACTCAGAGACATTCTGACTTTTGTTATACAAACTTCAGAGTTTTAACTTTCATATGAACCCAAGATAATGCATGAGCTCCAAAAACTTCAAGAGCATCATTCAATTTACTTGAGTTAGTTAAAAAATGCATTTTTTGTCAGAAATGGCTGGAACGTTCAGGGATTTATCAGGTTATTTGTTGGTCTGTGCTGGTTCACTGCTGTAAAGTAACAGTCAGGGATGATGTGCGGGAAAAACACAACATAATTCAATTTAAAGTAATTAAACGGTGGTCAAGAGAATCTGACATCATAAACAGGAGGATGAGAATTTATTTTTGTGAAATAAACCTACAGGAAGCTGGTCGTTGACGTTGTTCTCAGGTGGCAGGAGGCTGTTGTGAGAGCAGTGCGAGCCGGTCGAGGGTTTGGTCCTCTGACTGTATAACGACAGTTTGTCTGGGTCGACTGAACGAGACCAGCGATCCTGCTCCTCGTTGGTCCTCAGCAGGGGCAAGACGTCGAGGCCTGAGCGCTGCAGCTCATCATGGGTACCCTGGGCCATGATGCGACCCTGGAGAGACACACACAAAAACACCTGGATCAGTTTTTGATGGAAATCTACAGGATTGCTTCATTGCAAAAGACAGAAATAACTGAGCAAAATCAGCTTAAGATTTCAGACTTTGTTTCACTTGCAGTTGGTTGAGGACTGACAGGCAAAATATATCAGCACTTATTACCAAGTTGAAAAACTGACGCCATTTGATTTTTTTTGGGGGGGGGGGGGTTCTATTTGAAGCAGTAAAAGGTTTCACTGAAGTGTTTTCCTCTGCACATACCTCCTTGAGCACCACAATCTGGTCGGCTGCCCTCAGGTGCTGCAGCTGGTGGGTAACAAGGACACGAGTTTTGTTCTTCAGAAGCCCACAGATGCACCTAAAACATGATGATTACAAAAACAAAAACACACAGATAGACATTACAGCCCATGCTCTTCTAGAAATCTGATGTAGTTGCACACTTGATGCCAGAAGAAGTGCATCATAAACACTGCACGTCACCTTTATGGACACACTTTTACTGCCAAATGCATTCATACGACTGCTGAGCAGGTTTGGAGTTTGTAGTGTGTTTACATCAGCAAGGTGATTAAAATAAGTTAAACTCCAGGGAATCTCAGCAGCAATGAAGTGATTTAGGGAATTCGGATGAAAGAATTTAATGTTTCTTCACAACAACACATGTAAAATAAACGATGAGGTACACAACAGCAGTGCCTCCAGCACTGTACATGTACATTTGTTGTGCCATGTACCTGGGACTGATTACAGACAAGATAATTACTTTGAAGACACTTTTCTCTTCAAAATCATGACACTTGCATCTAAAAAAACCATCTGCAGGAACTGGCTGAAATATGACCCTCCAACTCTGGAACAGTGGTTAGACATTTTGAAGGAAATATACTCCGTGGAAAAGCTAGCTCATTATTTAAGGATTAATGCAGGAATCCACGAGAAACGTCGGGCTAAATGGACTATATGTAAGATATAAGTTGGGCCATGTTTTTAGTCGACAAGAATAAATCAAGAGATCCAGTTGTAAAGAGAAGGTAACCCCCCACCCCCCATCACATCACATCACATCACATCACATCACATCACACACTTCCCCCCTTTTTGTTTTTACTGTTCTTTCATTTTTTTTCACCAGTTGTTTTGATGCAGTGGAAAACTAAAAACTACATAAATAAAAAGTTTCAAAAAGGCATGTAGACTTTTACAGCTGGATATGATCATCATGATGATGAATACTATATTTATACTGGAGGATCTGCTCACAGCTGGAAAAACTCATAACAGTGTGTTGCAAGAATGAAACAGGAAATGAGTTAGAATTTTTCTGTACTTCTTATTTTAAAGTCAATATTTTTTCTTTGAACGTGGTTTCTGGGGTCAGATACCTAAAATGACGTCTTTGATAAACACAAGCTCTGAAGACTTTTACTCTTTGTTATATAGTAAGTCAAGAAATACCTTGATAATGACTTTTGAAGCTTTTACTTGCCTTAAAAAAAGGCTGTTAATAACAGAACTACAGAGGTTGTCTGGGGGTTAAACATCATCATGTCGAACACAATAACTTATATATGTTGGTTTAAGTCAAGCGACCATGTTTGTTTATAGCCAAACAGCATTTTACTTCCAGTGTTTAAGTTATAACATCAAAATTCAAAACTGTTGTGTTTATCCATGAAAATGATCTTGCCTAAAAAAAAACAAAAAACAAAAACACCAGTTGTGAAAAACATTTGCTTTTTGTCAAGAATTAAGATGATGCTAACACCTGGTCCACAAAAACACATCATCTCTGCAGCCCTTCATCAGCTGTGATGGCGAGAAAACATCCACATATCGCCTGTTTTCTCATTGGCACAGAACAGTAAAGTTTGCTAACTTTTTTGTATGCTGACAATAACAGGACTCTATCATGACTGATTAATTAGCCATACAAAACGCGTAAGTGTGAGAAAAAGGATTTGGGACGATATAAATGTGGTCAGAGAGAATGAGGATGTCACTCACTGTTCAAAAAGATGCTTCCCGACTTCGGCATCAACAGCACTTAAAGGGTCGTCCAGGAGGTAGATGTCTGCATCCTGATAAACAGCCCTGATGAAAACACACACATACACACACATAGTGGATTGTAAGGATTAACAAAAATATAACCTGAATATTATGGAAGCTAAAACGAAGGTAACACCAGGTCAGCGATGACAGCTAAGTTCTACAGAAAATTATAACTGTGGTTAGAAAAACTCTCGTGTGCAAACATGTTGAGTTAAACCGAATGCAACATCATGTTGTGATTCACTGATGCTGAAACTCAGACACGGAGTGTGTGAGAGAAATGCAATTTAATTTCTATGAACTGTGCTTTCTGTGTTCAGCATTCGCTGCTCTCTAACCTGGCCAGGTTGACCCGAGCCTTCTGCCCCCCGCTGAGCGTCGCCCCCCTGTCTCCAATCAGTGTCAGGTCCCCATCTGGGAGCAGCTCCAGGTCCTGCACCCAAAGACAGCTCAGTTTTACTCCAAGTACAACGCAAACATGCAATAATGCACAGAAATATTGCCAGTATTCTACTATGACTACTATTAAAGCAAGAATTCATTAAAGAGCGTCTCCAGGTGTCGTTGAGGACTGCTGAAGTAAGTTAAGAGTCGGACTGCAGTTCATTGATCATGCTTTAGTAGCTGCTGTTCAGGTTTGCTGGATGCAAGCAGCTTTGGGCTATACAAGCTGCAACTAGCGTAACACACCTGAATGTTTTTATTTCTCTTCTTCCCATCATGAGTCTGATATAACATGAATAAAATCAGTGGAGGTTTTTTCAATAACAGTTGTGAGTAAGATTAATGTGTCTGCTCAACTGACAAAAATTACATTTGTCACAGACATAAGAAACATTTGCAGTTTCTACAGTTTGGTTTTTCTGACCCAACAAAACACAAACACGTCTCGGTACTGTGTTAGCGCTCACCCTGCTTAAAGCGCAGGCTGTAATGACTCTCTCGTACTTCTGCTGGTTCAGCTCCTTCCCAAACAGGATGTTACTGCGGATGGTCCCGGGGAAGATCCAGGGCTGCTGGGCGGCATACGTCAGCCGACCTCTGATCATCAGCGTCCCCGTGTCGCGAGGGAGCTCTTCCAGAATGGCGCTCAACAGGGATGACTGTTGGGAACATGGATATTACAGACATGTGAACTAGAATGTGAGATAATGTGTGTAAAGTCAACATGTCTGTCTCCTGTTCATGCTTAAAACAACTGTTTATTGAAGTAGCATGTAGACTGTCATAGCTAAAACCCGTCCAACCGTTAACGTGAAACCAGGAAGCTTCAAACAACAGTACTGACCTTTCCAGCTCCCACGGGGCCAATGACAGTAAGAAGTTGGTTTGACTGTACTGTGATGGAGACGTTTTGCAGAGATGGAGCGTCCAAACTCTGAAAGAAAACAAAAAAATGTTGCCATGAAGGTACAAAACCATGTGCTAAACAGTCTTTAAGCACACCTATGTTGTGTAAAATGATATTACTCTTCATGAAGTGTCATTTTAAGGTAAGAATATTCACCTTGTCCCAGTAGCAGGTCAACTTCTCAATCTCTATGGTGTTGGAGTTTTCCTTCTCCTCCAGAGGTAGACATAAATTTTTGCTCTGCACTTCTTCCAACAGGAGGAAATTCTGGGAATGAGGTTAAATGACACACATGCAGTGAACCAGTTCTAGTTCCTATAGACTGAAAACACAGACAGTGTGATATAATTTTAGTGCCAAAATGTCACAATGCTCACTGACATTTAATTATGAAATCCCTTGACGCCATTAAAAGGCAGGTTTGTTGAATGAGTGACTGAATAAATCACTCATCATCAGTCACTACTGTAAATACTTGATGGAGTACACACACATGCATTTACAATAACAAATACAGTTTAACCTCTTGCCAATTATCAACAGTTACCTGATATTTTACCCTGCAGGTTGCTGCTTGTGTTAAATCAGTGTTTGACACATTTTTTTGTACCTGAAGAACTGAGGTTTAACTACACACACACACACACACACACACACTTAGCTCCCCCTGACAGACTGAGTCTTTTAGGACAAGTCAACATAAACGAAACATAAACGGCGCTTTTATTCATGACAGAAAATAAACTTACTGAAATCCTGCTGATGCTGACTACAGACTCGGACAGCTTCTCGACGGCCAGCGGGAAGAACAGGGTCACTGTGATCTTGATGGTCCCGTACATGGAAACTGTGACAAACACGGTGCTGGCAGTGATGTTGTTGCCCAGGAGGACGTAGAGAGTGAAGGTAATAAAGACGATGATCTTGCTGCTGGCGAAGAAGGAGGCCATGTTGAGTCCTCGGAGGAATGAGCTCTTCAGTATCTGACTGATTTCTTTCCTAAGAAGAGGACAACAAATGGAGAAGAGTGAGCTTGGAGACTTAAAAAATATGAGGTTTTAAACATTATGGCTGTTAAGGGACAAATCACAACAAGTGTTGGTGATTTACTTTCATTAATGTGCAGTAAAACGTGTTTATTTGCTGTTTACTTGCAACCTTAAAGGCGCACATTGTTAAAGAAAAAGCAATGAAAAGAGCATTTCTGAGCAGAACAGGAGGAATATTTCTTATCAAGTGAATGTTAATGTTACTTCTGCAGGTTGGTACTAGTAGCTATGCAACAGTCACATCTAACAGTTACTGGGTGTAGATATTTAATAGCAACCGGAGGTTTACAGACTGACAAGTGTCAGACCGCACCCATCTCTGAACTCCTTTGTTTTGTTCTCCACTGCACACCTGTCCAGGTATTAACAATATCTGTCACTGAACGACTGATCATTCACTTTTGTTTATGTACCTTGGCTAATCTGATTATTTCTAAAAAGTACATAAGGGAAGCTGCCTCACATCTCATCATCTAAACATGTGCTAAAAAAGCAGAGGCATGTTTGTTCTGCTAAATGTTCAGCTGTAAGAATTTTACTTCCTGCTGCCAACACTATGCAAACATAACATAAAGGCCCGCAGGCAAAACCTGACAATGTCAACACTTTGAATTCCAGATAGATATGAAGCGCTGTGCCTTCGGATCTTAAAGAAGAAATAAAAAAGGGCAGTAAGATTCTGTTAATGCTTGATATAAATGAGACATTTTGCAATAGATTTATTTACACTATGTTGGTATTTATGTTGAGGGTTAAAATCTCGAGGGCCATCACCTTTGAGCTGCATTCCTGCCTGCAGTCAACAAACTGTACAACTTCATCAGACTGTCGCTCACCGTGAGTGAACCGACTGACTGACCCCTGGACTCATTTCCACCATGTTGACGGCTGTAACCTCATAATTCTTTTTGTAATTGCTTTTAATCAATATTTAACTGTGCATAACTAACTGAGAAAAACACTTTGTCAGCTCTGTGCCTTTATTCAGTTATTCATCTGGCGAATTTCTATGAAGCAGTATGTTGCACATATTTGTACATGTTTATATTTCCTGTATGCTCTCACACAATGTTGCATACTGCACTTATCTTACATGGTGACTTCCATTTTTTCTGTGATATTTTTGGAGCACCTGTAATACTGACATATTTCCTCTCAGGGATCAGTAAAGTTTCTAAATCTGATTCCTCATTCTGTCTTGTTAAAAAGTCAATGTGCCGGAGAAAATGTTTTTATAGGTGTGTAATGTTACACTTCACTTCACTCCACACCTATAATTTCACAATCCAATCCAACACTTTTTGCATCATCAGTAGGTGCAGATAACCTGCAGCTGAAGCATGTCAGTCTTTGACTAAAAGCAAGTACTTCACTTGATATGTCACTTTGAAAGATCTCTGATGCTTGAGATATCGGGTGATGTATTAACCACAGGTCAGCCATTGTAACAAGGCTACAATTAACTGAGCAGACAAAGATGATCTCAGCTGAGACCAAAGCAGTGAGGAAAGCTTCACGTGCTTGAATAAATAATTTATAAACCTGCTGTGATCTCAGCAGCCGCACTAATCTGAAGCATCTGGCTTATCTTTGTCTTCTGCCGTTGTTAACAGAGATGCATCATCAACCTTCAACCTGCCGCCTTGCCCTCTACAGTGGACAAAGTTTGAGCTGGTTAAACAAGCTCGTTCCTGCTGAGACAAACTACAAACTGCAAAACAGGAAGGGAACTTATTGGTCACGATTAAACACTATGAGTCTTTTACAGTCACATTAGAATAACATTATAATCTAACAGTTGTTAGATGCTTTTTTTGCAGTGGAGTCTTTCAACACAGGAAACATATTAAGGAACAAGAGGGAACACTTGGAAGTACAATGCAATTATAAAACGACAGCCAGCGTCTGAGAACTGTGATGAGAAAATATTCAGTGCACCTTCTGTCTTTGAAACCAGTGTGTTATCTGCGTCATGTAGCATCTTGCATTCAAGAACACTGAAAACCTTTTTTTCGCTTGACATGCGTACATATGAAGTGTAGAAGTGTAGAAAACAGAGTCGTCTGCAGTTTGTCCTTCAAATCATGAGACTTTTGTTTATTAGCTGTTCCTGAAATGCCTCATTCCAACCCTGCAAACACACCAACAGGGTTTTGTTTATTCTTTACCAAAGATATCCGGTTTGTTCTCACCTTCTGACTTCAGTGAGCAGAGCTGTGAACGGTTTCTCCCACGCGTACATCTTGATGATCCTGATGCCAGACACAACTTCATTCATGATGCGGATTTTATTGTCAGTAATAACTGCTGTTTTGCTCCTGCAAAAAAAAAAACAACAAAAAAACAATATTAATAATCTATTTTTAACAGGGAAAAAAAAATCACATTTACAGAACTGGCTAAACACTTAGAGAGGAACATTATAAACACTGTAAATTCACAAAATTATAATCAATCCATTGCAGAAGACAACATTTATCTTTTTCCGTACCTAAAAATGCCAAAGAGCTTTCCAAACCAGGTCTGCAGTGGCATCATGAGGGTGATGGCTGCCAAACCTGCCAGACAAGAAGCGCCGATCTCAAACCAAAGGAAAGTGATGATAGCTGTTGCTTGAAGGGGTCCCACCCACAGGTAGTGCAGATTGAGTGTAATCTATGGAGACAATAACAATTCTGTAGCTAATTCTCAAAAAACACCAAAAACAATGACTTAAGCCTTTAATATAAAGCAACATTTACACCAAAGGTTAATGTTAGCGCAGTATTTGTATAAAAAAAAGTAAAATGTCTGTCAAATTCAGAATTTGTGATCATCTAACTGTAAAAAATAAGTGTGTTTAAAGTTTTGAGATTATGTGGTGTTTTACCTCATCGAAACGATTGACATCATTTGAAATGAGGTTCACGATTTGTCCGGTGGTTGTTCGGCCCATCGATTCGCTGCTGAGACGCAGAGCCTGATGGGACAAATTCAGTGAGTTAGAGTTCGCAGCTTCTCATTTAGATCTGACACCAACTCTGTGAACCTGTTGAATCTTCACGGACCTTTCTGTAGATCATGTGACAAACAGCCACTCTTATCTTCATGCCTGTTCTTTGAACAAGGTAGTAGTAAACATGCTGGAGGATGGTGAGTCCAAAGGCAGAGAGAGACATCGCAGCAGCGTAACAGTAGACAATGCGAAGACTTCTCTTGTCCTCTTGGTCATAAGTCTCAAAGAACTGGATTATTTTCCACAAAAGAAGCGGCTGGATCACTTTAATCACCTCCTTTGCAACAAAAAAGTGACAAAAAACACAATTTTTTTTAGAATATCTGATCCAACATCTTAAAGATCATCACTAAATTAAATGGATGAATCATTCAAGATGTAAAGGAGGTTTAAAAAAGCCAGAACATACCACTGAAAACACAAAAAACCCAGCCACAGCGTAGGACTTCCAGTAGCACTTAGTGAGAACTCGGATGAGATTTGGCTTTTTGAGTTCTTTGGCTGCATTTTTAACTTCATGGCCCCAAAATCTGCAACAAAGAACATGCAACAGCTTACTGACGCTGCACTGGGACAAAGTCATTTATTAAAGTTATTCTCCATTTTTGAAAAAAACAAACAAACAAATACACTGTTTACATTTGGCTCTTTTGTCATCAGTTGCCCTAAACACAGCACATTAAATATTAATAGTCACAATTAAACGTGATGTCACCTGTTGGCCTGGGGAGCATTATTTTGAAACTGGTTTGAGATCATTTTTATTGCCCATTTTGTTTTCATTGCAGTCGGAAGTGATTATTTGGATGAGAGGGTGGAGCTGAGCCAGATGAACATTGCTGCTATTAAATATTCTTGCTCAGATCTTCTGCATCACTCATTGAGTTAAAAATAATGTTAATTATAGTCTACATGACCAAAGAAGCTGTTGTGGCATGATTTATCTAAAGTTATGATAGTAAAAATCCCTTCAGCTCAGACTCTGAATCACTCACTTAACGTGACGACAGCTAGTGCTGGGCGGTACACCGGTTCATACCGAATACAGGTGTTTTGTTTTTTTTATGATATGAATTTTTCAGATACCCTAATGTCGGTGTGTGTGTAACGTACATGACGTTGGGACATCGCTTGAGAGGGGACTGTTTTTGCAGTTGCACTAAGTAAGCACGTGGGGACGCTGGTACAGGTAAATGGACCAAGGCAGCGTCAGTGAATTTTGAGGACAAGCAGAAAATGAAGCTGAAGAACTTGTACCAAAAAGAGGAGCTGTGTGGGCTGTTTAGAAGTTCTTTGGCTTAAAAAAATCCGATATAAATCAAAAGAGCATCTTTTGCAAATGTTGTCTGGCTGAAGTTGCAGCTGCTGGAGGCAACACCACAGTAAAACAGGTCATTCTACGCCAATTTACTGCAGTAATTCTTCTCTAAATCAATAGAAAATGTGGTTAACACCCAGTCGTGCATGAAAAAAGAAAAAAGAAAATACCATCATATACCATGAAACCAATATAATTATGAAAAATACAGTGATATACATTATTGGTCACACCACCCAGCACTAACGACAGCCAGGATAACCGGTACAGCAGCAGGTATGTGTTTGACTTGGCAAGCAACAGAAGAAAAATACTCCCCACTTGTGCTTTTTTAAGAACTTTTCATTACTCATGTCAGGGCTGTTCAATCACTGAAGATGGAGATTTGAAAGAAAAAGCATTTTTTTGTCAACATGTGGCCGCCTTCAGAGTGCTGGTTTAACTCACAGGTGTTGAAGCACAAAGCAAAAGTGTTTCACACTAATGAGAGGCTGCCTTGACATATATCAGCAAGGACGGTACATTGTGACACAAATATTCAGCTGCAGAGCGTTTGATAAGAGATGATGAATCATAGCTCCTCGGGTCACGGAGGTCCAACTACAGAATGTGCAGAGAGACTTTGAGACAGACTGACTTTTCCCTCTTTACTTGAAAGTTTTATTCAGCTTTCAGGCGTGTTTGTGGGTATGAACACAATGCAACAAGGCAACCCTTGTTTATATGTTATTTATTTACTGAATCAGCGCACCACGTGCCTTCACAAACATGTTTCTCATGGTCTCATATAAAGAAACATGGTACCTCTGTAGTTCCTCGCCCAGTATTTCAGAGCGATCCTCGGGAAGAATGTTGTACAAGTCGCTTTCTTCCAGCCTCTGTTTTTTGCCGAGGTGCAGCAGCGGTGTTAACCAGCTGAAACAGAAAGACATAACTGCAGTCAGACAGCCAGAAAGATTCTTATCAGTCAGAAATGTGATTGCATACAAAAAAAATGAACCATTTATCCATTAAAAGACAGCACAGCAAACAGGCTCTTACATGCTTTTAGGTGAAGCTGAGAAAGTATGCAATCAATAGGTGCAGTGATGATATATCTGCTCTGAACTGCACAGCGTGAGACCACCATCATACCCTACTGTTTTCATTGCAGTAGCAGGGAATGAGAACCTGAATAACACGTTTATGGTTAACATGAGACTTATGCAAGCAGTTGTCTGTGAAACTCTGTGTCCTGCATTTAAATTAAATGCAAATATGTCCCAGATTTTCCCATAAATGTATCTCTGAAAGTTAAACTGTCGTGAATTTTTGACGATGTCGGTGATGTCACTCTTTCACCCTCTTTTTGTGAGGCTGAGTTGGTTGTGAGCTCCATCGTTTTTGTCCCAGCCTCTTATACATTTGGACATGAATCAGGATATCTAGAACATAAACAGTCCAAGTCTGTGCCAAGATTTAATGGTGCTGTCTCATATGTTCAACAGTAAAAGTATGCTTGTCAGGCAGTGATAAGAGATAACATTCATAAATGTATATGACCTGCATACATTTTGCATAAGACTTGCATGTCTACATCTGCAGCTCTGATGAGGCTGGTTGCACTGAAACTTGGGCCACCGTTTTCCTTATGTAATTACTAAACGAAGAATGTTTTAATGAGCCGGTCCCTAATTTGCACCTTTGCTGTCCTCTTTGAGCTTGTGCAGCTAATGTGCTGCTGTGTAAATACTGTCCACTGATCAACCGTGAACCACGGCGACTGAGCAATCAGGCAGCTGGAGGTAGAAGACGACTGCTTACAAGCAAGCTAGCACAAATGTGAACAATGCAAACTTCATTATATTAAAAAATCTAATTAGCTTTGAATGTTTTTATAAGGTGAGAAAAGTGCTTAATGCTTTTCTCTTTACAAGAAAACTCTTCCAGGTTACTTTAATGTCTAAAACAGCTGATGCAACCTTGGATGACTGTTTCGCTTTTCATTTGCAGTCTTTCATAAAGGCATTGTGGATGTCCTTGTTTAATGTTTGATTTCGTTTAAGATCACAGTAAGGAACAAAGTACATGGAATAAACGTATAACATTAAAGGTATTGCGGCATCTGTGCTGTGGGCTCTCCTGACTTGACCCTGTCATACAGCTAATGATTACAATGAATCTTCACTTAATCTCTTGCACAACTGTGCCACTCTGTTAAAGGTGCGAGCAAAAATCCAACTTATTGTGGTCTTGCCTGCTTCCTCAAAGGAGGGGGGATTTGCTGGTATGTGGTAGTAGGGGGGGCAGGGAACAAGGTCTGCTACAAGTAATGAAGCGCACAATAGGTTTGTTAATCTATGCATCTGCAGATTGGAACAACTTCAAAATGTAGCATCACAGTCACCAGCCAACACTCACACTTGTTGCTAATTTAATCTTGAGTTAATAAGGTAATTAATTTACAGGGAGTTATCTACCACATCTGTCAATAAACATTTACAAAGCAATAAACTTTCAATCACTTGTATAAACTATGATGATTTAATCATCTACTTGAGTGTAACAGTTAAATGTCGGGACTGCAGCATCAAAAAGTCATCTTTAAGTTTTCCCTCTTTCTTAAGGAGAACATACTGTACTGTACATACTCTCTGCATATATCCTCGGCATTTTTACGACTTCTGTGGACGCCTTAGTATTACTCAATGTAAATCCAGGTCGAAACATATGTAAACAAACAAGCCAGATAATAAAAAATTGCTACCATAGCTGATAATTACGTGTTTACTATTTGGATCATTTCATACCAGGGCTTTATTACCCCGCTGCTTATTCAAATTACACCAACAGTAATAAAATAAAATTACAGCATACTGAGAATTTAATCATGTAACGGGGATTCACTTACCATACAAAGACCCTAGAAAGTAACCCGGCACTCGCCAGTGGATTTTGTTGCTTATCTTCCTCCTTTTTCCTCGCCATGGTCATCCTGGCATTGAGTCCGGCTGGTTGAACCTCTGCCTCGGCTGGGGCCCCGCTGTCAACAGGCGGTAAAGTTAAACACTGTCAGAGTTAATTTACGAGAGTTCCCTGAGTTGGTGAACAGCATTTTGGGCTGAGACGCGGCCAGTTATACCGTTGCGTCTAGGGTAAGAATGGTGCTGCATTCAGGTGCTTCCACACGCGTGGGACACACCAGTGAACTTGAACGATGACAAATGAAGGTAGAAATGAGTTTTTTTGCAACTACGAGATGATGCTTTGGAGGGTAGAGACAAAAAATGGCTTCAAACTGAACAACTACTTGTTTTTTTTATCATATTGTCAACTTTTAAAGTCGATATTTTAAGCACTGCTTAAACTTGCCATGTTTTGAGACTCTCTTTCAAGTAGACAAACTATACAGAGGATTCTTTCACTACTATTGTTGTTTCTGAATATTAATACCGAAGTAATAACAGCAATACTACATCTGTCAGTCTTAAAAAATAGCGCATTTGGCTATAATTAATTATTCCTATTTACCCGATGTTCTTTTGCCCCCTTTATTCAATGTAAACTCCCATATCGACTGTTGCATATGATTTGTCTATTTTAATTGATTTCCAAAAGCAACCAGGGTGGGTGTGAAGTTACAAGCGCAACAGCATCTACAAGGACATGTAGTTTGCGCCATGCACGAGAAAAGTCCTGCGTACGAGCTGCACATGAATGCGGCATTACCACACATGGTTTTCCACGCCCATCCCCTTCATCATCGTGTGCGACAGCCAGGGTTCACGAGTGAAGGCACGTGGGCGTGTGATCGCCACAAAGTTCTGGTCAAAATAAGCAGCTGTGGCTACAACCCAAGACCATTCACAAAAACCGATAACGCGGGTGAAAGAAGTAGTTCACGCTGTTGTTTTCTTTTTTAACCCTTTTTTATCTGACAATTGAGCTAACGGGAGATTTTTGAAGAGCTATGTTTGTATATTAGGTTTATTTTAACGCTAAACTAGCCAATAAACCTGCATTTTTTAAATACATCTGACTATTAAAAAGTCTTCGATGCTAGTTTTAAAACACTTGGTTCATTCATAAAGTTTTTTAATCATAATTTATTTATCTGTCAAAACTTATTAAATATGTTTAGCTGCGGCTCGACTTCAACCATGAGATATTATGATATGATATATCAATGTTATTACTGAAATAATTAGTATAATAACATTACTGCGAAATTGAAAATGTCTGATCACTTAATAATGTATTCATGTCTTAATTAGGGTAAATGTGCACTTCCACACGGTCACCAATAGAGGGACCTAAGAGTCCATTTCTAAATGTAAACACTGTCAACACACATCCCTTCCCATCAACATTTACCTGCAATTTTATTCAGTAATTACAGAGTTCTTATTTTGTATTTTAAACACTTAGTACTTTTTAAACTTCCTGTACTTATTTATCGTTGTGCTGCAACAACTGAATTTCCCTGTTGGATTTTCATGAAGGTTCACATGAACTCTTTTAAAAACAAATTACTTCCGAATTCCAGCACAGTTTAATCAACACTGATGTTTCAGTCAAGTGTTTTCTTTAATTTTTTAATGCCATAAAAAAACTGTATGGCTAAAAACTTTGCAGAGGACAGTGCAGTTTACATTTTGACATTTTACTAACTTAACACAGAAGTTAAACAACCAAAGGTGAAAAGTCTCAAACGCAGATATTTTCAACCAAAAACTGTCTCATTTTTTACTTTAATCTGATTTCAATTCACCTTACCTCTGCAGCTGACCTGTTAAAGTTCAAAGATAAATACTTAAAACAAACTGCAGTAAAAAATTAACCAATCTAAAACTCCAGTTTACCTGATGTTTTTATCGGGGACCAGGTTGTTCTCTGGAGTGCATCGGCTCCTCAATCTGTTTCCTTTGGCCGTCCATCTGCATGTCAGCAGTCACTGCTGCACCGTGGGCCCCAGCTGTTGCTGTGTCACATCTTGTTTACACCGGGGACCAAAGCTATGTTTGACCTAGTTGTTGAAAAGCCCAAGAGGCAAAGTCAAAAGCACACTACACGTAACACACACAAGGAAACCTATGAACACACTTTGTCAGAGACGTGAACTGACGTGTGTCACAATCAGGAGACATAAAGAGCAGTCGGTAAACAGTGAAGAAAGTTCACCTCAAGCCAGAGCGAGTGATGAGCCAAAACACCTGAAAGGGACTTTGAAGAAACAAAAATGGTTTAATTGAAAAGGGCTTTTTTCCAATTTCCTTGTCAATTTATACTGAGCCAATACTTATAAACTTGACTGAGAACAGGAGCTGATCGAACTCATAAATGTGAATGAAATTTGATTATTTAAGATGATTTGATCTCAGTATAGGTGACAGTGGGCTGTTTGCAGATGACCATGTTTTATTAATTTGTATCCATTACAATTTTGAGCGTGGGTATCGTTTGTGTTACTTTTTGCTGTGTAATGTTACCAAAATCAAACAAAAATGACAAGTACAACCTTTAAAGAAAAGGAGAAAAAAAATTACACACGATTAATACGAGCTCGTTATAATGTCCAATTAAAGCTCTATAATTCCAATGACAACACGGAAGCCAATATTGAATTATTCATGTAAGACATTTCACTTTTTTTTAATGATGCAGCATTTGAACACAACATTGTGGGAAGGTTCAATTAAAATAAAGAACAGTTTTTGTCGCTGCAGACTGGAAGAGAGTGGCTTGAATTCAGCAAAAGGCTACAGAGAGAAAGAGCATGCATGACTTTTTCCACTAGCAGCAACCTGCCTCTCTCTCTAACACTCTCTCACACACACGCACAAACACACACGATTGTGAGGATCTTCATTGTCATGCCGTGTTTCGTTGACTCTTATCTCATCATCAGATAAATGCCAAACTCAAACCCTTTACACTAACCTGAAACTTAACACCAATGTCAGTGCAAAAGTGAGTCCTGGACAAAAACTAATGTTTCAAAAATGTCCCAGTTTCATATCCAAGCCTGTAACTGGCCCTCACAAAGACAGGCAACCAACTCACACACACATACACACCTATGGTTGCTGCCAGAACAAGTTTTGTCTCCTGAGCAGCTCACTTCTGTTTGAGCTACTAATGAGCACATTAATGATAGTCGATGAAGAACAACAGTGTCTTTAAATATCTGAAATGAAGCAGTTCCCATTGACTTAGAGGAGAAGGTGTCTGATGTGTTTGGACAAGTGACCCATTTATTCTCCCAGTTGTGTGAAGTCCCACCTTCAATGTGCAACAGATAAACAGGTAATAAAAGAGCTACTGTCATTTGCTGCTTGAGTCTTGAGTCACATCCTCGTTCGGTGGTTTACTGAGCAGCTCCTGGATCCTTTCAATGTCCTTTTTGGTGTCCTCGGCCTGAGAGCTGACATTCAGATCTCCAATCAACTCATCTGTCAACTGCAGACGGGACGTCCTGAGGATGTGAAGGAAGCAGAGTCAGCGCAAACAACAAGGCAACAGCTCTGCATTTTTTCAGCCTGGTGAGATATCCTTCAGAAGTGTAAAAAAGAACATTTCAAAATCTTCTAATGTATCTCACCATTCTGCAAGTCTAAGTTCACTCAGTTCCCTGTGCTTTCTCCTCCTACTCCCATCTTCTCCTGCCAGCGACTGCATGCCGATGATGAAAGCTCCAGTGGGAATCCTGGAAAGTTAGTTCATATTGTCATTATTTACAACAGAACAAATACCCAACAGAAAACACACTTTATGCTTCTATAGGCTGACCATGGTTTAAATGGTTTAAATGGAGTGTGTTTAAAGAAAGGTAACACAGTGAACCTTTCAGAATGACACTTCAGCAGACACATCAACACCTTCACGGGGCACCGGGTACGTATTATGTTCCAACATCACTGTGATGCCGTGATTGTGTAATCTGTTTTTGTAACAAATCTTGTTGCCACATGCAGGTTCTACCGTAGTATTACATAAATCGTCCGAGCTGTCTGTCATTTGCACCATTGTAGCAAATCAGTGCCTCATTTCCTCTCAGCTGTCTCCCCACAAAGTCATGCCCTCCTCTGCCGGCCCTGGGGCCCCAACTCAAACTTTCCGGTCAAAACATCGCCATGTTCTTGGACAAGGGGGTGCTTCTGGGGTGAGATCTGGAGCGGGATGTACTTTCCGTTTAGCTGCCTGCTTTCATTTCGCCCCCTTCTGCCCTGACTGCACCTGGCACAACCGGGGCAGGGGGCTGTTTGCACACATCAAATGCTCCAGGTGGCTGGTCCCTTAGGCAGACAGTGAGGGGAGGAGGGGGAGGTGGAGGGGGCAATGCTTGTTTAGAGCCAAATAGGAGAGCAGAGTAGGGCTGAGCCAACACAGAGCTGATGATCACAAATACAATCCAAACCAGCCCCTCCAGTCTGTTACACCATCAAACACCTCATACTCAACATCCATTATACAATCAAATTCAAATCTGTTCATGGGTCTGTGCTCTCAGCTGAAAGTGGCCAGAGGAACGAGTGAAAAGTGGGACAGACAGAGCAAAAAAAAGAGGGAGAGAGGAGACTGAAGCAGAAGTCCAGATCAGACCATGGTAGATGGAGATGAGAGGCTGGAATAACATAGATTGTATAAATGGAGAGGGGCAGCTGATGCCTTGGCCTGCCTCCTTGCTCTAGTACCCAAAACATGGCCCTCTGCAGTGCACATGAGGCCCTCTGGCACCGTGAACAGAGCTGGATGTGGGGGTGGGAGGGGGTTCAGCTGGGCGACAGAGGGTTGCTGGGAGGGGCGCAGCTGGCTGCCAGAGTGCTCACTGCTCTCGAGCACACAGGCATGAACATGGACACACATATGAGCACATATGCATGTCTGTCATAAAGGGAAAAAAAACAGCAGCTTCTGACAGTGTAACTCAAACCTGAGATGGGGACTGAAAAGGCTCCAGGTCGGAAATTACATCAGTTACTGTAAAAAGTGGATGAGTTGGACTGTCAGAGTGATCAAAGGATGTGAACGACACTTGTGGGAGCAAAAGCTGATCTTACCCCAGCACTGCTCCGATGACTGTCCCCGCCACCAGCCCTCTTAGGCCCAGGTTCAGTCTGAACAGACCTCCTGTCACAGCTGCTCACACACACAAACACACCCACAACAGAATTTCATTATCGTTATTCATATCTGACTGTGCTGGCATGTGTTAGTGTGTGTGTAAAATCTATTTGTCATGAGGTTAAACAAGGCTTACAAAAAGTCCCATTATTGTTGTTATCACAGCAAGAAAACAATGCCTGCACAGCATAAACTCACAATTTCTGGAGAGTCAATTTCTAGCGCACTTTTTAAATTTTTATTACTTAACATGCATTTTTATGCCTTTATTTAGACAGCTGCAGCAGAGGCATGGCAGGCACTGAGGGGGAGAGAGGAGAGGGGTGACACACAAATAGTCCCTGTGCAAGACATGAATGAACTGGGGACTTTGCTTTTGCAAGAATGAAAAATTTAGACTATTTTTAGGAATCATTTGTCATTCTATAAAAGCAAAACTTCTTCCTGATTTAAATGTGTGGAGATGTGTGAATGTGAAGCCACCTCAGTGAGAAGGCTCAGGCAACTTTTTCTGAACAAATACAGACTTAAAAAATTATGTTTGATTGAGTCCCATTGAAGCCCATGTGACTCACCTCCAGCTGCAATGTAATGGCTGAAAGCATACTTGTCTCGGTACACAGAGAGCCCCGTGCTGACAGAGCTAGAGAGGGAAGGGAAAACAGTCAGAGTAAAAAAAATAACACTAAAACCACACATAGCTTTTTGTTGTTGCTACAGAGCCTATTAGAGCCAATCAGAACTCCTATCAGAGAAGAAAAAACAGGAGTTTCTTTTAAAATTTATTTTAAATTTAAGCTGATATGTGATTATTCAACTGCAATTTCTCAGCTCTGAAAAGCTCTTTCAGAACCCATTCAAGTGGTTTAAAAAAAAAACAACATTAAATCCAATTCGTTTGTGTTGCGAGTCAACAGCCTTCCTTTACATACAGACAGATAACTTCACGTTCACTGAGTCAAATACAACTCTAAAGCTAATGAAAATGACTTGGTGTAATAAATTTGTTTGCTTACTTGAACAAAGTGACAAAAGTAGCCACTCTCCAGCTCCATCTCCATCCATATCTCACAAAACCTCGGACTGCTGCATTATGAGCTGAGCGCTGAATGAAACAGAAAGAACATTATTGAGTAAATCTTAGTTTTGCACCTTTATCACAAATTTTCCACATATCCTCTGCTGGTTTTAAGCTTAATGGCGTATGCACACCGGTACAGTTGTTATATTTGCCTCCAGTCACTCACTCACCACTGCCTCCACTCGGTGCCTATAGATTTCTGCCTGGCTGACTTGGATATACCTCTGCTTGGCATGGTAAGCTGCTGGCAGGCCTCCGTAGATCAAACCTGCCAGTGCAGCAGCGATACCGCTCTTTATCACACTGGTCAGCTCTTCTGGATACCTCTGTGCTGCACTACAGGGAGACAGGAAGTTCTGACTTACAAACTACTGATTGTTAGCTGATGTTAATATGAGTACATGATAAGGTAGAAACACGACATTATTAAATGATGTGCATTATAAAAATTTGAAAGAACATTCCTCTTTTATATATACATACAATTATATGTAGTGAAAATGTCACGTTTCAGGCAATCAAGGACAAGATCTTGTAAAGTTTACAATTGTGAATATAAAAGGTTTTGACATTTCACAAAAATGTATTTTTCCCAGAGGAGGAAGATTTAGTTGAACAAAACATACAAAGCTGTCGAATTTATCATCACATAACACAAAGAAAAGCTGCACATCCTTAGAGGTAAGAAGGTGGAACAAGGGAGTGTTTACCAGCTTTGCCTGAAATGTTATTTAAACATAAATTATTAAAATAGTTGTATTTTTTTTTAATTTAAAAAAAATCAATTACTCAGCTTAATTGTTTTACCTATATGTTGACATCTTAATTGACATCTATATCATAAAATATTAACAGATCATTAAACAGCAGAATGGATGCAGAGAAAAGACAAACATTTTTACAACAAAAAAAATTTAGGATTTAGAAATGAAAAAGCCTGAGGTACTGGAACAGTAAAAGCAGAAAAGTTAAGAAGGAACAAAAATACCAACTCTTTTTTAAAGAGCTCCTTTATGCGGTCCCATCCTGTCTCTGGGAATTCCATCTTGCTCATGCTGCTTGGCATGGTGCTGGGGGAAGGGATGGGTGCAGGAGCAGGACTGGTGGAGGAGGAAGAGGGCATCTGCGCAGGCTGGGCAGCAGCCACATCAGCTGCATGGACCCTGGGGAGCAGGAAGCAGAAGGGAAGGGGCCTGGCGCCATGGATGAGGTCCTGCAGAAGGCCGGTGCTCAGAGTGCCCTGAGGGGTTGAATCTGCCTGACGTCTCTGCAGGGCGAGGCCCGTTCTGGGCTGCTCTGGATGCATCACGCTTCAGCTGGCATAAGACTGCAGCAGAAAGGCAGAAACACATTGCCAAGGGTTGAGATGTTGCACTCATTGCCTCAACTTAAGCTTCATCCTCAAAATAAATGGCCTTAAGGCAAATTAAATCCTGGCAGGGCTACATAGGCTGTCCAACTCAACATCTGTTAAATGGTCCAGTCTTATCAAAACACACTGGGCACACAAGCAGACTTTCAGGAAAAAGGTTCCTTTACTGACTTCAAAATGCCACCCTGAGCTTTTAATGCACTGCTGGACCCTCAGATCCTCTGAGCAGAGTGTGTTGGCTGAACCAGGATCAGAAATAAAACCAAAGGTTTCCGTATCTTTACTAATTTGAGCATAAGTCTAGAAAAATGCCACCCAATTAATATTATACCATATATTTTCATTACATTGTTTTCAAACCTTACTTTGAAAATCGATTGTTTTGTACTTTCTTTCAGCTTAAACATCAAAATAGTTCACGGTGTCAGAGCTATGAACAACTGTTTGCTCTTTTCATATTCAAACATTCAAGCTAAAACGGTGTTTACACTGTGTTAACGTGACATATGTTTTTTTATATCAGTATCTTTTATAAAAATCATTTCTAATTAACAAAAGTTTGTATATATGAACACATCACTGATTTGATTTACCAAGTAGAGTCATTTACAGCGTCTGCTCACCTGTCGACCTCTTCGCAATTAGCCTAATGTCGCACACCTGTGTCAATCAGCCTGACTCTCAAGTGCTGTTAGCTGGGCTAAGCTAAACAAACGCCACATTTTTCTGTGAAAAATATACCTAGTACTCTTAGTTATATTTGCCGATAAAATGTAGAATGAAAGTTTGCATTTCCCTCGTCTGTTCACAGTCATTGGTTGAAAATAAACTACAGGTTAAACGTAAGTCATCAAGTGCGTCCGATAATGGAAGCATAGCCGTTCAACTACTAGCATGCTATTAGCCTCTTATATCACAGGGGAAAAACAGCTTACCAGAACCTGGGAAGACTTTCCTAACAATGAGCTGTTTGTTTGCTTAATTTCTGCCACCACTCTTGATGCATATTATAAATATTTTTAGTATTTATTTCTGTTTTCCATCGTCACCCTCTGCTGTCCGTTTGAGCTGTGACTTTCCAACACTCGACCGGCGTTCCGACCTCTGACCTCGAACAATGGTCAGTGAACACAGCGACACCTATCGGTGGAGGACTCGGCAGCACACTGCATGTGCACCAGAGAGTATACACCGGATGAGACAGAGCATTGCTTAACATACATTTTAGGTTTTTTTTTTTTTAAACTAAACCCAAGTGCAGCCGTTCATTTAGGTTTAGTTTAAAAAATAATCTAAACATAATTTTTGTGACTAATTATTGCAGATGCTGAAGTTACTCACACACACACACTCATGTAAAAAATGCTGATAAATCAAAGAAAAACTAAGAATCAGAGGTATTTTATCAATCCAACAGTTTATTTGTATAAAAACAAAAATTGTTGCATGTACAGTGACCACAACCTGAATGTAACACTTTGACGAGGCACAAGATCACAGCACTTGGGACAAATCAACCAACTAAAGGACCATTTTTACCACAGTTCTAAACAAGACTGGAAAAAATAACGAAAAAGATAACAGTGAGAGTCTGCTCGTACAATGCACAGTGCAATGTGAATACTACAACATATTCAACATTCTCCTGAATTTACTATACACAGTTTCAAAAAGGTGAAAAAATTAATGAGTTTCTTTGAAACTCCACACATCAAAATAAATCTAAATCTCTAAAAAGTGATTATTGCTTCCTGTTGGCACTTAGTGTGGACTTAAATGTTGCCTGTGAATGATTCTTTTGTGCTTTTAAGTCATTAAGTTATTGCAGAACCCTTTCAGAAACTGACATCACTGTTGCAATAAAACAGGTAAGTCAAACAGTATATGGATATGTTGATGCATTGATGCTTGGTAAATGGCTGCTGAAGTTTGCACAGTTGTCCAGTAGAGGGGAGTGTAGTAATGCTGATCTGCTGTGTGGGCTTCAACTTTACTTTCAGGGGCACAAATATTAAGCAAATTTCTCAAACACTGAATGACTAACAGTCTATAAAATTCAGTATAAGAGACGCATTGATGGCACTTTTTTACCCAAAGAACAAAAAAAATTCTATGTACCTTATTTTCATGATGAACCAAGTAAGAATTATTTTTAGACATCGTTTTTCTTTATAGGAGAATTTAGGTAAACATGGATTTGAGCGACTAATACAGAATTCCTGAGGGAAACATTTTGCTCATTTTTTGAGTACAAAATTGACAGCTGATCCTCTTAATAGTCAGGACAACAGTGCAATATGAATTGCTGTGATTAAAAAGCGATGAATGACTCAGAATTGTCACATTAGCCCCCTACTTGCACCTGAAAGCATAGCAGCATCCACAGCCAACTCACCAAAACTTCACCTTACCGTGTAAGACAAAGCTACACGCCGTGTAACTGTAACTCCTGTAAGGACACATGTTTTAACGTTGCTTGTGAGGAAATCATATGTTGTGGTGAATACATTCATTATGCAGACGTTTCCCTTCACTACAGCTGCCCTGATCCCACAGTGTCTCTCTTATAGCTCTGTCTTGCTGGATCTGTGGACAATCTGGTTGCAGTTGTTGTTTCTTTTGGGTTTGTAAGTGAGGAGATGGCTAAACTCAGTGAGGAGTCTCTCCCAGTAACATGAAACATCTTGCATCCTCAGGTGGTTGAGGATGAATTCCTGACCCCTGTGTGGAAGGAGAGAAACAGAAAAGTCAGACAGATGGCACAAAAACACACAAATATAAACCAAAAACATAGAAATATTAAATATTAATGATTAATAAGTATGATCTGTTACCTTTTGGCAATCTCGTGTGCAATGGCATCATTCTCTTTGACAAACTGTAGAAGTTCCCTGCAGCAGAGCATTGAAAGACACGAACAGTCAGATACAAAGGAGATTCAGGCCAAGAGATATTAGATTTTATACCCTGAATGAAAAGTGTCTTCAGTGCTGATTCAATTAATTTACTTGACCTGCATATTAAGGACACAGGTGTGTGATTTTACTGCTCAGGTATCTGCTACTGTAACACCCTTCACATGTGCATTTGTGCAATACATTAAAAAGAATCTAAAAGTCATATTCATGGACCATTCAGGTACACAGATGAGTAAAAACTTAAAAAAACCTCAGGAGAAAACATGTGGCAGTGGTTTTATTACCTGACATCAGAAAGATCCTGCTGGACTGGGATGTAGTGGACCCAGGGTTTGAGCTGAGGGTAAAAAAACTCCTGCCATTCATCCCCCACATGAAACACAAGGGAGCCACAGAGGAAGAGATGCTTGAAGCGGAAGCTCGCTGCTACGCCTCGAAAGTTAAATAAGTATCTGCAAGGACATTTAAAATGTTAAAACTGCTCAAATATGATTACTATTATTATTATTTTTAAATGTTGTCCATCATCCAAAATCCAGCTTACTTGTACTTGCAGTGATCAACCAGTGGGATTTCTTTGGCTGGGGGTCTCCCCAGTGTGTCCTACAACAGAGAGGAAAACAGAGGTTTTTAAAGAATTTACACAAATGGACTCCTATTGTTTATTCTTTTGAGTCGATATAAAAGAAAAGTCAGCAGGATGCAACTGAAAGTCAGTCTGGTGTTTCTTTAAACCGTAACCAATCATTACACAAGGCATGACATTACTACAATATCTTAGTAAGAATATTTTTAATCACTATAAATGTATTTGACCCTGGTTTGGTTTGAGCATGACTGACCTTCTCAGACTTCCAGGCCTGGTTTTTTGTGTATTCGGCATCCACCAGCTCTGGAGTTTCTCTTGACAGAAGAATGAGAGGGTCGCGCTCTGGACTCGTCCTATAGAAGAAAAACATCAACATCTCAGAGGAGCACTTGGGAAAAGTAGCTCAGGAAATAAATATGAAGTGGATTCTGAGCAAAGACTGTGCTAAATTTTATTGAGCAGACTGACAGAAGAAAAAAGACATTAAAATATTTGCACTGTTGTTTAATGTCAAATAATTACACAAACTACCTGGAGCCTCTGAAAAATCCTCTGGACTCTTTCTTCTTCCATGGCCACTGAGCTGCAGACCTACGGAAACATAATGTGGATGAGACACACTGAAAATATACACTTACAATTATGATAATTATTTTTTTAATTGTAATTGTTTTACGATAACTAATAATTAACTCAATTGAGTCATTTTACAGCAAAAATATAAATAAGAAATTATATTTATAATCACAAAATTACAGTAAGACCAACACCAAGTAAGGGTTACCGAGCAGGTATAGACTGATATGTAACTATACTGTGTATACTATATATGTGAGATAAACAATTTCTGAAGGATAACAGTTGTTTCAGAACTTATTTTTAGGCTAAAAATTGAAAAATGGTGTTTTTATTTTCCCACAGCCCAGAGGGATTCTTTTCACTGCTGTTTTTCAGTCAGAGAGATGAAAATATTGGCTGTACTATTACAGAAGACAAATGGCAACATCTGAGAAGACTGAATTTGTAGATTTGGGGCTTTTTTGCTGAAAAGCTCTATTTTGCTTTAACAGATTATCAGACTAACTGCTATTTGACTACAACGGTATTAAATATACCCTTGACACATTACTTTTTTAGGTCGTCCCTCATCAGATCCCATCTTCCAAGTCCAGTGGGGTAAATGGGCCACACAGCAGGCCCACCCTCCCAAAACGTCCATGCAGGGTACATGATGTCCTGGTAGTCTGCCGTCTATTCAAAACAAACACATACATGTAAAAAAAAAAGCTTGAATCATTTAACAAACATTTAACTGCTACCCAAAGGGGATCTATTATGCCACATATTAAGCTTAGCCAGCTGTGCAGGTAGTGTTAGTGGGTCTGACAGCTGTTGTTCCCTGCCTGGGCCTTAAAACATCCTATTGGAAATCCAAAACTCCCAGAGATGCTTAAAATTGTGAATAAAAAAAACTAACTAAATAAATAATAATAATAAAAACTACTTAAGTGGAGTCCAATAATTAGAAATATAGAGCTGGACATGAGCATAATAGGTCCTCTTCAGGTGTGAGTAAAACTAAGTGAGTCTGAGTCTGACCTTACTGAAAGAGAAGACAGGAAGTGTCGGCTGCACCCAGTTGGGAATTTGAGGATAATCCCGGACGTTTACCACCATCTCCATGTCAGGTAGCCTGTCGATCACCTCCAGGATGAAATGCTCCACCCCACTGCACCTGTAAATGAGAGAGATTTCTGCAGTGTGAACAACAGTCATAAATATATGTATTATATTTCAGTCTGTTTGACAAAGAGGAGGTATATTAATCTCATTACATTCAATTTAAACTTTAAAAATTATATCTGAGCTGATCAAACTTTAAATACAGTCAAGAACTTTTTCTCTTTACCTGGCAGGAAACATGCAGTTGTGCTCTCTGTATAACTGGTGTTCAATGATCTGGTAGTGGGTTCCCACCCCTCTCTGGAGAGTCGCAGCCATGATTTCCTCAGAGATTTTCCCTTTGAATGGCTGCAAGTCATGTTGTAGGACACTGAGACAAATCAAGAGAAAAAGAACGAGTACATATTATAAATTCTTTAAAAAATAAACCTGCAAAGCTGTATTTGTCAGATTTGATGTATATTTTTAAAAATCAGGGTTACAACATATAATAAAAATCTGGCATCACACCCACCTTAGATGGCAGCTGCAGTTGGCAGAGTTGCATGGAGTATAAAGTTTAACAGCATCAGATATTTTGTCTTTTATTTTCTTCCACTGTTTTCCTACAAAAAAATGCACAAAGGTGTCAGAAGAGATTTTTTTTTAACTTGGCCTGATCTTGTAATTTATCCTCAGGTCACTGACACCCAGTGTTTTGAACAAAAGGTTAATTGGGTCAGTAGCTCCTTTACATCTCCTCTAAACGAGGCTAACATTAGTGGCTTAACATGAAGCTTAAGATCCTACAAAAGGACTTCAAATACAGTATATCATGTCGGATTTGTCTTTTATTTACTTTTCCACACAGCAATCACGATTCTTGATACAATTACAGCATAATATGAACTGCAATGACGACTCGATAATGTGAATATATTTATCTGTGCAAATAGTTAAGCATACTGTCAGGGCAGACAGTGGATTTGTTAGTGCTAACTAGCTTAACAGACTTCTTGCCAAGACCACGCCCAAACTCAGTAATAATAACCATTTAATAAACTTAAATCTTACTCTGGCTGCAATGTTATTAAGAGCGAAAATGGTCATTTTTAACTACATTTCATACAAACCTTAAAGTTAGCTCACATAGTTAGCTTGGCTCTGTTAGCTCGTGTGCTAGTTAACGAGCTAGTGATGAATGACTTCAACACCAAAAGTTACCTCGAGGAAGTGCAGCGAAACAAAACGCAGAAAAACTATAAATACCTCTGTTTAAAAAAAATGTTTAATAAATCGTACACATTTAAAAATGTATTACCTGATGCGGGAACCAAAAATAAGTGATAAACTTGCAGCAGAAATAAAATCTTCCACATCCAAAAGCGCTCCATTCTTCTCTGTATCCTCCAGCTTTGTCTGAAGGTGAAAAACAAAGCGCTGATCTGTGATCTGTTGCTTCTGGCTGAAATCAGTCTTTACGGTAATACGCACCACGAAATTCATTTACGGGGCACGCTACCGTAACGTTCGGGAAATCAGCGCAAAGTGATTACCCTTCAGAGAATCTTGTCTCTTCACATTCAAATTTACGTTTTTCAGACGAAAATGAATCAAGCCTTTATTTATCTCACAGGATGAGGTTTCATTTTGCAAAAGCTGAAGCTCCATCACTTTTTACTTGATATAGATAATGTCATTGCTGGTTAAATAGCTGATGAAATCCCCACAGCCTCCCAGCACTAATTTTTGAATTTATTTTCAAGGGCATGAATGACTATCACATGGGCAATTTGTCCCGCAGGCGTAATGGATTATTAAGATGAGGGTCTCAGCCGAAGAGAGAAAAAAGAGGAGGAAAGAAGGAGAACCTCCTTGGAGATTTGGGGCAGTAAGACTGAGTGAGGGAGATAGGAGGAGACAGAAGACAGGTGGAGAGGGAGGGATATGGAAGGAGAGCGATAGAGGGAAGAAGAAAGAGAAAATTATGATTAAATATTTGTGAGAATATGTCATATTTGCTACAGAGATAATCTAGCTAATCACCTTTGTATGATATTTCTCAGAGTTGGGCCTTGAGAGGTTCTTTTATTTCCCTGCAAACTTTATTCTCGCTTGCAAACACATTCACAACTGATCAAAAATGCAGCAAGTGTGGCTTTCTCTGCTGTCTGGCTTGTGCCTTCACCTGGTTTTCCTTTGCTGTGCTGAAGAAGGTCTGGAGTTCCCCAATTTTGACGGGAAGGACAGGGTGCTGGACATCAACGAGCGCAACTACAAGAAGGCTCTGAAGAGATACGACCTGCTGTGCCTCTTCTACCATGAACCAGTGCCGGCCAACAAGGGCCTGCAGAAGCGGTTCCAGATGACGGAGCTGGTGCTGGAGGTAAGGAAGAAGGTCTGCAGGGGCGGAGACAGGAGACAGAAAATGCTCTCTAATAGGTCATATTTTGTAAAGAGAAACTAGAAATTAATGCCTTTATGGTGTTTTTTTTAAGTGAAAAGCTTTTGTGTTGCCAAACTGCTTGTTTAAGTTGGTCCAAAATCTAAAAACAAATGCATTTACTGTGGTATAAAACAGAGGAAAGTGGTAAATTGTTTGGTTTGAGAGAAACAGAGAGCAGATAACTACTGTTAGTTTCAGCCCAGTAAGAGGAGGTTATGTTGGTCTGTGAGTCAATCTGCTCAACTCTTTGGTCAAAGCATAAAAATCTTAACTGCTTGGATGAAACGGATGATGAACTTGGATTGAATTTAACTTTTCATCTACTGAAGGTCCAAATTTTACTTCCAATGAAACATCTTCACAATCCAAAATGAGCTGGCACATTTACATTTTCTCAGATCCATTTAAATGGCTTTTTTTGTTTGATTAACAGTCTAAAATCTAATAATATTTCATCCAGAAAAAAATATTTGACAATAAAAAGCAACAACTTTTACACTCATTTCAAAATGATATGAAACAAAAATGCGGTAAGTCTGCTCACACATAAGAAACTTAAGGGTTTTTTTGCATTAAAATATTACTTAAACAATTAACATCACCATTGTAAGTGTGTGTGTGTGAGCATATTAGCATGCTAATGTTAGCAACAGTTCATAGCATCCCTGTGTAGCCTCACAGACCTACTAGCAAAGCTGTACACCCTTTTATTTCTGCAGGATTTCTTGGCTATAGGCTACATTTTTTTGTTCTCGAGCTCATTAATCAATGCTGCATCCTTTCAAATCCTCCTTTTTTCCAGTGACTCTGCCACCGACTCCCTTCAGGTGCAGAAACACCTGAATCCTGCCAATAAGACGTCACGACACATCAAAAACCAGAGCTGGGCTTGTTCCTGCTGTGACATACAGGGTCCTGACATACTTGATGTCACTGATAACATAAAAATGTCTCAATCAGCTACAGCTCAGACCCCTGCAGGTGAAGCTCTCCATGCTCATTTGACTCTAACCTGTCATAACAAGTCATTACAGACAGTGATCCTCCCCGGTTGGAAACACAGACAGTGAATGCCTCATTCTCCCTCCGTCTGCTTGATGTGTAGACTGTCTGTTTAAGCATTAAGTGCTCAGTGAGGAAGGATTCATAGCTGTCTCACTGTCACAGTTTGATGGACACAGTCAGTGTTTTACCTGCACATGCTCTTCACTGGAAGCAGCGATTTTAATCCTCTGTGGTTCGTTTGTATCCTGGGATTGTTTCTAGGTCATTCTGTTAATTATAGCTCGTTCCCAAAACTCTTCACTATCCGGCTGTGAACTAGAAATAAGTGGATGTGCTCTCGCATCTCTTCCCTTCTTATTTATGAGCTGAAACTGTGAGATTTGAGTTTTCACACCTCGAGTTTATTAGCATTACCAAATTTTACTCGCTCCAAGCTACCTTTTTTCAGTTACACTTCTGCATTCCTGTCATGTTTCACGCACTGTTTGAAAGCAGACACACAGTCAGTTAAAGCCGACTCTCGCCTCTTCAGTGGCATTTTCTGTTTTTCCTTCCTGAAGAAGTGCGAGCTGCAAGGCAAACAGTCCCGACTCGCAGCTTCCCTCTAACAAGAAAACTCCACAGGGGGGCACACACCTCGGTAATGAAAAGATGTATTGACGAAGACAGCAGCAGATGTGGATGCCAGCTCGGATACACAGCGTGGAAGTGCCAAGATAAATGCACAGTGCAGAGTGAAGACTGTTGGTGTGAGGTGTTTTGCTTCCAGGCTGATCCATGAATCCTCTGTTTAACAACCTGGAAAACAGGAACACTGGTGTCAGGATTTCCTGGAAGTTTTATTATCTTTAAAGCAGTGGTTAGGAAGTTTATATAAATTAAGTTATGCCTTATTTTTTCTGCAACAGAGCTATGTTGCCATCTTTTCATCATGCATGTGTGGGTGTAAAACTCTGCATCTGCTCATTAAAGGAATAAATACCGAGGAAAATGTTCATGTCCTAACAACTGTTACATCCCTGCTCATATAAACATGTCTAAATAAAATAGCCTGACAACATCACCTCTTAAATATCACAAATATCTGCCTGTTTTTGTGTCTGCAGCTCACAGCTCAGGTCCTGGAGAACAAAGACATCGGCTTTGGGATGGTGGACTCCCAGAAGGATTCAAAAGTAGCCAAAAAACTGGGTATAACTGTTTTAATCAGCCCACAATATCCTACAAAAGTATCAGTTACTGAGTATGTTGAATGTCTAAGCTTGGACTTTGCTTCTATTTTAGATCAGTGCTTTTTGTAAAATCCCTTCTCACATTCATACTCAATATTCATGTTTTTGGTGTAACTTCTTGCATGTAATGTACTGAAACTTTGAGGGAATCTGTGTCTTTGCTGCTTTACTCTGAAAGTGAAACTCTTAGCCTCAATTTTTAAAGTCAAACACTTCATACCTGCTGTTTTAATCAGGTCTGCAGGAGGTCGGCAGCTTGTACGTCTTTAAGGACGACAGAGTCATCGAGTTTGATGGGGAGCTCTCGTCCGACACACTGGTGGAGTTTCTGCTGGATGTGAGTGGACGAGATGACTCTTTTCAGACGTTCAGCCTCATATTACTTATTAACAGTGTATTTTATAGTTTAAGTATCAGCAGTAGCTTTTGTGCTTCTTCCCTTGACCTGAAAAAAATGATCATCCGAGACTTTTTAATACTAATAAATATAATTAAATTTTTGGAAGAGTTGTGAAGTAGAAAGGGCTGCTGCTTCCACATGTTTTTCTTTATTTACTATCATAATTTTTATTTTAAACTGGAGCAAAACTCCATGAATACGGTAACTTGTTGTTTTACAGACTTTGGGTTTTGCACAGATTAAATAAACAAGATATAACCTGTTAATTAGTGAGCTTAAAGGGTGCTGGTAGGTGGATTTTCTTATATGTAGAGAGAGTCAGGCTCCTCTCATTTAAGTCTTTGTGCTAAGCTAAACCAGCTGGCTGTAAAATGTACCATATTTAACAGACACACATTAAAGTAGTATCCATCATTTTCAGCATCAGAGTTGATCATTTCCAAAAATTCTGTACAATTGCTTTATGCTTTTGCTGCTTTAATGTGTTTTGTCTGTATAAATACCTGCATTATATCGCCCTCTAGGTGCTGGAGGACCCAGTGGAGATGATCAATAACGCCATGGAGCTGCGAGCCTTCGAGAGGATGGAGGAGGACATCCGCCTCATCGGCTACTTCAAAGGAGAAGATTCGTGTTAGTTTACCACCAAACTCATTAATGCATTTATGTTTGCATGTAATGCATTTACAAGAACAGGGATTATGTGATGAGCTGAGGATTCGCCTCGGCCCCTAAAGTCGCCTCACTTTTCTCCCCAGACGCCTCTGGGATCCAGAGGCTAATGGACATTACCATGTAGCCTAACAGGCTGCTGAAGGAAACCTGATTCCAGACTGTGGCTCTCTGACTCGGTCTCTCGAGAACCTTTAAATAGCTTCTAGTTCTCTGTCTAATAGGTCAAACTGCAATTATAGTTCCTCTCAAAAAAAAGGGAGAAAAAGTGAGACAGGGAAGATGCTATCTGGTCTGATATGACAGTGGCATGAAGTTTCATTATGGAGCCTATTTTTGTGCTCAGATAGGTTGGTCCTTGGTTGTGACCTTGTTGGGAGCAGAGCCAGGAGGCGCGTTACAAGCGTATAAAACTGTATTAAGGGAGACTTTGTTACTCGGGAGACGACGGCACAATCATGATGGGAAATTGAATGAAGCAAGTGGGTTTTCACTGCTCGCCTTCCTGATCACATATTGTAGATTTGGCTGAGAATGTGACCAGAGTGTAAAAGATGAAGTTCCACCCTCGTGTTTTACTTTCTCGTCTTTAGTTTCTGCCATTCTGTCTTGAATTCTTCATCTTTCTCTCTCTCTCGATTCTCTTTCTGGCTCAGACTTCAAAGCTTTTCAAGAGGCCTCGGAGCGTTTCCAACCTTACATCAAGTTCTTTGCTACATTTGATAAATCTGTAAGTATTAAACACAGTAAAATCGGAACCTGAATTCATTATATTACGTCCTTAAAAATCATCTTATTTTACTGTAAATTCTCTTTTTGATTCGTTTTACATACACATTGTTTGTTCATTTAGCCTTTTAAGGTGGTAATAGATATTTTAGGGAAAGGACACTTTCTCTTCATGATTGTATTATTTAATGAACCCCATCATGTCTTCCACCTGCTCACACACTGACATCCTGGCATGCTGTGTGTGTTTCAGGTCGCCAAACATCTGTCCCTCAAGATGAACGAGGTGAACTTCTACGAGCCGTTCATGGAGGAACCGGCCATCCTGCCTGGCAGACCTCTGTCAGAGCTGGACATCGTCGAGTTTGTCCAACAGCACAGAAGGTTAAACAGATTTATATAGATTTAAACTTTTTAAGAGTTAAAAAACATGGATAGTCACAGTAAAAAAATATGCTCTTTGCAGGGCCACTTTGAGGAAACTCAGAGCAGAAAACATGTTTGAAACATGGGTGAGTTGTTGGCTCCTCAAACTACTTTGTAGACTAAACAGTTTTAAGCTTCAGCACTTCATAGCACATGGATTTCTTTCTCCTATGGGAATCAATTCTATTAAACCCTGAAGGAATTAAATGCATCAGTACTGATTTTACTGTGCTGTAAAAACTCTTTAATTTAAGGAGGACGACATGGATGGAATACATATTGTTGCGTTTGCTGAGGAGGAAGATCCAGGTCTGTGCTTAATCTCTTAATTTTAAAGATGTTTCCTTTTTTAAAATATCTTTAGCAGCAGGATTAAAGCTCAGGTTCCTCTCCTCTGTCTCACCCAGATGGCTATGAGTTCCTGGAGATCCTGAAGGACGTGGCCAGAGACAACACCAACAACCCCGAGCTCAGCATCGTCTGGATCGACCCTGATGACTTTCCTCTGGTTCTGCCTCATGACTCTGAGAGAAATATAATATCTATTCAAAACTGTGCCGATGTTAAACATATTCCCTTTAAATGTAATATAGGTCACTGGTTGGCTCAGTTAACCCGGTCTGTCTGTCCCCTCCAGCTGACGACTTACTGGGAAAAAACCTTCAAGTTGGACCTGTTCAGACCTCAGATCGGTGTTGTCAACGTCACAGATGTAAGTAAAGGTTTGAATTTCGAACAGCACGAAAGTTCAGTGTATACTGACACTAACCTCGCCTGTGTCGACGTCCTGTGATCCAGGCGGACAGCGTGTGGCTGGACATGTCCAACGATGAGGACCTGCCCACGGCCGAGGAGCTGGAGGACTGGATAGAGGACGTCCTGTCAGGGAGGGTGAACACGGAGGACGACGACGAGTCTGCAGACGACCGAGAGCGTCCTGACAGCTACGTGACCGAGGACAGCGCCGAGAGCCGAGACCAAGACGAGGAAGAGGACAGCGAAGACTAACATGAGGCATCATGGTCAAATTCAGACATGGTCTCTCTTTTTTAAATCATTTAAGAGGTGAAATTAAAACCTAATGTGGGCCTCTTAAAAAAATCTAAATTCTAAACTTTGCAGAGAAAAAAGTTAGGCACATTAAACTGAACTAATTAAAAGTTCATCATGGAAAATTTGTGGCCCAGTTTATAAAACAGGGAGCAGGAATCCTCCTGAACTCAGCACGGATCAAGAAATCTGCAAACTACAGTTTCTGTGTTGCATCCACACTAAAAAAGTTAAAGCTCAATGAAAAGCTGAGATATTTAAACTGAAAACACAACACTGACACATTATCACCTGTTAAACTGCTGATGTTAATGTTGTAAGAAACTGTCTGTTAACCACAAATCCAGCAGACATGAAACATCACAAGCGTCTACCGGAGTGAAGTTTTGGACCAAATTATGAATCTAAGTCTAATATTCACTTTTCTTTAAGCTGTTTCTCCTCACTAACTGCGGAGACAAATATCTGACTAACAGATGCTAGCAGGCAGCTTACGATGGGTTTCAGAAACAGTGAAAAACAAAACAGATAAATTCTGCGAGCATGAATCAAAGAACTAAAGCTGCAGGCCTTCAAATCAAAACGATGACCTGACAGATGCTGAAAAGCAACATAAAAGGTGACGAGAACTGCAGGGTCTGAAGAAAATACTTGAGTTTGTCACTAAAAGTGACATCTATCACTTTACACATATGTAATTAAATATAAAAAAAATTGATTAGAGCACCTATCATTAGAAAGTTAGAAGGAAAACCTTTAGTTTGTGTGTATTAATGTTACAAAAAGGCATTTTTGTTCTAAGTAGAATAGTGCTTGAATTGTTTTGTGATTAATTTAAATTGAAATGAACAGTTCTCTGTAAGTTTAATGTTAATAGATGAGACTATAACAGGAATTTAAGAGTATTACAAATATGTTTTTGAGACCTTTCATGATGTAAAGATCTGTTAATAAAACTACACGGTGACTATGTAGTGCTTATCTTTTAATATGAATCACCTCAGCTGTTTTTAAAGTGTGTCCTGAGAGCAAGCCGTCACTTCCCTCCCCCTCATTAAGAAGGCAGACTGATGCTCGAGACAGCAGACTGACACATTTTCTCCCTCAGTCAATGAGTGTTTTCACCTTGAATTATTCAAGCATCGGTGAATAATTCAGCATCATTATTCCTCCTAATGGGAAAAGGGGACCTGGACAGTGAGGCTGGGGGAGGTTAGGGGTGAGACGGGCTCAAACGCTGCCCACCGGGGCCCGACAGACTGCAGAAGGCGAGGACAAACTCCTGCTGAACCCACACCACCGGACATGAATTAATAATACAGGGCCATGCAAGAATCATTATTCCCCTGGAGGTTGATGTGATGCAGTTTGTAAACAGGATGTTTGTATCACGCTGTGGGATTTAAACATAATCCATGACATAGCTTACAGAAAACATTTAACCCTGAGTGTGTGTGTGTTTGTGTGTGTGTGTGTGTGTGTGTAGTTTAACATGACCTGAGGCAAGAAGACATTTCACACTCTCTCCTGAGGAAAAGGAAGCACAGAGTGTCATGGTGCTGCAACTGTGATGTTCAGCAGGGCCTTTAGGTTATATAATGCTGTGAATGTCAAGCGTGATGGTGTTTTACATCGACTCCGACAAAAAGGAGGGTAGAAGAACTCGTTTCTAACACACACACCTTCTTTCTCCCAAAAGAAGAGGGATGACAGCAACATCGTAGGTGTGAGGCTCAATATAAAACAGCAAAGAACAGAGAAAGGACAGGAGTTCGGAGTATTAGGGTAAAGATTTTCGTTCAAAACTGAAGCAACAAGAAGACAGAAAGATTTCCTCTCGTGTCTCGATCTGCAAATAACCAAGTTATTACCAGACAAATAGAGAGGGGGGGAATGAAGGGGAGGAAAAAACATTCCATTTAGATGCAAATGCTCCTCATTTTCCTCTCCATCCACCTCTCTGCTGCTCGTCCCGGTCCTGCACGGAGCGCTCGGGTGTGGGAGGGGGATTAAGCCGCGGACAGATGAGTTTCGACAGGCGGCCTCGCGCCACGAGCTCGCGGTGGGATGAGGTTGTTTGTTTTTCAGCACCGGACACCGACACTGACATTCATTTACCAACGAAACCTGGCTGCGCCGCGCTGACAGGCCGATGGCAGGCCAATTACCAATGAGCTGCCCAACAACAAAAAGCCACCAAAATACGACCAAAAAAAAAGGTGAAGTTTTGCTGCGGCGTGTCACACAGCAGGCTCAAACCTTTAATAGGCAGAGACAGAGGTGAGTGTTAGCAAGCCAGCAGCTGTGGCAAGAAACTCATGCAAATGGAGATTCTGAGGAGAAAGTTTGGAAAACTGGGAGAGAGGTAACAACAAGTTGGTTGTACGATCGCCTCATTTTAAGCTGCCTGCTAGTCTTTAGTATCTACAGAGAGAGCAGGTCCTCTTCCAGAGTCAGCCATGTTTCTGCAGTAACCCAGAACTGGAAAACAAAACACTGGATGTTCAAAGTTTGGCAAATACCAAAGGTTCTTCTGGTTTCTTAGACAAGGAGGTTAAACAGAGAGAAAATCAATCACCTGCAATATGGAACTTTACAGGTAAAAGCCACTAGATCCTGCACACTAAATGTTACTTTGTGATCACAGAGCAGTTATTCAAAAAGGTTTTCTTCATGTTATCAAAAATCCATAAACAAATATAATAATTATGAGATTAAAAAACTCCTTTATGATCTGAAGATAATGTGAGAAGAGAACTGAGATGCATTTTGGGACAACTAGTGCATCCAAAAAGGTAGGAATAGTGAGTAAATAATAAAACGAAGCATCAACACTGATTAATTTGCTCCGGATTAAACTTTTTTAGTTAAGTGCTTCTACTAAACAGCCAAAATCTTAATTTGACATCTGAACCATTTCAACCCAATCAGCAGATTTGTACTCAGAAAGTGTCGATCTAATAAAAAACTGTCAACTCTAGATAAACAAAACTGACCTTTATGAACCAAACCAGAGCCTTTTACAGCACAACACAATCCCAAACAGCAGTTTTACAAATGTTCGTAAAAATGTTTATTTTTTTTTCTTTACAAATGCTGTGAAACTGAAACACGTCTTACATTGCAATGTCACGTCTTCATCATAAAGCTGTCCAACGAAAACCAAACCATGACAGAGGACTGTAACCCGGCAAAAGCGTGACAGATGGCGGTAATGTAGAGGGGAGGGGAGGGAAAAAAAGAGGCTGGTCATGTGAACTGGAATGGCATACATACATACATTCATACACACACACACAAACTCACACACACACACACACGCTGGTTTACATAAATAGATACAGTGTAAAAACAGGCACAGTCACATTGGGATCATACAAAGTTCATCTGTCAGTAGGTACAAAATATGACCAGTGGCAGGTGTTCAAAAAAAGATATTTGCTGTTTTTGCTTCACGCAGGAAACCGCAGTTGTTCTCAGCATGTGGTGCAACAGTTACAAGTTTACAGTGAAAAGAGTGTTTTTGCTATAATAAGCAGAGTCTTCATAACTGATATGAAATCAAACATGTTGCTTCTGTCCTCCGGCAAACAAACTCTTAGGTAATATCAGGTTCACCAGCCAGGGGGCAGTAGGGGACAACCCTGCTCACAGCCATAGAGGATAGTGTTACTATGACATTTTTCTTCTTGAGTGAGTTATGCATGAGCTCAGTGTCACTCTCTTTTACTACTTTAGTGAATTTATCAGATGAAGACGAGTGTAGAGTGTAATCTGAGCATTAGCAGGGATTCAAAAGGTGTCATTTTAGTGTCATTAGCTTAATTTAACTGTCTTTCTCTGGCTTAACAAGATAGAAATGATGAAAAAGAGAAAAATCCCTTCTAAGCCCTTCCAGTGAGGTGGCTGCCCTCGAGGGATTCACTGCGAGCGTGTTTGTCAGACAACAGAGGCGAGACGAGGGAGTAAAGGAAAACCAGACGGTCCAGTTGGGAGGAAGGTTTCCGCCCTGCTGCAGCTTTCTCTGCTGATACACACTCTGTTGGTTCATTATCATCTATTATGTATTCTGGTGATACAAGCAAAACCCTGTGAGCCCTGGAAGATGAAATCATACTCGAAATACCGCAAATTCTCACACAGTGGCCTTTTGTAGCTCAGCGGCAGACAGACTCATTTGTCTGCAGCTCTAATCTGTACAAAAAGAGTCATGTCAGGTGTTTTACTTTGCCTTTTCACAATAAACCATGTTAAGCCACTATGAATGAAATTCAACACTTCCTCCACACATTTCACATTAAAATTCTTGCAGCAAAGGGCGTCCTGGTAGCTTTATGATCAAGGTGCCTTTTAACATAACTGCAACATCCTTGTTTGATTGAGGACACAAAACCCCGTTTTCCCATGTTTCCAGCTTCTTTATACTGATTCTTAAACAAAAACAAAGTTACAAAATACTGCAACCTTTCATTGATAAGTAGGCTTTTAATGTGAAAAACATCAAGAAGTGATGCGTTTCTTGGCAACAGCTTAACACTGATCAGTAGCGCAGCAAACTATAAATGACTGGAATTAAATGGAGTGCAAAATAATTAAATTAAATGGAGTGTGAAACCACTTTGTTGTTGTTCATACAAGCCATGTTTTATTTGAATACCAGCTTTTATGTGAGAATTTACAGTATTTAGATTTCCTGCCATGTAACCAGCAGAGGGGTCCATCTGCTTCAAAGTAATCAGTAGTACTTTATTTCTCTGTAATCACGGCTCTGTCTCTCGTCCTCGCTGCCTTCCCTTTCCATCACGTCAGGCAGATGCGGCAGACATGAAAGCCCTGAGATGGTTACTGAACCGATGAGGCGGGGCAAATGTTTTTGGGCATGTATCCTCCTCTGAGTGTCTCTGATGATCCGGTTCATCCTGTGTTTAACATGGCATGTGTGTGTGCTGTCCTCAACTAGAGTGGAAATATTTCTGAGTTTGCTCCACTGCACCTGGTGCAGCGTCGTGCACCAAAACAGCTCAGAGCAAATTAGCACTCAAGGGTGCTACTGTATGTCCAAGGCTGGAGTTTGACATCTAAACTGTAAGGAAAAATGATTTGTCCAGAACTTCACAGATGTCCTGAAGACATGATGAGGAAACCAGTCCGACATCCTGTTGTGCAGGTTGGGATCGTATGTTCCGTCCTTTTTATAATCTTAATTTATAAACATACATAAAGGTGCATTTGATGCAAAGTTGGAGTGAAGCTTAGTTTCATCTTTGTGTCAAATGCATTTAATTTGGTTTTCAAGAAAAGGAAATCCATTCGGTTCAATGTGTTGATGTTCAAAGAGCATCCAAATACTTTCAGAGGAAACAGCAGGATGTTCGTCATGTGTTTCCATCGAGCTTCCAAGACCAAAATTGGAGTCACACCATCGCAGTCCTTAGTGGTTTGTCTGTCCGTCCGACCCATGGAAATAAAGGAGTGACTGAAACAACAAAGTGTCTGTGTGGATGTCAGAGATCTCAAATGTTCCCATCTTGTTCGGCTCCAACATCTCGAGCACAAAACAACAAAAGGGACGAGTGATTGTGTTGTCACAAAAATGACATGTGCGTTAACACACACAGACTCACACAGACTGCATGTGCACACGACCACGTTTGAAGCGTCTCAGTCAAACTGCCGTGAGCGCGGTCTCATCGTGATTCTGTCTTTTGTTCTCATCCAAATCAAACATAACAAGATCAATATATTCAAACGTGTGTGTAATATATAGATTCATATATAATATATAAAAATTCCGAAAAAGGCAAAAATAAAAAACTGCAAACCCAAAATTAAAACATTTGAGAGCAACGAGAAAGGGTGCGGAATAAAAAAAAAAAAAAAAAAAAAGTTTGGAGTCCTACACCGAAGTTTCGGACTGTAGTCGCAGCACAAACTTGTGTGACTTGGGGTCGATGTATTCCTCCGACATCTGGATGTACGGGATCTTCTTCGACGTCACCACCAGGTTGAAGTCCACACACTTGAGCAGGAAGATGGTGCCGTCTTTCAGGCCGCTGGTGACCGACGCCTCGCTGATCAGCGTCCACTGACGGGCCAACCAGTGGTCCCGGCTGTACTGCAGGGTCGGACCCGGCGTCAGGTAGCTCTCAAGGAACGCCTGAGTGGGGGGAAAAAATAAACACGCACCACAAACACACAACATCGTCATGTCACAGAATAAAGCGTTTCATGAAGCATTGAGCTTAAAAAACCCTGAAATCAAATGCAACCCTCCGGCGTTCTGACCTTGGGCGTCATGTTGTTGGTGATGCAGAAGGCCAGGTGCTGCTGGATGCTCTCCATGCTGTGGCAGTGCTGCTGCTTGGTGGTCCTCAGGTACTTCTGCAGGGCTCGAGCCATGGATGGGAAGATGGCCTGTGCAGCCTCTCGCGGGTCCATCACGTCACCTGGGGCTTTTTTCTGCTCCTCCTCCTGCATGCGTTTGATATGTGTGAACGCCTCCTCTACTGCCACCACCAGTCTGTGGGGAAACACAGTTTGGATGAGTGTTCAACAATGGAGCAGTGGAGTTTTTGCATCACTTTCCTGGAACTTGTAGGAAGATGCTCTTTACAGGTGGATGTCTGACATACAAAATGTTGTCTGGTTTACTTCATTCAGCAGCTCTCTCTTCCATCTTCTTGTGCATTTGGTCCCACAGTTGCAGCTTTAATTCCAAAAGCAACCCTCTATGCACTAAAGTCACCTTGGAAGGTTCACTTTGCTCACCTCACACAAGGTGTGTTTACTTGAACCTGTGATAAAAGACTTTTTGGCCACTTCAGGAGCTGCAGAAACAAGCTATAAACACAACACCGACCTTTGAGTTGACACAGTGAACGTTTTAGCAAACAGTTGCCTTTTTCCACAGTGACACAGAGCAGCATCAGCACTTATTAGCAGCCATGTTTTTGGCAACCTGGTGAATAGAAGTCTAATATTTACTCTAATTTTGGCCAAGTTTTGTCTCCACCAACCCCTAAGAGAAATATGAGGCTATTTAGCTGCTAAATGCTTCAGAATGTCCACCAGCTAACATGCTAGCTTTATCTGCTGTTTAGGGTTAGGGTTTTTAGAGCATTTTAACAACAAACAGCTTCCTTCTGTGTCTGTAAATTATGCTGGCAAAGTAATGAAGCTGCAGGCCCCTAAAACTAAAACCAGGAGCTAAAGGATGCTACAGCAAAACTGAGGGGAGCTTACATAAAATATGGATTATGGGACCCTTGAATTGACTGTTCTGGTTAAAGTACCTGACTCAGTTTGTGTTTGTATTTCAGTGGTATTCTGCATCACACTGAGCTGGTATGAGTGAGAATGCTCTGCTGCTCCTGTTTGTGTTTGTTTGTTGAAATGGGAGTGAAGACAGAAACCGTCCCAGTCCAGTCAAACCAGAGGAAACACTGCAAGTTTCAAACCTTTTCTTTCTCAGGATCTTAAATATTTCAGACGTCTTGCAGTAATTACCGTGCTCTGCGCTTGCGGACGCGCCTCTCGTGCTCAGCCTCCTCGTAGTACAGCTCGTTGTGGCTCGTGTCTCTGCGGCGGGCTGCTGCTGCGATCATGGCTCTGGACTGGGAGTGGGCCAGTCCTGCTGCTGCGTTGTTCCCCGGACCTGTCGTGACAAAGAGATAAGGGAGGAAGGTTACTGTAAGTGTGTGTATGTGTGTGTGTGTCTTTACCTCACAGGCAAAGAGCAGGTCACAGCCTTGAAGACAAAGGTAGAGGAACAAAGAAATCTTTGGTGATGACACAAAGTGCAACATGCTTTTAAAGTGAAGGAGAAGATTATTGATGCACATAAACCACATCCACCTCCTTTAATCACCAGCGATGTTAAAACCACAGGAGCTGATGTGGTTAGCCACACCAAGTTGTGAATTTTAAATTTGTTACCAGCACTGTGATCATTGCAAAATCTAAAACACACTGATCAGCCACACATGACTTTTGATACTCAAACATTCCCTTTGCTCTGCCACTCGGTGCCTTCAGGAGCCACGGTGCGTCCAATTAAAGTGTCTCGGCGACTTCAGAAGTTTAAATTTTTGGAATTAGGCAAGGAGGCTGCTGATGTTAATGCAGGTTAAAAGAAGGCAGAGCTGGTGAATTATTAATGCGGGGCAGGAATCCTGCATGAAAGGAATAATTCATGGATGGAGAGGAGGGAATTTTCATCGCATGGTGCTTTCAGTATTACTGCACTTAGATGGGATTTATGGGTGGGATTGTTATGCTGAAAGGTACGTGGTGGATTTCAGGAGCAGGTAAACTTCTTCTTTGTCTTTAGTTTGAGCTTTAGGGCTAAAGTTTTTCTATTTTTTTCCAGTTACAACTTTGGCTTTGTGTCCTTTGTATTCATGATGACTTTATAAATAAATGGACCATGTCTATCATGTCAAAATATCAAGTCAAGTTGAAAAACAGTAACATGTCAGGTGTGAGGCCCCCCCTCATCCAAGTCTCTCCAGTCACATGACAACATTACACAAGTGGCTAAATCAGTCTCTGTCACTGGAAATGTCTCATATGAGACGGCTCATCTACGCTAATTAGGAGATAATGATATGATGTTTCATAATTATCTGCCTATTAAATTAAACAGAAATGTTCATTAATTCAATCTGACCTGAAGAAAACTCTTCTGATCTGGTTTTATGCAGGCATTTTAAATCTACCATATTTTAGGGGATTTCATACCTTTTAGCCGCTGGGAAACATTTCCAGTTCTGAATATGCAGAGTTGAAAAAACAACATGGGACCGAATTGCTTGTCAGGCATCATAAAATTACCTGAACTCATTTGGACGCAGTGTAATTTAGAGTTACTGCCGCTTTGCGCTCGGAGTGTCGCTGCTCTTTAATCAAGAAAAGATTATCGTCTGTCCCCAAGTTCGACTTATTTATTACAATGTCAGTGCGGCTGCAGAAAGAAAGAAAGAAAGAAAGAAAGAAAGAAAGAAAGAAGGGAGTGGGAAGTCAAAGCTTCAGACTAGGAAGACAGAGAGAGACGGAGGTCCCTGAGCAGCTGCTGCAGGAGGAAAATGAAGGAGGACGAGACCTGAGAGAGAAATGACAAGACCAGCAGCGTAATAGCTATTGATTTATCAGTCATCTCTGCAACCGTCTCCCACTAACATCTGAGAGGAGGTAGAAGAAAGCAGGGAGACGAATGGAGGCAGATAAAAATAAAAAATGAAGAGTGAGTCAAGTTAGTGCGCATAAGTGAAGCTTAAGTACACTTAAGGGAGAGTGATAATTTAAAGGAGGGCTTGTGTTACATTCTGCCAGCTGTTGTAAGGAGGACGGAGCTATTTCATCAACCTGTGGCATGCAAAGAGTGAAGAGTGGGGAAGAGTGATCCACACTGTTAGTGAGCAGTGACAACACCTTTGTGTGAAAAGGAGGCTTTCAGCCAAGCGTCAAGGACAACAAGCATGTCTGTTGATCATTTACAGGGTGAACACCAGCAGTGCTTAGTGGCAGCGTTGCGTTTACTTACTGTCCAAAAGGTAGGCTTTCAGTTTAGCTCTAAAGACATCTTAAAAGGTTAGCATCAGTGTAAAGAGACACATAAGGAGAGGAGAATGTCAACATTTCAGCTGTGAAGTTGCTCAAATCTCATTTCCACCTGCTCATTCTGTGCCAGAGGGACAACTGAGGCAGATATCACATAACCACACTTGTGCTTTTGCATGTTGTCGTCCATAAACTGCAGATCAGCTGTGCTTTATGTTGCTGTCGACAACCTTCCAATTATGATAAGCTCATGTTTGCAGATCGATTTCCTTCCCTCCTTCTGTCAGCACATTCCAGTACAGTATAAAATTAACTTGCCGAGACCTGAAATGTGCTTTAGATAATCTGTCACAGGCAGAAAAGTTGAATTATTGTTGTTGTTGTTATAATGGATAATAGTGGTGGGTTTGCATGTTTTAGCTCAGCAGCTATAAACTGCATACAGTTAACCAACTCTGAACTAAATTGACAATAAGAGTACAAGCTATCATCTAGAGCTAAAATAATTAGCTTATATTTTTTTAATGAGCGTGAACTAGTTCATTAAATTATTTTGATGATCAGTGAGATGATTATGCATTTATTTTAAGCTAAGATGACAAAGACACTGATTCTCTGATGCTAATATTTGTTTTTGGTTTGGACTTATTGGTCAAACAGCAGTTTAAATACATCACCTCCAGGAAATTAGTGAGACTTCTTTCCACTATTTTGTAACATTTCATAGAAAATATCACAAACACTTGATTAAGAAAATAATCAGATTAGTGGATAATAAAAAAAAAACTTGTTAGTTGTTGCAAAAAAAACTCTAAACATTAATTAAACAAACAATTAAAATCAACATTCTTTTTTTGTGTTAAAATCAGCATAAAGTTTGACCCCAGGATGTATTTTGTCCTTTTGTTAGAACAGACACACAGAAACTAAAGCACTAACAAAGACAACATAGAGTTGAAAGACCATCCCACTCACCCGCAGCAGGGGCTTCTGGGAACTCACCATCCACGTTGTAGACCTTGAGGCCGGCAAGATGCTTGGCTGCACGGGACTTGGAGGCGGAAAGCAACGCCGGGTTATGGACCGGGAAGTCACAGTAGTAGTGCTCTATGATGGCCAGAGCTGCCCGCTGAATGCTGGAGAGGAGAGAGGAGGTTTAAGCTTCAGCCGCAGGAAATATTTCAGTTATAATCCAGGTAGCTCAGTCTGTGCCAGTCTGAGAGGTTAAAACAAAAAATGTAAAACATTAGCCACAGGACGTTTTTTTTTTTACTCGTAAGGATACTTTTAATATCCCTGCAGTTATTCCACTTCTCTTCTTGCTGAATACAGAAGAATAGTAAAGGAGGTGGAAGCAGGGCGAGGAAAGAAGAGAGTAGCAAGCCAAAGACCTTTTGGCTTTCTTTGAAAAGTTGCTAAGACTAAAGAAAATTGTTTATCGTATATCTTGAGGATAGCAAGTGTCTTTGGCTGAGAGGTTATGAGGAGGAGGAGGAAAGAGTCTGGCAGAAAGAGAACAGAACATTTTTTAAGTGGCTCCCGCATAAACTCAAAAATATGACCATTGTAAAGAGAGAAAAGAGAAACTACATCGATAAAAAGAGAGAGGGGAGGACAGAAGGTGGTCCCGAGGGAGGAGGGGAGATGACAGACGAGAGCCTGAAAAGATCTAATGCTAAATACTGTAGAGGGAAACTCCCTGAATACTGTGACACCAAAGAAATCATGTGATTTCCTACAGTTTTTAATGTCCAGACTCAATAAAACAACTTCACATCTCTGAACTGCAGTGTGACACAGACACACCGACAAACTAAGACCAAGGAGGTGATGTTAGGACATGAGGCAGACTAACAGGTGTTCCTGAGCAGCATCCAAAATCCTGATCCTTCACACTGAGGATCACACAGCCACATCTTTTCCTTCAAAACAACTTTTTACTGAAAACAACGCCTCTTCCTGGACGAGAGCCATGATAGAGGTTACAGAAAGATTACTAAATTAGTTTCAAAAGATTTAAAAAGATCAAATTCTTACTTATGAAAAATTCAAATCATGCACAATCTTGTTGCTCAATTTAAAACACTCAGGCGTGTTGCTGCCTAAAGCTTTACTTGATCTGGAAAAACCAGAAACTCATGCTATCAAACTGCAGATTGATTATTTAGTTTATTACACTTAAATAGATGATATATATAGTGACACTTACAGCATAAGTGCTCAAGTGAACACCCAGTACTGTGTGTTGCAAACTCTGAGGCTTTTGTGCTCAGACTGAGATCACCTTGGATGAACACAATCAACATGTGGGCATTACTGCATCCTTGATGACTGGTTAACAGACTAATATTAAAACAACTTAAATTTTTTATTGTACATTCTCTGTGAAACAAGGCACTGTGAATAATGTAAAAGGGGTCACTTGAGGAAAAACCTACAAAGAATTATTATTCAGCACAGCACAGCAACAGCAGAGACTAAACAGTGAGTGAGAACAGAGCTCACATTCATCTGGTGGACGAATCAACACTCCATATAAATGCAAATGTTACACTGTGGCGGCTTAAAGTATAAAAGGACTCACTATCAAAAGATTCATTTAAATTATAAGAAAAAAATAAAATGATTTTGTGCAGTTTTCAAAATAAAACTGGCAGACAGCATCTTAAGCAGTAGTTTACGGTGTAAAGCACAGATAGGGATTAGAAGCTGCTACAACTCTGCTGCAACGCCAGAAGAGCTCAGTTCCTGTGACCTGCATTTGGCTGACAGGACAGCAGATGCTGACAGCTGTTAACTGACCCACAACACAGCTTTGCTGCTTAACACTGGACTCTTTTCACTGTGTGTGTGTGTGTGTGTGTGTACATAGGTGTAAGAGCCCTCTCTGTGTCCTTTGTCATTCTTTAGGCCACGTGGGAAACAAACTCGATATACATGAACAACAACAACACATGCTACCCTGCAGCATGCGCTTCCTATTATGAAAAGCAGGATAACAGTTTGACCTCTGAACCATTAAAAGCACTTTATCAGAACAAATCATACATTAAGCATAAGCCTGTGTGAAACAACAACAACAGTATTTTATTCAAGGCCCAAGGTTAGCTTTAAAACATTCATTCTTACTGCTTTGCCACCTGTAAATAGTCACATGCACAAGATGTGACGATAACATCATGACAAGCTAAAAATACAAGACTTGTGAAAAGAGCTGTCAGCTCATGCATATCTGAGGAATTTCACTGCATGTAAAAGAAATAAAAAACAGAGAGCAAAACTAATATTACATAAAACTTTTGTTTTCTACATACGTATCTAACAAACAGGTGTTGGTGTCACATGCTGATATTTTACTGTCATTAATTGTACAGATTACTTTCAGGCCCTTAAAAAAAAGAAGCTAGAATTAGGCCAAAACCAACTGAGATAAGAAAAACACTTCATAAGTTGACTATTTACCAAAGCCAGAGGCAGCGCTCACTTACATCAAAAGGGGACGCAACAAGTGTGATAGCAGCTCCCTTAGTTAACTCAGGAGACCTGGAGAGCTCTTTTTTTTTTACATTAAGCATTCATATCGACCTCAGACGGGACCATTGTACAGTGGACGCTGAGTCACAGTCTCTGCCGCTTACCAAATCTGATCAATTATTAAGCCGAGCAAACATGACACAAAACCATTCAACCAAGCGGTTCAACTGGCCTCTGAAGCATAAGACGGAATTAAAATTTAAAAAAAAAACAACAACTGCAGACAACTTTGTGAAACAGTCTCCCTTTAAGATCAAGCTAGTTGACCGTTGCCCTCTCTGATGTTGCAGCTCAAGACTGACCAGTCAGGGAATGTAAACTGGGAAGTCCCCAGCTGTGAATGTGCTTAACCCCCACCCCCATCTGCAACAACTCTCTCAGGCTGTGGAATGCATTCATATTCAGCTCGTCTGGTCTGACAAGGGGACAAAAAAGGCTTCCTCTGGCCCTCAGATTGGCATCAAAGGCCAGGCAGACAGAGTCAAGCCGTCGGGGCCCCGGGGCCCAGGCTGGGCCTCCGTTATGATAAGGCTATAGCTGGATGCCAGAAAAACAGGAATGTGAGCAGTAGAGGAGATACATGAGAGAACTGTCTGTGTGTACATGTGCATGAATCTGTCATTTGCATGTATATGGTGCAATTACCCATGCACACACACACGCACGCACGCACGAGCGTGTCCATGCATGTGTGTCGGGCTGACCAGATGCCGTGCTCCGGTCTGCAGGGAGCACTAATTAGCTGTGTGTTTACAGTCACAGACACACAACAGAGTGAGGCGAGGCCTGCTGCCGGCCAAGCAGGGATGAATGGCACAGCTTACAAAGGACAACACCCCCAAGGCAGCCAGCTAACACACCGACTCAAGCATTACACACACAGTCACTCTCACACACACACACTCTTGTCTGACCCGTTTCTACCGATGCAAAATCAATACAGAAAATCAATCCACTTTCCAGCCTGTTAAAAGTTCAGCTTTACAATAATTTTTCATGTTTGATCCAACCAGTTTTAAATAAATACATTATAAATCACTGCCAACAGTTTTCCAAGGAGAACAATGAGTAATGTGTCACACAATAGCTACACTGGATACAGTTCTTCATAAAAAGGTTGTTTGTTCATGTGGTGTGTGTTCAATTAAAAAAATACTGTGGACTGATAACTAGTTATCAGATTATTTAAACTCCCAAATACTGCAGTCAGTATCAAGTTAAACTCATTGGTGAGGAAAACTATAAAGAACCTCTACCGATGGTCACGTTTCATGTCTGTTACCTGTGATTTGTTGTTTCAGCCAGAAATGCTAAAAAGAATTGACTATAGCAAATACTTAACACATTTGGCTGAAAAGGCTCTGTTGTTTGGGGCGCTTTCAAAGTTTCAGATCAGCAACACAGATTCTGCAGGGAGAGTTAATGAACACATACAGGAACATTCATCTTTGTCAAATCAATACTAGCAAAAACATAACACATAAGGAGGAGGCTTGGGAGCTGGAGGGCGCAGCAGTACACAGATTTAGCCTGAGTGGATCAGTTTGTCCAACAAAGAGCAGACAAGTTCATCATACAGATAAAAGGTTTTAATGTGTTTGGATATAATTTTGACTTCTATCAATGCAAAACACAGAAAAGAGAATTTTACAAGTTCTTCTCAAACACAGTCATGCCAACACACTAAAACACTTCATGCAGGACAGATAAAGAAAAACTGTCCACCTGCAAAACTACAGAGAGTTATAAACCTTAGGATGTGGGATAATATTTCATCCGTCCTGTCATAAAAGGGGTTCATCTATAAACCCATCATGATTTATTAGTCGCAAGAATGTGTGTGTGAGACTGGGGGCTGCATTTTGACACCGGGGAGGAACAGGAGGGCCGCTGTTTGGCTAAAAATGGGATCTTCCTGTTTTTCCTCTGAGACAGTAAGGTCATAAAAACCTAGATGGTCTGAGTTGTTCTCTCACACACACACACAGGCACCTTTTTCTTCTATTCCCACATACATTTTAAGATTCTTCAACATGACCCTCCCATTAAGTATTAATCCCTTGTTCTCTATTCTCTCTTTCACTGCCTCCCGTAGCATTCTCCCTGCCTAAGTCTCCTGGGTCTCCCCTCTGTACTCCACCCTCTGTCTGCAGCTCTTTTCTGAGGAGTTTCCTCTCTGAAGCTTTCCCCACCCACTCCTTTTTTCTCCTGGCACCATTTTCTCTCCCTATCAGCCACTCTGTGTGTTTTCTCCTCTCTGTGTTTTCTTCAATCTCTGGCTTAACATGCAGTACCCTTTTCTACTTAATCACCACTCTTTTTCTTCAGGCACGTCCTTCAGTTTCTTGACTTTCCCATGTCTTTCCTGCACGAGTTTCCTTCCTCTCATTTCCAAGTAAATAACCGGTGACTTCCCTTTTCTTTTCCCCCCATCTATCACTTGAGGTGCCCCAGTTTCTATCTCACCATCTCGCCTACACATCCTCACTTTTCCCTCCCTTTCATCTCTCCATGTTCTCTCATCCCCTGGTCACTCATGACACTGTAGGTCTTTCAACCCTTTATCTCTCCACCTCCTATTGCTGTCTTTAGTCTTTACATGCACAAAGGTCATCTGGGTATTTAGATATCTTGCTGTCAATGCTGACACTAATGTTATTCCTTTTTGCTCTTACAGTCATCAGACGCAGCAGAATATTTAAGATTTGCATTTAAATATTCACCCACATGTCCTTTCAGCTAAATGACAAAGTGGAGCCATGACAGTGGATAATCTCTCATCTCCTACTGATACAGAATGATTTAACTTTTTTTGCCAACATAATTTCCTGATGTCAGATTTGGTTAAACGCTATAAATGTTCTCAGTAGTAAGCCTGAACAGACAGAAAGCACTCTGATGAGAGAAAGAACGCCAGTGGATGTAAAAGAAATTAATCTGTTTTTCCATTTTTGTCTTACTGCCAACAAATCCCCGAAACAAACAAAACATGTATCAACTAAAATTTGGTCCATTTGTGTCTGTTTGTATACAAAAGCTATATGTAATTCCTCTGTGCCATAAACAACAGCATGGGTACTGTATGACTTTGACTCTTTTCACATTTGCTGCTTGGCACCACAAATACTTAGAAAAGCATGAATGTGGATGAATACGCATGTGGAAATAGTCCCAAACAAATGCACTTCTTCCTGTTTGAGTTACAATAAACAAAAAATTATAGCTGCCAATTTTTTGGGGAAATTATTGCACATTTATTAATTATTTATTAGGTAAACATAATTAAAAATGATGCAAACTGATAAAGTTGTACTGTAAATCTTAATGAAGGGGATAATGTAGGTTTTCTGTCAAAACTGTCTAGGCAGTGTTGATACAATTCAGTAATAATTTGAGGTTGCAGTTTGCAGTGCTGTTGATTTGCATGGCAAACAGATATCGGTATATATTCTGTTACTGGTTTACACACTGTCCTCAGTGACAAATCGGTAAGAAACAAACTAGATAAAAACCTCTTTCAAAAAGATTCCACACTTCTCTAAAACAGTTAAACAAAAATGGAACAATATGACCTTTAAGACAGTAAAGTTCATTGCAGGACTTTTGCATTTCAGTTTTTGTTGGGTACACTGAGTGTAAATGAGGGACTTATATTTTAAGGTTTTTACGTCTTTGTTAAAACTGGAACAAGCCAAAAGAAGAACACTGCAAGACACATTCCTCACATTACGCAATGTGAGCGCTATGCATCTCCTTGCTATCACTGTGATGAAAGACTATAAAACAGGATTTTACAACTCTGGAAAGTTATCAAAGTGCCAGTTACTTAGTTTCATAAACCTCTGTGTAATGTCTGATAAGTCTCCAAACACATGGATCTGTTACTCAGATTACTCTTTTCCATAATCACATCGGAAGAACTACATCTCAACCAGCACAGCATGAATGGGTTGATTTCTCTTTAAACAGCAAAGCGGCGATAGCAGGACCAACCACTAACACATCACTGAACAAGACCGATGTGCTTGTAATAGAGTAGTCATAGTCCAGACCAGTCAGTGTGAGCCTCACCTGAGTTGTCCCAGGTTGTAGTGCCTCGTCTCGCCGTCTGTGGAGCGTGTGACGCAGACGGAGAAGCAGGGCTGGAGCTGCCGGAGCTCCAGCAGGACGATGGCCAGGTAGTGGATGAAGAGCAGAGCGTCCACCAGGGACACTGCGTACTGCACGATGCCCTGGTAGTTCTCGTCCTGTAAACGATGAAGTCATTTGTATCAATTAATTCCATATATTTATGGACAGTACACACACAGAATACACAGAATTCATGCAAATGCAGTGTGAAAACTAACAAAAAAACAGCTTAAAAACCTCCTGCAGGGATAAAAAGGCAGACTGTACGCATGTGAGACAAGATGTAGAGCATATGAATATTTAGACACAATTCAAAGGACTGCAAGCTTTTCAGACCCTTGATTCTCTGTGTGTGTGTTTTCCTACAAGCCTGATTGAGGGACCTACAGGGATTATAAATTATGACTCACAAAGTAAACACACAGCACTGGGGAAACCAAATATGTAGTATTTTGGTTGTTTGTGATTGTGTTGAGCTCCTGAAGGCATTAAAAATTTAAGTCTGCAATATATAAGACCTCAGCCACTGCTACTGGAAATACTTTTTTTAGTACAAGTGTGTATGAAAGAAAGAACAGCTGTAGTATTTTACAGCTACATTCTCGTCTCTGAACCTTTTCTTAGCTCACCTGTGAGTCCAGTATTCTGACGCCGTAGAACAGCCAATAGGAGACCACAAAGAGCAGCACCAGCACTGCGAGCAGCGCCCGGAAGACAAACACCCGTGGGAGGCCAGCCCGTGGCGGCCTGAAGAAGAGGGCCCAGACAGCCAGCAGCAGTATGAGCAGCTTGAAGGCCACGGAGATGAAGAGGCCCTCGCAGGCCGTGCCGCAGCTCTGCAGCTTCTCCGGCCAGAGGAGGTGGGGGAGCACCAGGAAGGCCAGCGGCGTCAGAAACACCAGCAGGCCCAAGATCACAGCAAGGGTCAGGGTAAAGTAACGGCGGCAGTCGAGCCCCACGCTGTCCTCCAGGTCCTTGGTGATGCGGACGATGTCCTCCTGAGACAGGCTGTGTTCTGATGTGCCTGTGACGGCCGTGGTGGTTTCGCCCCAGTTATCATCCTGAAAATGAGAGAAGAAGGAGACAAAAGATTTAAAATGGCAGGTACATCCCACACTGATGATGTTAACTGTGTTTTTTCCATGTTTTTTAATCTATGGGTAAGAAAATTAATATGAAAAAAATAAAATTTTTAAGTAGATTTTTTGATGCATTGATTGTGAGGATTCTTTACAAACAGTTCATATTAATAAGAAACCTGCAAAAATTAACATTTCACACTCAGATTGTCATGTCAATGTGATAACTGTTAGCTCTTATAATAACATTATAACATTTTTTCCATGCCAACAGAACTCTGGGCATCAAAAAAGACCCTATTCTTAAGAGGAAGCCTGAGAGGAAACAGTGCCTCCTTTTAATTGACAGGTTTGTATATTCCTTGCGTGGAAGCGACTATGCACACAAGAAGAGACACATGTGAGGGATGTATTTAAGCGGCTGAGATGCAGCCAAAGACTTCAGCGGGTCTAGCAAATGCAGAAGAACAAAACCACAACAATAGAGTGGTGTTTGGGCCAAATATAGCTACTTTGCTCAAGGGGAAAATGCGAGAGAGGGCATCAGAGGATTGAAAATATTAGAGGAGAAAGCCTTTTATCTGAACTGTGCTCTTGGAATATTGTCTGGTAGCTCACTGTACTGCATTTTTGTGTATACCCTGAACTATAAAATGTTCCTATTGCTTAAGTTTAAAACACAGCTTGTATTTAGCTTCATCTCAATGAAGGCAAGAGAAATTTTTTCCAAGCACGTGAGAAAGAAAGGAAGAGAAGACGGATAGGAAGAGGGGGAAAAAGTAAACCAAGCGAGCTGCCAACAGTGCTTCACAATGACGTCTGCGTCTGACTGCATCCGCAGATAGTGAAGGTCAGCAGTGTTGGGGCAGAGTCCTTAAAACAAGATAGATAATAGTCATAACAAGTTGCTAATGTAGTCCTGTGAGTGGCCAGTGCACTGCTGCAAATACCAGCAAAAACAGGACATATGAGCTACAAAAACACTTAAACAGGTTTTATTCATCACCCAAAGACACAGTTATCAACACAACTGTTAATAAACCCTATTTTGAAGATTGTAGCAGTAGTGTTAGCACCATACTAGCAGAGCTGGAATCGTGGCAGGGATGGATTATGATCACTTTAGACTGAGGGGGTTGGGAGGTGGAGAAGGATGGTGCATTGGGACAGAGAATATCCCACTGGCCTCAGGCAGCGAAGCAGCAGAGAATGAGATGAGGAAGAACAATGGGAGGACCCAGGCAGTGCTGCTCAGGTTGTCTTTGAAGCTAGAAAGAGGCTACACAATGCACTTACACACAATAATAATGCAATTTTTACTGCTACACAGAACATAAACTCTGCAAAATACACATAAATACAGGGGAAAAAACAAGATTAAAGCACATGTTCATTTGGTATTGAATAAAACTGGTGATATTCAAAATTTTATGCTTCACTCCTGGAGTGTTAATTACTGCTGGAAAAAAAAAGTCCCGTAAAATGTACTATTCACCCTTGTTGAAGCAACATTAGGTATAAACTACACCACCACCACCACCCCTTTTAACAATTGTTTAGGAAATTCCATTTGTGCAAAGCCTCACAGTCTTTACTTCACTATCATCATAATCATCGACAACATTCACAGTAAAAGTGTGAATATTTGCTGATGTTTAGCAGGCAATATTTACCAGCATCAACATCTGGCCTGACAGTACGCTTACAAGTGCAACACTAACAATAACATGCAGCTGAGGTTGACAGGAATATAATTAGTTTATTCAGGCATTTAGTCATAAAAACAAAGTACAGAAAGACTGAAAGTTTCTCAAGTCAAAATCACAAGTCAATTAAAGCATCAATATGTCTGATAACAAATTTATACACTGATGCATATAATGATACATCAAATGTATGCAATTTACATCAAACTGATAAAATACTGTGCGTCCTATTAATAACAGCACTGCTATTCATGGGATACAGGTATAGATTTTCACGGACAGTCTGATTGAGTCCAGCACTCGAAACTGTCTCAGTTTCATCTGACCTTTGACACGACGTGATTGTAAAAACTCATCTTACTGTCTCGACTGCTGTAGAGATAGCAAAACATCACAACTGTCTGATTTCATGAGCAGTAAACCAGATAGTGGAATAAGCACATCACTTAGGTTCAAAAGGTCAAAGAGTGAAGACGTTGCTACAAACCCGTGGACACTCAACCTGACATCAGTGCATGCTTAAGGGGCAAAATGGCTGAATCTCATTTATTCATCCAAGTAAACAAATACAAAATAGAAATTTAAGGAAAGACTGAAGTTTCTATCAGACAGAATATAGAACAAAAAACATAATGCAACATAAATACACACTATTATAAATAATGTGTCCAATCCAGTCAATGTTATTGGAACAATCAAACAGTGAAACAGTGAAAGCTGTTCATTAATGAGCGAGGCAGACTGAGGAGGCCCTCAGCCTCTCCACAGAAACTTATGCAACAGGCTTTTCACACACGTGAGGCAATTATCCCCCACAGAGAAGAAAAGTAAGCAAAACCTCATTATTTTCTTAATGTATTAGCAGAGATAAGTGCTCCACATAAGACCACAGGCCTCAGCAGGGCTCCCTCTCTTTTCTAGAGATCATTTTACAGGACTTTCCCAGTTTTCCCACAAGTGTCAACATTTTCATCTTCAGTAAAGGCAGCCGCTGCAAGTGTCTGTTGATTCTGTGATTTAATAAATCACTTTGTGAGACCCAAGTGAAGCATACTGGGAACTTAAGCTGTTGACTTGCAATAACAGAGCTGAGTCTGACAATATTCGTGGGGGTGGACCTGTTATTATAAAATGCATAAAAAGAAGATTTAAATACAGTCTATCAACTCTGATCTTAAAAGCATGTGGTTTTTACTAACCTTTATTTGATTATTATCATTTATTATGATCATTTAAGTGTCTTTGTTAAGTGTTAAGGTCTGCACACCTTTTCAGAAGAACTGATGTTGGCTGCCAAGAAATGCATATGATCCACTTGGTGTTGAGTACAATGCCCCTTTTCCGTTGACAGATTCTTAAATCTTATTTTGTCTGCCCTGTCAAGCTCGTAAAGACAAGTATGCTCTGGGTGAGCATGTGTGTTAGAAAGGAAATCAATAGGCATTAGCTGTAAGGAACAGTGTACCTCAAGATCACCCACGGGAGACAAATCACTGCTTCTGAAGCCTACACTCAACACTCATTGCCCTTGTTTCACGCCTATGAATCACACACTGTTTAGGGATTTTTTTAAAGAAATACATCATGTTTTAACCCAACAGATTTACAATTTAGCACAACTAAACTTTTTAAACACACAATTAGGCGATGTGGCTATCAGATAATAGTTTGTCATTTTTTAATCATAATGACAAAAATCCAATATTTTCTGCTTCCTAAATGTGAATATTTTTCAGTTCTCTTAGTTTTCGTGGACGAGCAGATGGACAATCTGAAAACACAATGCCTCAAGCCATGGCTGTTTCTGGCATAGAGGCAAAAAAAGTCACTAAACAGTCCAAGAAATAGTCCAAAACAATACCCTCTCCCCATTTCTCCTAACTTGTTACTTTCACACTTCTGTCTTTTTGCCAATAAAAGAAATGATTAATCATTTAGTCCAGTAAACATAATCCACAATTTCCTGAACTCAAAAATGACATCTTCAAGTTGCTTGAACCAACAGCCGAAAACCCAAACCAACAATTTAACCAACAGTCCACAACCTAAGATTTTCATTTTGTTATTACATGCCACCAAGACACAGCGAATTCCCAAACTGCTTGAAAAAAGAGTTGCCTATTAATATTATTCTGATTTTTTTGGCCAGTCATTGTAACTCTACTCATAAGCTCTGGGGTTACAAATAATTTAATATCAAGCAAAACTGATGTGTTGATTCATTTCTGTCCAACGTCCACAGTGCTTGACCTTAAGACATCAACATGCCCTCCTGCATGTGACGCTCACTCTGACCCAATGCTAACTAAATTAGGGACAATGTTGTTGTATCCTTGCAACTGTACCTGGGCTTTCCTTCTGCTAGCACGACTAAAAATAGACACTGGTGACCCACATTTCCTCATGGGATAAACCAATCACCACAGGCCGATCTGGTTCAGCACCAGTAGCCTTGGAGGAGGCCCAGTCCAGTTCACCCTCTGATAAAAGGGGGACACCGAGAGAAACAGCAAAGGGAAAAGGAACAAAGTGGGGAAAAAAGACAAGACAGAAATAGTCGATAACAAGGCAGCCAATTAAAGGGAGCAGAGAGATTGTTCCGTAGAGGAAGGGAAAGTAAGGGCAGTGGCAGTTCAGAGGCCAGAGATGAAAACAAACATGTGAAATCCTCTACTCAACGCTAAATATGAGCCATGAATAGAGGCACTACAACTAAACACCTGTCAGGTCGACTCTTGTCCGACATCTGCAGTGATTTATTCAACCCAGCGAAGGTTTTACAAGCAATTCCTACTCTCTGGGAGGAGCTGAGGCGTTCCAGTCGAAACTACACAGCTGAATAACGGAAACATCCGATATGACGTGTTCTCACAAACCACCGAAGAAGTGAGTAGAGTAGAGAGAAAAGAAGAGAAAGGAGGCAATGGAGTGATTTTTTAAAGAAGCACATTTAATTAAAAACAGGTCCAAAACAATATAAATCTACATAATGTGAGAGAAGTAGGGGAGCAGAACTACAACATGCTGAAACTGGCAGTCAGTCGCTCTGACATGGATTAAATTTTTCAGGATGTGCACATTTAGAATATATTGATATTTTGTGGAACACACATTCATATTTTGCCAAGAGTGGGGTGAAAGGATCGATATTGCCCTCATGTCTGTCTTACTGCTTTAAATATTAAGTTACAGCCTGGAGATGTTTATTTCATCTAGACATAATGAAAGCAAATCTGGCTCTATCTGAACTTTAAAAAACACCCAGCACCTCTCAAGACTACAGTTTGGTAATGAGTACACTAAGAATACTGTCAGTCTTTGTGCTAAGCTAACTGTCTCTGGCCTCTTGTTTCAAATTTAGTGTCCCAGAATGAAATGTTATCAGTCGTCTCATCTTACTCTTGGTAAGAAAAATATGCTAAAACTTTGGCACTGCTCTTAAGGAAAGGATGTGCAATTTGTTCAGCCAACAAGAGAGCATGAAAATTACGTAAAACAAAACAGAAACAATACTGTGTCTAAAAATAACAGTTTTCCAGCGACACATGGGGCCAACTCATGAAGAAAAACCTTTTCCCATCACAGCCACCCACCAAAGATTGGGCATCATTAAAAAATGCTTGACTAGAGCAGTTTCAAAAGGAAGGTAGATGGTTTGATAAGATGCAGAATATGCCAGAAGTTTTTTCTTTGATGAATTTTTTGGTGGGGCTGCTAACCAAGTGCTGCAATAGGATATAGCAGCCTCAGACTTTTAACACATAGGCCGACATGAATTGAAACTGGGCACTTGTTTGGATAAAAATGCATTAAACAACTGTATATTGTGATTGAAGAGATTTCCTGATGTTGTGGGCCCTCGTTGCAAAGTCCTTTAGGATGCTTAGGACTATAAATTAGGATAAATTCAGCTGTTTCTGCCAAAAAAACTAATCCCACAGTTTACAATATTGTACCCTGGTTCTAAATGACACATCATATAGTTTATTGAACCAGCATATTTTGTGTAAACATACCTGCAGAAATTCTTTAAGCCTACAATAAGCCATTTGAAGACCTTCAGTATCATTAAAACACAGTAAACTGCACAACCAGCTCGCTAATAACCTGAGTCCTTCCGCATTCCAGTCCATGAAATACCGAAACAGGAAAGCAATAAAGAAATTATACCTTTGCAAAAAAGCTCTGACGACACTATTCGTGTGTTTGCATGTGTGTGCAGGTATATACACCGACATGCTATAAACACCATTATGCTATATCAGCCAGCGTGTTTTTACAAAGCTTTCAACTGAGTTTTTTTTGCTTTTTCTCCACCTGAGTATAAATAACAGCTATTGTCTCTCACAGTAAGTATAATGTCCACTAAAAGCTTGTTTTCTGCTGTAAGTGGGCTGCAAACAAAGCCTCTCGCAGGAACAAGTGCACTTTACTCACTCTTGGGAGGCAAGGTGTGTGTTTGTGTGTGTAAAATAGGAACATGCATTCCCGAAGAGCTCTTCACAGCCATTTAAAACCACCTTTGTTCAAACTGCGGACAGCGTGTGAGGCTGCCAAGAACTTGTCAGGACAAGGAGGGGAAGCACTTAAAAAAAGTTCCCTCGACTAAGTCGCAGGATAAAGGAGTAACTGTTAGACAATGAGAGACTGACAGGTGAGCAGTGCTCGGAGAAGAGGGAAATTACAGGATGGTTGAAATGGATTATTAACTGAAATGTCAGGTAGCCATGAGGGGAATCCAGAACATTCAATTTAGAAAAACACATAATCTGGTATGACGATTAAGTAGCATTATATCAAAATTATGTAGTATTAGTACCAGAGGAATGATACACAAACCTGGATCTGTACTTAGACTTTCTAGAGCTACATTTAATACTATGAAGAACCATTACTATTATACTGTTATTTTCACCCTTCACTTTTTTTTAAGAGCAGGGGCTAAATTTACATTTTGGTCTGTCATTTTGTTTGCAAAAAAAAATCACAAAACATGGTTTTAACATTATTTTACCCTGGAGTAGCCAACTCTAGGCAACGTCTTAAAATGTCTGGTTTCTTTTGAACAACAGTCCAAACCCCAAAACAAGAACAGTCCAAACCCTAAAACCAAAACAACAGTTCAAACCCTAAAGCAAAATTTAGTTTAACTAGCATCACAGTGCCAAGTGCAGACAGTGAAGATCTATGCAGACTGACTTCATGTTGTAGTATGTATTTAGCAAGTTGCTACCATGTGTTACATTAGCTTAGCATGCTGTTGGTCTATGTTATGAGCAGAGCTTCTGCAAACTTCCATTGCTCTGCAATAAAAATGTCTGTTTCAGACATAACATCCTTATGCCAAGTTGCTTTTAGTTAACACATTCAGTACAACGAACAATATTGTTAAAGAATGCTGGGATTTGTATTCACAACAGTGGCGCTGCTCACAGAAACCGGTGGCACCAAATCACACAAAATACCAATTTTATATAATTCTGCTTTAAATGGAAAAAATGTACCCATCTCATGAGAGGGACATATTTTAACAAAATCTGGGAAAAGTGGATCACCTACAAGTACATTGAATTTGGATCGCATGTATCTAGATTTAATGTCATAGTGACAAAGAACATCAGTAGTTCACTGTCAGTTACTGAGGGATTCATAAGCATGTTGGTCAGCTCGGTCTCTCCATCTTACCTGACTTGGTTTGGTCCCTGATCCTGAGCTGGCCACAGGAGGCAAGTTAGCAATAGAGTCATCCTCTATGGTGGTGACTATCACTTCCTTTATCTCCTCTACGGTCTCACAAACCTCAAGCACCTGCAACACCTCATCACCCGCCTCCATCACCGTTGGCGACTGCATCCCAAAGTCCTCAATCACTGAACTTCAGCTCAATCCAGCTTGAACAAATGCTCTCTCTTTACTCAGCAACTGCTGTCCCTCCTCTGATCCATCCCAGAGTGTGTGTGTGCATTTGACCCCTCTGACTCTCTTCTGATCTGCAGCCCAGTTCTGCTTTATCCGTCTTTATATAGAAATCTCTCCCATCATGCCTCAGGAGGCATTGTATGGGACTGTGTGCTCACTTGCCACATAATGTAAGGCGCTTTATGGAGAAAGGCAGAGAGGGAGGGAGCTTGGCGAGCAAGAGAGAAGAAGAGTTGGGGGGGTGATAATATGGGATGTCCTGACTGAGGCAGGGATGGAGGGGGGTAAAAGGATGGATGGATGGATGTAGAGTCAAAGGAGGAGGGGGGAACAGCAATGAAGACATACAATAAACAAACATCCAGTCTGAAGGAGAGAAAACAACATAAAAATTAGATGTCATCACTACACTCCAAAAGATGTGTCCGTCCAATCCTCCGCCTTTCTCGCTCTCCCTCCACCCTCCCACCCTTTTCTCTATCTTCCCCTCAAGGCATCTTCTCTATTCTCCTCATTCTGTGCTCATCTCTTGCCTCAGCGCCACTCTCTGTCCATTGCTTCTGACCCAGTGAGCACTGTGGTGTCGCCGCTCTGACAATGGCAAGACATGTGTGTTAATGTGTGTGTGCATGAGAGAAAGCTAAGACAAAACCTGTTCATCCGACCAACAAATCTGCAGCAGTACACAACAACAACAACAGCATGACAGTGTGTTTTAAAAGGATAAATATGATGATGCTCTATATTTTTCTTGTAAATCAATTCCAAAACCTGCAATGGGTGAACTGGTGTGTGTTCATAAAGGTTCAGAGATTAAAGAATCTATAACACTGAGAGATGGAATTACACACCGCTGGCTTTGGTCTGCTCATGGGATTTATAGACAAGGAAAATAACACCAGGCTAATCCTTTAAGACCCTGTGACATCTAATTTAATCTAATAAAACGGTTAAATAAATTAATTGCAATGGAACAGCAGTTTCATACTGTTGACCAAATGCACCCACTTTGGCAGCATTGATCTCTGGGAAAACAAGAGAACCAGAGACAATTATGAGACTTGATTCAATGGCATGAAGGCATCTTTTACATAAAAAATGAAATTATTGTCCCTTAAAGTAAACTAACTGTGCAAATAGTTAGCTATAAAAAATTATGTACAGAAGTGAATCGAGACTTGATAGCACTAGCATGTTCCTCATTGACTTGATAATGGTTTATGAACCGTCCCTCCAAGTAGCTGCAACATCAGCAATCCTCTAAAACCATATATTTCATAAAAAGTAATCTCACAGGTTAACATGACAAAAACCTGCCCTGAAATGCCAACGCCAAGTCAGAAAATCAGAAAAAAATCCCTAATCTGTCAATCTTACCCAAAGTCTTAAGCCAGAAAGATCATCTTTAAAAAGGTCCACTTCTCCTAAAGGTGCTCTGGTGTCCCAGAAGTAAAGGCAATAACCTGGAACCCCACTGCCCCCAGTTATGTCAGTTTGCTGCTTGACATTCTCTATCTTTCTCCCTCCCTTTAGGTCCTGTCATCTCCCCACTGTTGACGCACCAAGAAAAGGCATAAGAAATGTCTGAAAGCATCAAGCCCCCCCGCCCCAAAAAACATGAAAAGTGTAAAGTACATGTTCTCTCTCTCCTGCTTCGCCCACCCACAGAGCTTACAGCCTGGCTGCAGCTCGCAGCTTACAACAAGCTCAGACACACACAGCACCGGGATAACCATGAAGCTCGGCGGGATTCTGTCTCATGGGAAACTGAGCCAGAAAACACTCACCACAGGGAGGAGATCCCAAACATGAACGCAAGCGGTGCACATTTTTTCAGAGCCAGGTGTAACTGCATGTGAGTCAGACGCCAGCGGAGCTACCTGCAATGTGGTCTGCCAAGAATGCCAGGAGTAATGCCACTGTTACCATGCAGAAGTCTGGCTCGAGCAAGTTAACAGCTAGGATCACAAAGTAGCTGCGTTTAATTGGGCCGAATGAGTTGAGGAAGGTAAAACAGCAGGACATTGAGCAGTGTTTGGCGGCTTGGTGCAACTTTTAAGAACTGGCTAGGTCAGTATTTTGTCTAATTTGGTACTAAAGTGCAAGAACGACAAGGCTTTTCTAATACTTTGCTTGTAATGTACCACTTTAGTGTGGTTTGGCACAGCCTCAGCATGTTACCTGTTGCAAGCATCAAAGACAGAATACGGATACAGGAACACAGCTCAGAGCAACTTGTGTCAAGTTAATCAAGTTTAGGTGCAACACAACTATCTGTCACTGCTTCATAACCAGATAGCACCAGATCTCAGCAACTACTGACCAACGCAAAGGACAAAAGGGCAGATCAAACACACCAACACTAGCGGCTAAAACTGATCCACTATCGCAAAACACAAATTAGGAAAGGGTCCCTTAACTACACTTTACATCTAAAAATAGATCAAGCCCTCCTTTCTCTCTCCATTTGTTGGGACAGGAGGGTGTTAATTCTCAAAGAATGCTTTATGGTTTAAACATATCACATTTCTCCTGTTAGAAACTTCATACAATGCCGTTACACATCACACTACTAAGCTGCAAAGCTGCCATGCCACACTGACCTGAGCTGCTCCACCATCCACTCCACTATCCAGTTTCAAACAACAATCAAAGGAGGATAAATTGACCCAGTTACCCGCATGATTTAGCGTCAGTCCACCTATAGAATTTTCAAACCACAGACCAGGTTACTCTCACCTTGATTGTCCTTTATAAGCACCCAGCAAGCAAAACATAGCTGAGGTGGACTTCCTGACATGTACTGTTTCCACTTGTTCCTGCCTAAAGATGTGCTGCTGAATGAGCACCTGAAGTGTATTTTTAACAGTCATACATTGGCATACAGCCTGGAGCTCTGTCCTGCCTAATGAAATTAGAGCAACATACTGAAAGTGTTCTGTTCAAACAAGCAATGCTAGGTAACATGAAGAAAGGCGCATAATCAACCTCATTTAAAAGCAGCTCCGAAATTCCATTGCATATTAAAACAAGCTGTTAAATTGTTTTTCATGAGAAACTACTTTTCAATGGAAGTGCAAAAAAAAAAGACAAAAAACTAGTGACTATTTTTTAAGCATTATCTAAAGTGAATGGTTTAAATGGACAAATAAACTTATTTGCTTTCTTACCAAGAGTTAAGTGAAGACTGATATTATTCTTGTGATTGTACACAAAACATGAGGCAGGTAAGCTTAGCAGAGAGAAACCAATTTTTAGTATTTAATTTTTTTTAAAGATTAAAAACAAAAAACACATTAACACGGGCAAATCAAGTACATTAAAGTAATCCCTAAACTATTCAAATGAATCCCTCAATATTCCTTTACGGCCGTTTCAATATGATCTGCATTTCATGAATGCTTGTTGCAGATTTGATACGTTTTCATGTAGAGTAACTTCTTTTTTTAATGATTCCTGTGGTAGAGGATCACAGACACATTACAGCCTGAAGAAATTTTTATGCTGTATCGTAAGGACATCCCTGCCCACAGCTATGTGCTGCTCTGTCAGCCAACACTCTGATTAAGTCCCAGCAGTGGAGTAATGAGTGCAGCACTGCACAGTTAGACTCTGAGACAAGTCTGACGCATACAGACACAAAACATTCACATATGGCAGAGCAGAGAGCATAAGCACATACAGACACACAAGGATTTGTGCTGAGCCTCTATCTCAGTAGAATCGGTGGCCCTGATTACTCAAACTAAAGCCAAACATTCCCCGCCCTGTCATCAGCACTACTGCAGGCCACGGCATGAATAAGACATGAAGAGCAAAATACTAAGGATGGCTGTGCTCTGTGGCAAATCCTGTCATGTGTTAAAATTAGACACACTAAGCAGACAAAAAACATACTTGCACAAATACAGGCACTGCTAACGAGACTTGCCAAAAGGGAAGCGCAGCGCCAAGTAGGTCAGTAAATGATGGTGAACATTGGAGTGTCTGTGCTTGTTTGTATTTGTCATCTTTTACCTTCAGCTGGTCAAGGCGAACGCTTGATGCAGGCCATTGTATCAGACACTTATTTGGCTGATATAGCAGGTGAGTCTTGGGTAAGCCAAGAGTTTTTTTGTGCTAACATCTCCATCTCTGTTTTCATTAAATGCATCTGACAGCAGCAAATGTTGATTCTGGCTTTCAAAGAAAGCTGGAAGGTAGAACTGCAAACATTTCACACTTTAACAAGAGACACAACTTATCTGCTCCACATAATGCAATGACAGCCTCAAACTATGAATGAATTGACATTTCTGAGTGCGTGCACACAGAAAAAGGAAACTGTGCAACTCCAAACCAAGAGAAAACTCAAAGTGCAGTTCGCTGCCAGGCTTACAGTTACGATGATGGTGAAGATAAAGGAAAAGGGATTTATTCATCTCTTATTTTGCCTAAATAATGAGTGTAAAATTTATGTGCAAATGCTCTAGTTAAAGAAGAGCCCAAAAAAATTCTGTGGAGGTTGGTTTCTAAACCAAGACAGAGGAAGCCTGCAACAGATTAGATAAACCTTGCTTTCAGCTTGGCTGACGGTCTTGTTAAAATTCCTTTTGCAATGTTTTTTCCTAATGGAAACAAGATTCCAAACTGAAGTGGTTGTGGATGACTTCCTGATTTTAATACCCAAACAAACTTTAATACCCCAAATTTAAAATCTGTGTGCTTTAAATTCATTCGAGTCATTTTGTAAGTTCACATGAAGCCAGTAACTGATTTAGCCGTAAAGACTTGCTGAATAATTTGAAATGGTAGCACAAACACTATTTTTTCTGCATGTCTGTTGCTCAAGCTAATTGCACCTACATTGTCACAGGTGCATTACAATAAAGGACTTTTACACACCAGATTGAAGACA
>JAPZDV010000017.1:3236210-3247870 GCA_029814665.1 Acanthurus lineatus | reverse complement strand
TACCCAAACAAACTTTAATACCACAAATTTAAAATCTGTGTGCTTTAAATTCATTCGAGTCATTTTGTAAGTTCACATGAAGCCAGTAACTGCTTTAGTCGTAAAGACTTGCTGAATAATTTGAAATGGTAGCACAAACACTAGTTTTTCTGCATGTCTGTTGCTCAAGCTACTTGCACCTACATTATCACAGGTGCATTACAATAAAGGACTTTTATGCACTAGATTAAAGACATGTTTAATTTAATTTAATTTATTTTGATTCATTTCTGGTCATGTAATTATTATCACTAAGCTCAATGGAAGTATTCATGACAAAAGATTTTGCCACATCATGGTTACTTTAAAACTTGTCTAATCTGGCCTTTAGTCAATCTTTGGAGAAGAAACTGTTGGTGCTCTGCATGCATCTTAAAAATTAATCAACTTGGCTTGAGAATACTACACAAAACTCAGTGAAACGAAACAGCCATTTACTATTTTCTTTCAACATGATTGTTTTGGACCAAGAACCCTTTTAATTCTTCAGTGCTACCAAGCAATTCACACATTTTAACATGCCACCTTACAGCCAACCTGCTCAGCTTACACAGAGCTATCTGATCAACCTGTCGTATTTGTTGAGCCTTTAATCTGACTCCAAGAAACAACCACAAGGCTTAATGCTAAATGACACGGCACTGAGTCAATATGTCTATTTGGCAAGAACATGTCAAACCAACACGTCCTGATGGTGTGGCCTTTAAATTACCCACTGTTTATCAAAAATATGAGCCACTTTAAAATATTCAAACATTGTCCTACCTTATATTTCTCTCTTATCAAATAATCCATCACATAATCCATATTTTGAGCTTGCAATCACTGCCATCAAACACTACATGATTTCTGAAGATAGACTTGGACTTTTGACTGACAGTCAAAAGCAGCTAAGCTGCTGTTTTGGTTTGGTCTGATCCATTTTGATGGGGGCCACTGAAGCCACCCCTCACCTTGCACTGGATTGTATCATGAGTTGACCCACTCCTGGCAATGACATGAAGTGTTTTCCTTCAACAAAAGGGATTAAACAACGTTGTACTGACTAGAGAGGAAATCTGCTGAACCCACAATCCGTAGCAGATCCCTGTCAGTGATAGATTTTCTCAAAGTGACGGCCCAGACCTCAGCGAAAGTGGACTAGCCCTTCAGCCTTTCACACTCAAATACCAGATGGCCTATCTCAGCCCGGGCTGATTATCATTCCAATTCATTTTCACTAGTGACTGATAAATCTCCTGTGCTCTAAATCCCTCAGATATCAGACTAGCACAGATATCCCACCCTATCTTGTATATGAGGCATCCATAAAGCAAATTCTAAAGACTTTATCTGGTGTAAGATGTTCAGTGATGGAGGACTGTGTGTATGTGATGGTGTAGTGTTTGCAGACTGTTCAGCCTTACCTGGACCTGTTCACCCCGAAGGGCCGAGTCACCCAGCAGCGGCTCTGCAGGCGGCGTGTTGATCGTCACAGACTTTTCTGAGCGGCTGTCTTTACTGCGGGACTTGTGGCGGTCTCGGCTCCGCTCCCTGTAAAACAGAAAAAGAGGGTTTTTTTAGCCTCTGCTTTTTTGACTTGGATCAAACTTTTTCATCTATTGTAAATCTCCAAACTTGAAATAAGTACCCTTTTCAGAACCAAACATAAGTGGGGTTTTTGTGTCTTTCTTCAGTCTCTGAACCTTGTCTCTCAGTAATCTATGATCATTGTTAATACCACTGACTTTACCTTTTTCTACTGGCTTTATGTTTTGGTCCTATTTTACAAAAAAAAAAAAATTAGCACACAATAAACAAGTCACAGACAGAAGCTGCTGAAAGAGGGACACCTATAACAGAGAGCAGGGAACATGTGAAAACAGCCTGCTGCTGTTTGAGTCAGATAAGACAGGAGCAGTTCTGTGTGAAGGTGGGGAAATTAAATCACGGCTTGTTTCAGTCTCTGTTTAATTTCCGATGACTGAACAAGTATAAAGCCTGTGCGAACTCTGCCCCACATAAACCCCTCCCTTTATATCCTTCCTCTCTCTAAACCCCCTCCCTCCATCACTGCATCACTCTCTCTACAAGGCTCTCTGTCCCTCACATCTGAGCTCCATTAGTAAGACTGACCCCCTGCACTTTGAGCCCTAAGCCTGTATGCAGTGTGGACGGCGGGTCTCCACATCCTCCACCCTGCCTCATCATCGCCACATGGCACAGTGCCCACTCCGAAGCTCCATTACCACAGAAAGGCTCAGCAGATGCAGTTAATCTCTCATCTGTCTCCCTCCCCTCCAGGCTGCTGACATCTTGGTCATTATATACACAATATTTTATAGTTTAAGCAGAAAACATGCGTGAAAATGCTGCCAAACCAGTTAAATAAAAACAATATATTGAGGTCTAAATCATGCAAAATTTTTACGATTTGTACGACAGCAGTTGGTATTCGCTGGTGTTTAAGAGCTGTCAGTGGGCACTGAGACTGAGTGAGAGAGACACCAAAGCCAAAGCTGTCAGATCTCATATAGATATTATATGCTGGAGATGCTGTAAAGAGATTACTGGACCAACATATTGGACATTGAGTGAATGAAGGAGACGTCATGCAGTCTGATTCAGCAGCACGTCTGACAGAAAAACAAAGGACATTTCTAGATACTGTGCTCTTGCTCAAAGCTAATTGAGTTTCCTGCTGTCTCCAAGCTTGTTGTTTCATGGTAATCACTTCTTTTGTATGAGAGACACAAGAACAGAAGGGTAACAAATCAAATTTCCACAGCGCTCTCTCCATTAAGACACTTAAGCCTGGGATGATGCTGTTTTTTTATAAAGTGTTACCCTGACTTCTGTTAAGTTTGCTGGCTTCACTTAGCCTTACTATGCAGGTTATATACACATGCACAGTTTTATCTCAATTTTTTTTTTACTGACAAAAGCTGCCAACTGTTGCTTGAAACAATTCTAATAAGAGTTGTATGAACAAAAGATATTAAAGCTGTAAGACCTGAAACCAAAACAATAAGCTGAAAGAGACCAAAACTCCTTAACACAGAGATACTGCAGGGTCAGCAAGTTTTTTGTGAGTTAATCACTCCCACAACACCTTCCAGGTTACACGTTCTGATTTGCCAGACTGTTCATAAATATGATATTATATTACAAGCCTTAAGTAAAGCAGCTTAGATCCCTGTAATTTAGGGTCAAGCAATAAAAACAAAACAGATCTGACAATCAAAGTCTGACTCAGCTCAATAAGGTCTAGTTCTCATGATAGCCTTACACTGAACTTTAAATGACCAACACAAAACTCACGAGAGCCTTCAACATTACTCTCCCACACAATAACTATTCATAACCATAATGAACGGGATATCCTGCCTGTAGCAGTAATGCAGGAGTCAGTATGATTGACAGCACAGAAACTGTTACAGTCAGAGTGGCACTGAAGCTAAGTGTTTTGATATAAGGGTGTTAACCAGTCTGCTTTCCGCCTCTATTCTCGTACTTCCTTTTAAATGTGGACACAGTTTCCTACAAAAAAAAAATAAAAAAATCACATGAGCACCTAATGTTTTAACTCTACACACACTAAGGAAGCTTATTTTCAAAAGCCTGCAGCAACTTCTTTCGCTGACAGAGTGACTGACATATTCTTATCTAATAAATCCAGGAGATTAGGAAGTTGATGTAAGACTTTAAATCTATTACAGCTATCATTAGTCCTTTAAATATTATTACGGCTATCGCTGTTACTGTAGCGATGGTTATTCCAGCAGGAGTGATCATCAGTCAAAGGCTGTCACTGATTATGATTATTAATTGGGGAGGAGGGCTGTAGGAGAGGGAGACTAGGAGGAGCAGCAGGGCTCGTAAAGCGGTGATCCTACTTCAAAGTCATCAGCAGAATAACAAGCAGCTCTGGGAAAAAGTAAGGGAAAGGTTAACGGCTACAGTAAGTAAAGAGCAGAAGGCAGCATGCAGTTGTGTTACAACGACAAGTTCGCGGTGCAACATTTAAAAAAAACACATTTTCAAAATGAAAGCTGAGTTTAGAGGCAAACAGATGTTTGGTGGATTTATCCTATTTCTGTGGATTACTAAGCTAATAAAGTTTAAGCTTTTCAAAATCCAAAAACACTCAATCAAAAATTTAAATGGAACAGTATGAAATATGTTTTGATCTGGTGGAGCAGGAACTGCAAGTTTTATCATGTCCAGTGAACAATTTTAGTACAAGCAGTGGTAACAGGGGGGTAACACTTGCTGCAGGAGCAAACAGCCAATCAGAAAAATATTTGTGTCTTGAAAATTGCTTTGTGTTTAGTTAGGCAGTATCTTGACATTAATATCTCTTCACAAGACAGACCTGAGAAGTAGACGCATTCACAAGAACACTATCAGCAAAAAGGAAAGCTTTAGCTACACATTAAACAAGAAGTAAACAAAACTAATTACAAGAATTATTAAAAAATGTCAGAAAACAGAAGCTTAGAAAATCTCAAAACATACATCCACTATTTCGTGTTTTCCCACCAACTCTGGTCTGAAGGACCAACAGACCAGCTGTTTTGCTCTAGCATCTTATCTAATGTTAGTCCTCATCCTGAGATTCCCGTCTCTTGTAACAATTAAATTTAAAACAGACTGAAAGTATGAACAAGATATCAGAGTTCTTAGTGCATGAACTAGTGCCAAACTGCTGATTATTTTCATGCCTTTGGCTTGGTCAAATGTCACTCTGCTCAATGGACCTAAAATCAAAGCAGCCAGTGTTTATGTACAAATATTTTTACTGTCAAAGATAAACTAAAGCCATTTAATATTACTGACATCCACCAAGACTCTAAGTGCAAAACTATCTAGAAAATTTAAGAGATCAACAAATGACAGTTAAGTAAAGTTTATAGAGGGAAAGTAAAAAAAACTCCTGAGGAAATAACAATCTCACTAATCATTCACCAGATTTTCTTTCCTGCTCTGGGCATGGGGGTAATGGAGGCATGTCTTAGTATTTGTTTGTTAAACAAAGGCAGAGCAGTAGTTCACCAAGTCCTAAGACAAAAGGGAAACAAAAGTATCAAAAAGGGCATTTATGTGATTCATTTGCAGGATCTAAAATAACCCAAGCCATCAAAAGAAAAATACAATTTAGAAATTTCACCTCTCTTTACTGAATTACTGATGCTCTCTCCTCATCAGGCCTCTTCTCTTAAACTTTACATAAAATACCCAGACAACACTGGTTATAACTCAGACCAAGGCAATAATGTGTTTAGATGAGTCACGAGTACTACATTTAAAAAAAAGACAGGCTGGTTTAGCGCACAATGTGTGAATGTGTGTCTGAACACACAGTGTGAGTTGTGTGTATACCAGCAAAGCATGATTCATTATGAGAGCTGAGAACAGAAAGGTATGAAAACACCTGGTTCTCAACGTGCTGTCGAGACTACAAATGTGTCAGAAGAAGGCGCAAAGATGATGCCAGAGAACTGTTAACATCAAACATTTGAAATGTGCTATTGTGGATGAACACAGACAGGAAATACAGAGGCAGACCTGTGGGCAGTCAGGCAGCGGTTTGAACAGAACGGCCTCTGTCTACCCACCCCTCCCCTCCCCCAGCATGTTTTCTCTTCCCCTCTTCAGCTTCTGGGGTGATTGCACTGTGTAGAAACCTTGCTCCCGACGCACACACACGCACAGAGAAACACACACCTTCCCACATCCCCTTCCTGCCTCATTAGCATGCAGCCGGCTCGTTGGTATTCCAGCAGCGTGCTCTGGTATGATTTGATTAATGGAATTTGACTTCCAGCGTGGATCCCTGAAACGGGTATAGCTTTTTGGAACAGCGAGGATGGAGGGGTGGGAGGAGGGGTCCTGTGAGGGCAGATATGCCTGGCAAGCTGAGGCACAGTCCTGCCAATTAGGCTGTGGAAGGGCCGTTTCCCTCAAACACCTGAGGATGAGTGTGGCTGTGATCACATTCTCCACCTCACACAGAGGGAGAGCGATGGCAGGGCAGCTACTGAAGAAGTGGAGCCAACTAGCATGGCACGTCAAACTGTCTGTGGACCAATTTGTTCTCTCTTTGGCTGGCAGGGCAACTCAGACACACCTGTGTGACAGAGCTCCTGTGTCAATCCAGCCATCCGAGCTGAAGCAGCCATGGACAGCTTGGACTCAGCCAAATGGGTAGAGTCATGAGTCCAAATTAAAACTGACCAACCACACATGCGGGTTGCCTCAAACCAGTAAACGCAATATAAGGAGGAGGAGGAAGCAGGCAAAAGCTAGCAATCAAACAGTCAAGTGTGTGTAAAGGTTGTTAAGAAGGAGGCTTTTTCCAGCAAGAAAGAAATATTTACATTACCAGTGCAATATGTAACTTTTTTTATTAGCACTTTTGGTTAGTCAACGTGCTCTTATTAACATTACAAATATAAACATATGGATTTTAAGCCTAGCTAGAAGTCACGTTAGCTCATGCAAACTGCTACTCCTTGAATCAAGGCCTGTAAAAAAAAATGCAAAGGGCATCTTTAAAATGACTGACTACCAAAAAGAGTCACCACTCCAGCAAGTGAAAGTCAGGTGTTCATCCATGGAGTCTGTGGATGAGATGAGCAGCCTCTCAGGATAAGTTATACACAGAGAACACTTTCCCATGGCAAAGGTTGTGTAATACATGAAAAGAGGCTGTCTGTACGCATGCTGTCTGCACATAGTAAATCAAGCCTGCATAGCTGTTTCGAAACCACCATACCACAAGTCTGGATGAAAGGTTGACCTGGTATCATTTAAATGAGGATAATGGGGCACATTTTCAGATTCAGGCATCTCCATGGAAGACACTGATGTGTTACACTTGGATGTTCACATTAGAAGTGACATAAATAGTTGTTTGACAAGTGAAAAAAAAAAGAGCTGGCAAACACTGGCTCCTTTCTCACCTCCACACGGCCGGCCAACTGCGACAAGTGAGTGTGAAAGTCAGACTGTCAGATTCAGACAGATACAGAAATTGTCAAACACGGCCCCCACCGTTTGGAGGTTTCACAGCTTTTCAATCATCCAACAAGCTTTTCTGATGAAGCATACTGACGTTTTAACACATTCCCACTGCCAATGTGTCCCACTAGGCCAGAGAGGTCAGAATGGAGAGTCCTTCAGCTACCAAGGCTGGCATATTTTAAGCTTATTGGTATTATAATACTACAGCCTTAAGATTTTTCCACCAGTGTCTGAATGACAGCACAGTGAGCCGACAGGCTCTATATAAAGAGAATGAACAGATTTGTCATTAATGTGAGTTTTCTATAAGGTTCAGATTTTCAATAGCCAACTTTTCTGGATTGGGAGCACAGCTGAAAATTACCACTCATCTTTACATCCTCACTTTTTATTACAATAGATCATCCAGACAAATAAAGCTATCAATAAAAACTTCAACTTCCAAATCTATATAGGAAGCATATAAAAATATCAACTTAGAGAAGAACAGTCTAGAAACCTCCAAATGGTTTTATAACTGAATAAATTAGTTTAAATTACTCACTCAGTCCCATGCGAATGCTGCATGCAGCCCTATAATTGGAGTTATACCAATCAAAAGAACCAATTTTCCACATGAGCAGCTGTTAATATGAGATTTGCAATTTTATAATCATTTAAACACTCAAAATTGACAGTGGGGGAGCCAAGCTTTGTGAAACTTTTGAAAGAAAAACTTAGTGGCTCAAAACCAAACATTTATGCTCCTAAATGCAGTCAGAGTGGCCAAAAAACTTGGTTCTACCGATACAAGGCTGGTACATAATTATGTCAAAAAGACAAAATACTGACAGGGTCAGGTGGAAAAAGTAAAAATCTTCATCACAAGTTTGATTATAAAATCCTAATTCTTCTGATTCAACTGGTGAGAATCATTTAAAACATTAAAAACCTAACCTGAGAATTAATGGTTATGTATTAAACATGAACACAAGAAGAAAACAGACAAATATATAAGGCAGCAGCTTGTCACTTTGGAAAAGTCATGCGGTAATGGAATATTATGATCAAGGAATGGAAAATAACATTAACGCCCATCCCTTGCGGTTAATTGTACAGCCCCGGATTCTGGAAAATACAAAGATGCACTGGCATCACTGTAATAACCGCAATGAAGATTGCCCTCTTGGGTGTTAGTGTTTAACTCCAGTTCATTTGAACATGGTTAGAGGGGAATGAAAAGCTTGCAAATAAAGAAACTGGTGTCATCAGCTTGCTTTGTCCTAGCTTTTGGCAGGAAGTGATGTCCATGGACGGAGCTGCTGCTCTGCCATCACTGCAGAGACAGGGGAATTTTTGGGGGAGATATCTTGGACAACAGTGGACGATCATTTGACAAAGGAGGGGGGGCAAAAAGCCAGATACGAGAGGAAACAACTCCAAAACCCTGCACCGTCTGTCAATGAAAAACCTTTGCCAATCCCATTCCATTCTTCTATTATACTCTGACAAATTGTGTTAAATATGCATAGATACAAACACTGTGTAAGATTATTTGTATGGGTGCAATCACACACTAGCAAACACACTCCCACATGCCTGCATCTGTTCCCAGCATCAGTGTAATTAGACAAAAGTGATCCAGAACTGCCTCATGCGTGGTGCCCCTTGGCGTAAAAAGATTACCCTCAGACGACAACGGCCAAGCCTTTCAAAGGCAACAATTTCCTTTTTTTTCTTTTCTGGACTATCAAATTAGAGGCCAGCCGGTGGCTTTGGCACAGTCATGGTAGGAGCAGAGAAGCAGAGGAGTGGAAAAAGGTACTTGGCGTGGACGTCCATATGATCCTTTCCAATTTGCTGTCACTCACTTGAAAGGCTTCAGAGCTCCCACCACCAACCACTTCCAAACCTCTTCCCCCTATCTTTGATTCTACAAAGTGTGACCACTTTTGCTCTGGGTAACTTTGAGCTACAAGGGCACATTCCTTCCCAGGGGGAATGCGAACGATTAGGGAACAAGTGATACGCCCGCGCCTACCCATTCTCAGAGAGTAGCCAGGAATCCATTAAAGGGGAGGAGGGCGAAGGCGCTGCAGAGAAGGGTCAAGAATGAACAAGAAAGGGGGCAGCTGCTGCATTCATATCACGACGAACACACTAGAGAAAAAAGAAAATGGGTAAGATGAGATGAAAGAGAGGAAAAAGATAAAAGCGAGAAGGGTAATGTGTGAAGGGGAATGAGACCATGAAAGAAAGATGCAGCCAACGATGAGAGACACACAGTCACTTAAACGGCAACAGGTGGCAGCCAGAGTGGGAGCAGCAACGTAGGACCAAGAGAGATATATGGTGAACACGCAGAAAGGGGGCCTGCCGGTGACAAGGGAGGGGCCGTTGTGGAACAAGAGCCTCCTCCTCTCATCTCAGGCTCTCAACATATCCGCTGAGCCATCAGTCAGTCAAGCCTCTTCAGCACCTGTCTCCCACTGCCTTCCTGAGGCCTGTCAACCACAGCCATTTCACTGCTGACAGACTAATGCGCCAACGCAAGCTGCAGGCTCCACACATGCCTGGCCAGGGAGGAAGGTGGAGATACACGATAGGTGGGGTTATGGAGACAGACGGAAGGACAGACACTGGACATGTGTGGGGAAAAAATGTTGACAAAGTAGAAATACGGTATAGTTGCCAAGTAGAAAGAGCTATTTCAGGATGCTTTCATTTTTCCCATAGACGACAACATGTGATTGACAGTTGGAGCTCTTTAACAGCTTGGATGGACATGAAACTCTTGGCTGACTCAACACAGAAGAACAACTACTCAGTTACAGGATACATGATTATTTGAGGAAAAAGTCAAAGTTACAAGCCTCGGTTCATTAAAACTACATCAATCCACTCACACAAAAACAACCATGTCCACAAAGTTAACATGACAAGAAAAAAATGATTTTTCAACCTGAATCTCCAATCAATTCACTTTTGGATTCCAGTTCAACTTCAGACAATTTTCATTACTTGTGAGCCAAATGCTAAAATAACAGAGAGAGTGACTTAACAGATAAAGCTAAGGTAGCCAAAGCCGGTGATCAGAATATGAGCCTATGGGATCATTTCATCATAAAGGTGAGTCCTTTATTTCGGTGTTAAGAAACAAGAAAACTAGAATAGTGAGAAATATTGAAAAATACTCATCACAGTTGTCCAGAGACAAAATGGATGTTTTCAACCTGCTCGTTTGGTTCAATCTACAGTCCAAACCCCAAAAATATTTACTCCATGGGTACATGGCTGTTATCACATTTACTTATAAATTACTTCAATAATTTAATTTAAAGAAATGTGTTCTCTAAAGCAGCTAAGTGGTTGATTAGCTGCAAATTAGCTACAAACAGCAGCCTGGGCCTGGTTGGCATTTGTCGAATTGTAAAGGATTTTTTGAGAGGCAGATGGCAGAAAGATGGACTTACTTTCACACTATTTAATACACTCCTACAATTAAAAAGCAGACACAGAAGACAGCAAAACTATTGAAAAGGCAGGATGTAGTCTTACCCATGCCTGTGGGATCCCCGAGAGCGTCCAGAGTAGTAGGAATAGCCCGAGTAGGTGGACTCTGTGTCCATGGTGATAGAGTCCTGTGCAGGTGGCTGGGCCTCAGGTGAGCAACACGGAGGCTGCTCGGCTGGACTGCTGGCAGAAGCTTGTTGAGCTGGAGGCGAAGAGCTGGCTCACTCAAGAGGCTGACAGAGGTAGCAAACTGTCGGCAGTCAGGATTGAAAGCGACCCTGTGGGCGCCCGATGAGGAAACATCAACCTGAGAACAAAGCAGACAAGAGTTTAAGGTCAAAATGTGAAATGTGTAAAGTTTCAGTACAAAACTGGGACTCTAATGCAAAGACAAAATCATGACTCCTTAAATGGAAATAAAAACAAAAGCTTCACATGAGAAATTTGGCAGTGAGGCACAGTCAAAAACCAGGCAAGACAGCATGAGAAGAAAATGGCCAGAGAGCATGAACACGCTAAAGAGACAATGAGACTGCCATACTGAGCTATGCTACTCACATGACACAGGTGAGTCAAACGAGGCACAGGTGAAACACATGAGGCAATCAAGAAAAGCAGGAAAACAGGATCTTTGTGTTTGAGGAAAAAATTAAAGTTACAAGCCTTGGTTCATTAAAACCATGACAATTTATTCACACACAAAACAACAAGGTCTCAGAATGTTAACATAACATTACAAAACTAAGAACAAAAACTGCACCTGTAAGCACTCAGATCATAATGAGAAATTGGGCAAAGAAGGCAACAAACCCCTTCTGAGAAAACACACATAAAGCAAAGTCCATTATTCCAAAGTCGAAAGAGTCAAAAACAGGCAAGAAAGCATGAAGAAGAAAAGTGCCAGAAAGCATGAACATGCTAAGACAATGAGACTCTGGCAGACTGAGCTATGCTAGTCACATGACACAGGTGAGTCAAACCAGGCACAGGTGAGTCAAACGAGGCACAGGTGAAACAGATAAGGCAATTAAAAAAGGCAAGAACCCACAATATCTGATTATTTGAGAAAAAATCAAAAACACAAGCCTTGGTTCATTAAAACTATGTCAATCTATTCACACACA
>JAPZDV010000017.1:3218439-3236110 GCA_029814665.1 Acanthurus lineatus | reverse complement strand
CAAACCCCTTCTGAGAAAACACACAAAAACCAAAGTCCATTATTCCAGAGTCAAAAGAGTCAAAAACCAAGCAAGAAGGCATGAGAAGAAAACTGCCAAAGAGCATGAACATGCTGAAGAGACAATGAGATTCTGGCAGACTGAGCTATGCTACTCACATGCCACAGGTGAGTCAAACGAGGCACAGGTGAAACACATAAGGCAATTAAAAAAGGCAAGAACCCACAATATCTGATTATTTGAGAAAAAATCAAAGACACAAGCCTTGGTTCATTAAAACTATGTCAATCTATTCACACACATAAATAAAACATGTCCTTAAAAGGTAACATGACATGACAAAAACTTAAGAAGAAAAGCTTCACTTGTGAGCACAGAGGTCACAAATGAGAAATTGGGCAAAGAAGGCAACAAACCCCTTCTGAGAAAACACACAAAAACCAAAGTCCATTATTCCAGAGTCAAAAGAGTCAAAAACCAAGCAAGAAAGCATGAGAAGAAAACTGCCAGAGAGCATGAACATGCTGAAGAGACAATGAGACTCTGACAGACTGAGCTATGCTACTCACATGCCACAGGTGAGTCAAACGAGGCACAGGTGAAACACATGAGGCAATCAAAAAAGGCAGGAAAATTGAGGACAGAGCACAGGAAGACATTTCAAAATAAAACAGGAAGTGGACACAAGACACATGAATGAACACAAACTTAACAAAACAAAATCAAAATGTCTGGGAAACCTTGCTACATTTGACATTTGAGACAAGAAAAGGCAACAAGCAGAAAAATGAAAGAATTCATCATTAAAGGCCTTTTTTTCACATCTATTTCTTTCATATAGTATCTGTTAGCACCTCTCAAGCATAATTACTCAGATTTACCCATGTTTTTCTGCACCTGCATTCAGATCAATATCTTCTGGCAACAAATCTGCAGTGGCAAATCTAAAAGGCAGCTCTTAGGACGCTTTATTATAGCTACGCATCCTGGATAAAAGAAACACTCCTACAGAGAAACAGCAATTTTCTCGTATTCCCAAAGCTGACAACTGTTGTTCAAAGGCAGTTTTAAGTCTCTGACACATAGCAAACAATTTAAGCCCCACACTGACAGGCTTTGAGAGCACAGCTAGAGTGTGGTGAAGATAAGGGCTGCTGTTCAACAAGAGAAATTCAATAAGATGGATGTGTTGTCAGCTGGTTGATTTAGCTTCAAGTTATTGCTTTTAATTAACTTTCGATTGTATTTGAATATTTCCTGATAAACATTTATTACTCTATTCATGAGCCCCGCTGTATATGCAACAATGCTCAGAGCATGGTATGAATAACAGTGAAAAAATGAACTGCTTGTGGCTCAGACATGCTTCATTTGAAAATGATGGGACTCTTCTCTTTTCAAGTGTTACGTGATGCCTATTCTATCACTCTCTGCACAACCGCAGGAGGCACCATTTAATTAAGAGGCTTGGAAACAATTGAATATTGAGCGGCACATTACATCACTGTAGACAGTAGACTGTTTGTCTTTCAGATTAAAACATCATTAGTGGGATTAATACTTTATTAATCCCACAGGGTTTCATATTTACAATTGAGACTGAGATAATGCTATATGTACTTCTCTATCCACAAAAAATAAAGGATAAAATTCAAAATATAAAGCATATTTCATGTTTAAATGTTCCCAACAGTATCACACACAGAGTTGAGGTGTCAAAGTTTAGCATCAAGGAATCCATCATTTCCAGTAAAATCAAGCTGCATTATTTCCATAAGACAACAGAAGGGAAGATAAAGCTTATGGCACCATGTGCACACGGACAAGCCAAACCACGCATCAAACAGTTTGCAGTGCCATGACCAAGAACAAATGCACAGACTAATGCCATGTACAGTCTCTGAGCAGGTGGAGGGTTTAAAGACTGTAATGAGGGGAAGTCATCAATCACCAGACTTGTGTGGTTAGAGTAAGTCCTCAAAGACGAAGGTGTCTGAATGAAATAAATTTGGCTCAAAAGAGACTGAGAGTAAAAAAGTCAAGTATCTGCACAAAGAGAGAAAGAGGAGGGGGAAAAAATGAGTCATGGGTAGCTTGAGGCATGCTGTCAACACACTTGTGTAACACACCTGCACGACACACAGACACACACACATCAGTTTTAGGTGAGATGGGAAATGTGAGGTGTGAAAATAACAGGTTGTTAAAATTAAACATAAAAAAAAAACCTAAATCATATTTATGCTCAGGCGGCACTCACTCTTCTGTGTGTGTGCGCTTTGAGCCAGTCTGACAACACTTGGCATCACACAGCCATGAACCCTCCATGGAGCTGATATCAACCAAAGAGCTCTCAAACAACACTTTGAGGAAAAGCTGTGTCATTTTTAAGGTTCAAGTTAGATTTCAGCAGGTTTTAAGGAGAAGTATGAACACATTTGTATTTTCTTATATCTGCATCAATCATCAAAAGTTCTTCTAATGCCTCCCTGTCTCCTCTCTCATACCAGTACTTTGTCCAGACATAGTTTAAAGCTGCAGTACACCTCCTGCTCAAAACCTGCCATGAAACTCTCAGGCCAGGCTTCGAGCATAAACACAAAGATTTATGGCTGATTTATGGCCCTTAGATGCCTAAAGGTGGTGAGAAACTGAGGCAAACTGTCTCCTTTGCAAGACATCCCTGCTTTTCTGCATTCACAACTCCCAGAAAAAAAGAGTCACTTAACCAGATTTAATGCACAAAGTGCATCCTTATCTGCCACTTAGAGGGAGACACACACATCACGGCATCCAAAAATACACTGTGGCACAAAACATCTCATGTGACCCAGTTCTGCGGAGTGTGGTGTCGGCACATCTGCGAGTGACTCTGTTGTGTGAATGCGTGTGTATGAATGAGTGTGTATGTGTGTGTATGTGATTGCGTGACTGTCACAGACTCCTGAAAATACTTTGAAGGTTGTGCGACTGCATATTTGGATACGCTCGTTCTGTAAATCATTTTAAATGTCTGAATCCTCCTCACATGGTGACAAATCCTCCCTCAACTGGTTCTCCAAAGTCCCACCACCAGTCAGCTGCTTTACTATGGAACATTTTGGTTGAAGTAGAGGTTTCTAACAGCTTCCATTATATAACTTTTTAACAGTACGTTTTTAATACTCAATTCTCTCAAACAGAGGACTTTCAGGTTATTCTCACTTAGGCCCTTCCTGTTTCCTGTGCTTAAGGCACGGGTCTATAACTCAAATTATCTGGGATTCACTGGTCATGTTGTTCAGTTGGTTATCTTAGCTTAACATAAACACTAAAAACAATCACAGGTAGCAGTCGATTAGCTTAGCCTAGCAATAAAGATTGGAAACAGGTGAAAAAACTCACCTGACTCTGTCCAAGTGGAAACAAAACATATTATAGCTTATTAGTCTAATTATAACAAAAACACAGGTTTAAAAATGAGACATAAGAATTGTAACAATCATCTCTTCTAGCTTTCAGAAAAAAAGAAAATAGGCATGTTTCTTAAAAAAGAAGCTTAAGTAGTATTGTAAAAAACTCCGATTCTGCAGCTTTCAGGGCTATATTTAACAGTAAATCCTAAGGAGGCGGTCTTATAAAATTGTATTGCAAGTCCTGCCTGGCCTCAAGGCCTGTTCAGGACTTTAGTTTGACTCTGGGCTTTGCAGCCTGTATCAGGATGGAACTGGCCGGGCTTTGCTCGTGCTCTACAGCAGGAATTTACAGATTGAATAATGGCTGCTAAGCAAACTGGACACAATCAAAGAGGCCTTTCCATCACCTGTTTTAATCCTCTTAAAAGCAAGGGCACGCAGCTAAATGAGGGATTAATAGGGTTAAATGAGTGCGTGGTCCGGGTTCAGGTGGAGTGCAGCCGTGACTAAAGACATCTGCTCAGTTAAAGCTGAGTGACCCACACTGTTTCAGATACTTCACACTGAGCACACTGGACAGTACAGTGACTTCCTACACATGCACTATCCAACCTAACAAGAAGCCTGTCTTTGAGGTTTAGATTGGAGTAAAACAGGATACGCGGGTGTTCTCACATGTGGTTTGTGTCTTTTCTATGCCGCAGAAAATTGGTGAGTGGAACCACTTCAGGTTTGCAGAGACCAAAGCTGAAACAGGAATCCCCCTCTCCGGAGGGGAGGGAGTCCTGGCAGATTCTTCACAGTAATCCAAGACCCCTGCTGAGCTGCCGGCTTGTCTGTTTGTCCTGGCAAACACTGGCAGCATGGGACAGGAGAGGAGGAAGAGCAAAATTATCACAGCAATCAAGCATGAAGGGTAAGGTCTCTAGCAAAGCCGTTTCATTCTCTTCATGAAAATATATATCATCGCTCAGAAAAACCGAGGTAACATAACACTTGTGTATTTTACTACTAGACTGGGACTAAACACTCAGGATAAAAAATATCTTCTTCTGAAAAAATAAAAAAAGCAGAAACAAAGCAGAAACGCTAACAGGTGTATCAACCTGAGCAGAAACGGGAACAGTAACAAAATACACATCCAGAGGCAGCCTACACAGGGAAGGTAAACAGACAACCATGCGTAAACAGCCTAAGAAAACACTTTCATGTGTGAGAGCAGAGCTGAAGCAAAGTTACACTGGAGCCATGAGACATCTGCTGTCAACCTCCGTAAACAAATCAGAGCAGCTTGGCTGCATTTTTCACATCACGTCCAATAAATACATCAGCATCTCCATTTGGCCAGATTCGATTAAGAATGGTTCAAGTGAATACATACAAACGCAGACACTTTGACTCTTTGGCCACAGCAGTGTGTAGTGTAACATCTCAAATATTATTATCCTCAGCTGACTTGTTTTTGTACTGAACTTAATGTACTCTGAGTTTAAACACTTGGTAAGACCTTGTCTGTAGAACAGCTTTGTGGTTTGGGTGAGTAAAATTTGATGGAAAAGTACTGCGTTAACAATTCAATTTAGGCCTTTGCAGTTGTTATAGTACTTACAATGTAACATGATGCATATTGAAGCCTTTCTGTCCTACCTTTCATTCAATTCACACACAAGCCACCATACTTCAGGATAAGCAGCATACAGTATTGGTCTTTTGCTGACAATAATGACTGTTTATGAAAGTCCTCATGTTTTCAAAAAGTGATTATCAATCCATGTGTCATTATCACTTTCCCAAATGGACAAAACATCAGTAACAGTATTATTCTTGGTGGGATAAGTGGGATAAGTGGGATACACTTTGACTCCAACGCTTAAATCATGTTAACGATCACAGATCCTTTTGTTGGTCTGCTCTGTTTTCACAAACAACTGAGACAACCTGTGAGGGAGAGCTGCACCAGGGTTCATATCAGCTTTCATATCAGCCCTGAAGTACCAAACTAAACAGACGATCACAGGAGTATTTGTTTAAAAAAAAACTCATGGCAAGGACTAATTTGATACAGCTGCAGCTTAAGCTGAGTAAGAGTCACTTGTGAGACTGACCTTTCTGTCTTTGTTCAGAAAGAGCGAAGGGAAAAACATGGCTGACTCAGAACCTGCTGGACTTACTGACCTCATATCACACTGATGAACATTCAAAGCAAAACAACAGAGGAACACACATATGTTCAGTAAAATCAGCTGCAGTTACAGTCTGGTCACTGAGCTGCTGAGGTACTGCCCTGCAAACTGACCTGAACCACTGAAAACACACTCACTGTAAGAGGAGAAGTCAAGCAAGTAGCAGGAGTATTTCCACTGAAGTGGCAAATTAAGCATCTAATGAAGCAGATAAGACGATCCGTTATGTTTTCATGCGAAACCTCCTTTCAGGCGAGCCATTCATCCGTTCTTCCTTTATTGCCGAGTTAAAGTGAAAAGCCCCCTGTAGCTCATTCACACTCGGCAGTGATTAATCCTGAAATCCCACAGCCTTATACGGCACTTCTTTGACTACTACAATGTTCCAACACTAGTATTTACACTGATCCGCTACAGAAACAACTGTTTCTCTCCTTTGGAAAAACAATAATCCACAGCTAAAAAAGAAAAGAGAAATGTTCAGGATATGACGTTTCCTCTTCACTCTGATTAAAGTCATCAGGGCTGAATTTGCAGACAACACGTGGTCTTGGAACGATGCCAGCTTGAGAAAAGATGCTATTTTAAGCATATCAGTGCTAAAAGCTAGTGGTGTATCTGACCTACTGTATGTTTACTCAGCAGAAAAGCTCTACAGCATGAGATGATGAGTTTTCATCCAAAATAGTGGATTAAAACATAATTACCAAATGACTTCTTCTGGATAACCAGGCTGTGGGATTTGACTGGACTTTTGACATAATCTGTGAAACATATCTGCTTTCGTCATTCATAAAAATTAAATTAGCCTGCTGTGTTATTTCCAGCTATTAACATGCAGCTCATTTATCCGACCAGTTGACACTTCTCCCTATCACCTTCTCCATCCCTCCGTAACCATGACACCCTCGTAACTCTGCCTCTATTATCACCATGATAACACCTCTCCTCACACAATAATAAGAGACAACCAGCTCATGCAACATAATGACTTCACTTCAGCTTGAGAGAAGGTGATGGCCGAAGTCATGAGACATGCCGAGACACGAAAACAAGCCACTGTGGAAGTCTGGCCTCGTCACATGCTTGCTGTATTGCTGTCCATGACTGAGCAAATGAGAGCCATTAATTCTGTGGAATTCAATCAACATTCCCCAGTGACACAGAATATAACCCGTAAGGTATGCTGTAAGTTATGCATCAGGCACATGGAAGCAGGAAATGGATACATAATTAAGGAATTGTGATAGGGAAACAACAGCAGACTCAGATCCAGCATCTTTTATTAGCATTTTAAGAGACTAGTTGTCAGAATCTGCTCGTTATTGACTCAAGTCATCATTAACATACACTTTCTGTGCAGCGAAGATAACAGACTGCTATCAGTTTCTATGTGCTCTCAGTAAGAAGTATGACTGACAAACACTGAGTCCAACAATTATGCTTGAATAACATTGTTAACCTTTACCTGATGCGTTTTTTGTTTTTTTTTTTGTGCTGGAGTTACTAGGCAACCACAGTGAGCTGATACTAAGTGGTCAGTCATGGTTGCTGATGACAGGCTCAGCTGGAGTGAGGTCATCTCATTGTCTTAAACCAGGGGTTTTAAAGTCTGACACTGTAAAATATTTTCACTGCTTTACCCTGCTGTCAGACAGTCCTTTCCAGCAGGCAAAGCATTATATCCAAAATATGCACTCTGCAGAGATTCTCTTGGCAAAAACAGTAATTTTACCTTACAGAACACAGAGGTCTCTGCTCCACCGCCGCCTGGACTGGTTAGTTTCTTTTGTGTTATTGTGTGACTAAAGTGTTTCAAATGACTAGCTGGATGCACAATAACACAAACATACTAAGCGGTTGGGGCCAGGCAGACAAGCAATTCTGTGAAATAAAATTGCTGTTTTTGTCAAAGAGCAAGTTGCCATACATTTTGCTGCTGTCACCATTAACAGCAGCACACCACTAAGCTCCTACAGCAATTCTTCTGTTGCTTCTTTACCATCTACTGTAGGTAAGACGCTAACAAAACCTTTTTTTCCATAAAAGGTCTCAAAGACTTTACACTCCAATTCCATTAATGCTGCAAAATGAAATATAAATGAAGTGAACTGAAGAAAATTCTTAGGAGCAAAAACCATACACCTTAAGTCACCTTTAATTAAAGCTACACTGATAATTAGCAGACTTAATTGCCACTAATTTCTTATCTCCTAGACCTTTTTTTGCAAGGACTATATTCTCTTTTTCTTTCTACTTTGGCAGCAGAAATGCTTCATTTTATTTCTTGCATACTTTGTTTATAAGGCTTATTCATCATATGCCAAAAGACCATCAAAAAAGGCCTGAAGGAATATTGATGAATTATATTCAGGTCGTGTAATTTTATTCAATACGCACTATAGATGAAGTTGAAAATTCCAGCTGTGAAAGGCCCCACTTAATTTGAACTGAAGGGTTTCTCCAGCCTTTTATTCTCCAGTTATGCCTGGTTATATTTTATGTATTTCACCTTGGTGAAGGTTACTTTGCTGTTGCAGTTTTCCTGTGAGTATCACCAACTCATCTCATGTCATGTCAAGTACTCCAAACATGGCTTTTTTGATGCTGCAAGTCACAAGAATACACATTGTGGCTGGGCTGAAAAACCCAGAGTCAACAGATAGTATGGAAAAATGACACTGACATATTGCCTGTTTCCTCTCAAGGGACTAACTTATCCTAACTTCTTTCCCGAATGCATCTATAAAACAAACCAGAGGGTAGACAGTCCAACAATGACCTTCGAACTTATGACCTTAAATGTTTTTAAACTGCTATTTATGTACATGTGAGTAGCTTGTAGGCAAGCAACACTCCCATATAGCTTTCAAGCACACACCTCAAATCAAAGAGCTCTTAACAGGTGTGATCCTTGCTATTCTCTATTGCGGCTATCACGCAAACACTTAAGTGGGGCTTAAGGGCTTTAGACTTCATGTATGATAGGAATCAAACATCTCTCAAATGTTAATCTCAGCCAGAAAATACAAGACCTTATGATAATGAGGGTACTGCATAATTTACAGAGAGGAAGAAACAGCTGTCACTATTTCATGTCAATCTGAGCTCTCACAGTATCACTCATCCACTGCACAGCAACAAAACTTGGACAATATGTCAAACAACTGCACTGTACTGACTGTATTTAAAATATTACAGCACTGTAATAAAGTGTTTAAGTTTAGAGGCAGCTAATCTGAGGTCTACTCAAGATATCTATCTGTACAAACTGCATTTCAGAAGGGATTATGTTGTAGAAAAAATGTTAAAAATTACAAGGTGTTGATAAAATATTTGCTGATTATCTAGCAGAAATTTAATAACTTCAGATGACTAACCACATAAGCAAAACATTTGCCTCTTAATTATGAGATTTTACTTGTTTCATACTATTTTGTTAATACACTATATTATATGATATGGGTTAGTTAGTTGGACTGACAAAAAACTATTTAAAAATGTTAATTAGGGCTCCTAAATGTTTCTCATTACCCGTTTCTGTTTTTTTTTTCAGACAATTTATTGCAAGTCCAAATTATTGACTGGTCAGATAATAAGTAGATTAATTACCAGGGAACATAGTCATCAGTCCAACATTTATCAAAACAACATCAGCTTATGTTAATATTTGCTTAATCAAAGTTATTGAAATTAATGAGTTGTCAATAGACATTACAAAGAGATCAAGTAAATTAAATTTTATTATCTTATTTTAATGCGCACGTGCTATATGAGCATCTACTTAGCAATAGTGGCCAATACTGGAAGTCTTTAACTACCTTTTGAAATGTTTTATCATTGCTAAGCATGCTCAAAGCAGGCTGTATTAAAATAAATGTGCATCCGTGTGGTGGAGCTCCAGAGCAGGTCTACCCGCCCAGCCCATACCTGTGTGACCCAACAGGCCGGCGGACCTAGAGCAGGAAACTCCCTGGTTTCTCTTTGGCCTCGGAAGCCCCCCCTCCTCTTTCTCCCCCTCACCTCAGTAGCCTATTTATGCGACTACTTGAAAAACCACAGCAAACCACAGAGGTTTGAAACGGTCGTTCAGTTTGTTTTCTTGGCTTCCTGGCTGTTTTAAGAAGCCGGGGGTTGCTACAATGTATCCATCCGCCTCAACTCCGCCGCCGCAGGTTAGAGTGAACAGCTGAGCTGCGGTGCACCAGCCGGGGAAATGCGGACCAAGTCAAGCGTATGAAACAGAGTTGACTTTTCACCGGGTCTCGCAGCGGATCTCTGAGTTTCTAGTAACGAGAAAGGCGCTGAAGAAGCGTGTATCTAAGCAACACTGACAGTGAAACAAACTCACAACTGCAGCGAAAAAAACTAACAAAAACGGGTAACTTCCCAAGTGAGGGATTGTGCGTTGGTCTGCCCGCAGTTTGAGGGCATTCAAATGAAGTTGAAAGCATTCCCTTTCATACAGGTAGTCAAGAAAGCAAGGGCGTGTTCCCGTGTCTCTCCCTATTAAACACACATTCAGTCTAAAACTTGAATTACAGCCTTTGTTCTGTGTGAGAGAAAAATAGGTAGAAACGGTAAGGTACATTTTTACAGGCTTAAGGAATCAAGACAGGACATTATTGCCTGTCACTACTGAGCCCGCACACTAACATCTGCAGAATACGTATCACCGATACTATCTCCTGCGTTATAAAACATAACTCACCCTTTATCGCCGGAGATATCATTCCCCGTGGTTGATCATTTATCCAGCGGTTATAAAATAAAACAGTTTGCCCCAAAGCACACGGTTGACTACAGTAGGAAGCAGCCCTTTGGTAACCGTAGGAATCACCCTGGCAGTCAGGAATTTCACAGGGGGCAGTGCTTCTCAGCATATGGAGGTGTAGTACCCCAACATAGCGCTAGGGGTTGTCTTCAACATGGGAGGGCCCCCATTTGCCACTGATAACATACACAAGTAAACCTGCTGGCAAGCTGGGTGGGGAAAAAACAGCTATGTGCTATACACTGGTCAAATATTAAAGTGGTTTTCAAATAGGCACACAATAAGGAATTGTTAAAATTCATTCATCAGTTTTTCTTAAATATTTTATTTATCTTATTGTTTCCACTCTTTTTCCTCAAATGAATATTTGCATATGTATATCCGCATGTGACGACATTATGTGTTTATTACTACTAATAATCTATCTGATCATTGACAAAACAAGAGCAAGCAAGTGTAGTGCATAGAATACCAAAACAGAACATTAAAAGACCCTCTCCTAATATATAAAAGTATTTAATCATACTGCACCCTTAATATTTACTCACCGTTGGTACAAGATTCAGAATAACAAGGGTTAAAGATAGTATATTAAAAATACTATGAAATTCAGTAATGTAGTTGCTCAAAATAACAATAAGTCACATGAAGAATTAACTACTGTTGCTGCTCCAGCAAATCTATATTATGATGGAAAAATCCCCCAAATCCCCTCAAAATCAAAACCACTACAAGCCATTTGTCTGATCAGAGATGTTGCTCCTAACAAGCAGGTGGAGGGAGAGTGGCAGCATCTCACCCATCTCCGCTGCCTCAACAAGTCTCAGATTTGCACAACACAGATGTATCACGTCAGAGGCGATAATTGACAGCGATCAGTACGCTGGTTGATGCCATGGAAACAGCCTGTTACCTCTTCTGTCCTGTTTCTAAAGAAGGAACTGAATGAATATTATTGAGAAAGGAGCACTTTTGGAGAGTATAAAATTCTATTATATTCCCAAAATTCATACAAAACTTCTTTCATAAAGCCTTTTTTTAAATGTTTAGACAAGAGCAAAAGTTCCGGTCTCTATTCTCTCTTCCACCCAAGCACAGGCAATGTTTTGGTCACAGCTCGTGAAGTTGAAAAAAAGGCAAACAGTTATCAGCGATATAGCCACTCAGTCACTCAAAGCAACAAAACAGTGGAATGATAGCAATCTGGCCTGGACACAGTCAGTGAAAGAGACACAACAGAGTCACCGAGGCCTTGAAGAAGCCTCTCAAAAGGGAATGTAAACAAGTATTTCTCTTTTCCGTCAGATAACTTCTAGCCCTTTAATAAAAGAGAACACTGCGCTAAATACTAAACACAAACCTTCCCTTGCTGCTGAAACTGCTATAGCTCATTGTAAACATACATTAAGTATTACAGGAGGAGCTTAAGGGCACTGGTATGTATACTGACATGCATGTTTTATTGATTTTGTTTTCCTGGAGAGAGATTTATTTATTTCGAAGGTAGTTTAAAATAAACTGTGTCTCAGGAGAATAATGTTTTTTAAATGCAAATGGTCTATTTAGAGGAGTGGCTTCCAACCTGAGGGTCAGGACGTCCACAATGGGTCTCTACATGTATCTGAGGGTCACAGTACTGTGAACAGGATAGGACTGCAGAAGCAAACATTTTTGCATCCCCCCTCCAAAAAAAAAAAAGGCTTTTTTTCCCCCTTGTGAATGACAGAACGATTTTACCTTTCAAGTACTCTAAAAAGATTTAGATAAAACAGGCAAAAATCCCTCTTTGCTTGACTTGCTCATAACCAGCAAGTGAAATGTGATTTGTCATGTTTGTGTAAGAGTTATCTATCTGTACAGTCAATATAATGCTACAACCAGCAGCCAGTTAGCTTGGCATTAAAATGGATTTCATGTCATTCAAGACAACAAAATCAGCCAATTTCCCTCAATGCTCAACTCTTCTGCTTTAACGAGTCACAATCAAAAAATGTAGGACCCTGATTAGCTGACACTTTGTATGCATTCATTTGAATTACAAAAAAAGTCTGTAAAAGGGACTGATTTTAAAAGTTGCTGAATCCTAAAATATAATCACCATGTGCATTATTGGACACCATGTCATATTCCTTTATCATAGCAGCTTTAACCTAAATAAGTACATTTGGCTAAATAAAGGTTACAAAAACATCAATTAAAGCACATTCCCCCCAATTGATTTCACATTTCTCTACTGTTGCTGCCATTCATCCTCTTTTGTGTCAGAAGACAAAGGAGGGTCTCAGGCCAGTTCATTCAGACTCCAAACACACATGTAAGTTCAAACCATGAGGCAACAGATGCCTCCAGCAATTACACAGCTGTATATGAATCAATATCTTGTCCTCCTTTGAACTGCATCCTTACTCCAACACACACTCCAACAGACCCTTAGATATATCTCATCCCCTCCAGAACACAATGGAGGTCATGACTGGGACACGACCCCTTCCCCTCCCAACGAAGAGGCAAGTAAACATCAATTCTGTGTCAGAGATGGGGGGTGGAAGATGGGGGATGTATGTTTAATTCTGCATTAGTACCCATATTAATGAAAAGAAGAAACAAGATGAAAAATGTTTGTGGTGATGTAAGTATCATGAACAGCATCAAAATTCATTTTTAGTGAGACTTCAGTAGTTTTATCTTGTAAGCAGAAAAGATTTTTTAAGTGTGTCACTTTTCAGTAATTTATCATTAATTAACTTAATTTGCGATGGATAAACATCTCATGACGGTTCTCTTTCAGTCTCTGGATCAGCAGCTTTGAAACATTGTAGTTTAAGATTGGTGCACCACCATGTGGCTATTTACCGCCATTACATGACCTCGACACAAAATGAACGTCGCATCTTTTCCATGAAAAAATGTTAAATATTGGTCCTATTTTATACTTAAAAAGATTTAACATTGACAACAAATCACCAATTTATTGAAATTACACATTTGTTGGTGAATGTAGAAAGTCAACCTACTAATTTAATTCTTTGTTCAGAAGTAATGTTATATCTAAGTTATTATTTGTTTTTGTTTTTGTTTTTTTTTTATCATATTTTAATATATTAAGCTACACAAAAGTAAAAGAAAAAAATCTAAAATTATAAATCAAAGGTGTTAAAAAATTAATATATCCTAGAATGAACGCGTTAACAAAAGACGTGTATGCCCGGATGTGTGAATCAATCAGCAGCAGTGAAAGCGGTGAAATCAGATTACACAGCTGAATGGGAGCGCGAGGCACCCCCGTAGGCACGCGCGTCGTGCGACGACAAGCGGCAGCAGCACGTGCTGTCACTTTTTCATGTTTATTCAAAGTGGGAAGCGCGCGCAGATGGCCCCTATTGAGAAGGAGAGGTGGAGGCCCCTGAGATCAATTCAATTTGGTGTCCGGAAGATGGATGGATCCGTCCCCAAAGACACGGAGTTTATGAGTTTAGAGGGGTTTTTGGTAAATAGAGAGGAAAAATGAAAGCGCGTAAAAATGAAGACGAAGTGGGAAGAGATGCCGTTTATGAGACCACACGCATACATGCATGCACACACATTAGGAGAGAGATGTTCCGTCTGCAGCAAGACGAACGTGAGATTTTTCAGAGCATCTTTTCAGTCAGCCAGACGAGAATATCTGTTCAGAGGCCTATTACATTCAGTGTGACAAATTTCCTTTAAGGGTCCAGTCCGAGTTTTTCCATTATGGCCAATGTATATTGCAGGGGTTAAGGTTAAGACTGTGTTATGGTGATTACTGCGGATGTTTCATTTAAAGACACACATCTTGTTTACCCCCAAATTTACTTATTTCAAACAATTTAACCAACAGAAAGTGGAACAGAAGCAGAGGCACCAGAATAAAAACATAAATAGCTATAAAATCATTTTAAAGTCAAGAAGACATATAAATGTATTTATGTATGTATAAATATATGATTGATTAAATCAATAAATTAATGTTATACCAGTAAAAAAGTAACACCAAAAAAACACTGCTGTAAAGTCTCCTCATGAACAATAAGAAAAATGCTGGAATAAGGCAAAAAGGTCCAAGGGACCCAGAACCCTCAAGGGCCCCGAAGGCCTAGAAAGACATCTAGGGTTTTTTATTAGCTGCAAAAATGTAAAAATGCAAGAGCACAGGAAAATTGCTTATAAGCTGTACAGATAAGAAAGGATGGCAAAAAAGTAAGACTGATAAGCAAAACTAAAAATTCTGCATCTATTCTGAAGATAAAAATTCATTGTTTCCAACTTCACAAAAGTGAATTTTTTCTTTTTTTATCTTTTCTGAGAGTAAACAATGTTTTTAAGGTTTTTTTGTCTCCGATTTCATGCAGCCACTGACAAATTAGTCTGTCTATAATACGGATAAAATGAGGGAATTAGGTTAAAGTCAGGTCAGCAATGTGTAAATAATTTATTTTTTTAGTTGTAAAAACTGGGGATTAAAGTTAATATAAATCTTCTTTAATGTCTTTATGATTCAGTAATTATAAATCTGCATCTTGGCACTATGTATGTGCGCGTGTGTGTGTGTGTGCGTGCGCCCTGTGAGACTGAAAAAAAGGAACAGCAGGATGTTGAATAAACTCCTCTTCTGACTCACGGTGACTCACAACCAATGAGGCGTCCAGGACAAAGGCCCAAACAATTGGATTTAAAAGATCTTAACCAAATTGAAACCCAATGAATATCGCCGTTTTAACTTGCCAGATTGGGCCGTGTGCCGGGGCCTAATGCATGCACACACACCTTATGACAGACCCGCGGTACAGATGGTCCGAGCGTGAGTCTGAATGAGAGGGGGACCATCCGCGGCTGCTGACGCATTGTGGGGGGACGTCGTCTTCAATACAGCACTTAATGAGAACAGACTGACTCTTTCTCCCTCCCATCCCCTCCCCTTCTCCTTCCTCCGTCCATTCTTTTCCTCCTCTCCTCCTCCTCCTCCTCCTCCTCTCTCTCTGATTCTCCACTTCTCCTCTCCTCTGCCCATTTCCATCTGTTTGGAGACAAAGGGCCACGAGCCAGCTCGAGCCCCGGGACCCTGCTGGTGAAGTAGGCAGGGATAATACGGCCCATCCCGGGGGCTGCATTTCAACACATGGACCAGGCTTTGTACTTCTGCTGCACACCCTTCATACTGCACACACACTCACGTACATACAGGGATGTGCACGCTTCACACACTCGCACAAACACACACCTCTATGAGAGAGGCAAGAGGGAGGAAAAGGGGTAGTGGTGGGGGTGTGGGGGGGTGGAGGGGGGCAGAGTTGCAATATTGACAGGGGAGTTCTCGCCTTGAACATGAACACTTCCATAATACCCAACGACGTGAAGAATAAAAGAGAGGGCGAAAAATGAGGCAGCACAAAAAGCCCCAAATGTTGTTCCTCGTACTGTGAACATATGGCTGTTTGTTGTCATACTCTTTCTCCCTGTCCAATTTACACAGAGCTAGTGAGCTCTCAGAATTAAATGGGTGTATGTGGAGCACTGTGCGTGTATGTGTGTGTGTGTGTTTGTATGTGTGTGTGTGCTCCTCCTGGCTTTGAGTATACCTGAATGATGATGAGGAGAAGGATGTCCAAACATTGATAATGGCTGCTGCAAATCCCCTGCTGTCTGCACACACCTCCTGACATATGGTCACTCCACGGCCTCCACCATTACATAAGCCCACAGTGCAAAGAGGGTGGGGGGTTGCGGTGAAACGTGGTACTTTCTCACACACACACAAACACACACACAGGCATGCACCGGCCACACTGTCAGGCAGGCTGTTCAGTGCCCTCAGCAGTTTGGGCTTCGCCTGTCACTTTTCTCTCCCCTGCCCCTTCTGGGGGTTTGTAAAGAATAAATTGAAGAGGACTGATGCTACGGAAGCTTTTGGGATGAGGAGCACAAATGGCCTTGTAGTGCTTCACGGCGATGTACAGATGGACTCCTCCATTCAATAAGCTTGAGCAGAAGTCTATCTCCACACCATGCCAGAATCGCAGAGCTTGTTTTGTGTTCTGAAGAGGACAATCTGTGATGCAACATATTGGTGTTCTTTTCTGTCTTTCGTCCTTTTTTTTTTTTGTAAAAGCATTGACAGAGATGTCTGAAATATTGGACCAATCAGGTTTGAACGATGTAAAACAAATGTTGTTATGAACGTTAAATGGTTATCAAACATTTAAATGTTTCTAAGTCATTTTTGTGTGATGCGAAGTGCAGGCAGCGCCAGTTACAGTTGATTTTAACATCTGCTGCCTTTAATTCTGCTTTAATTTTGCAGCTCCTGATGAGCTTCTGCTGAGAGACATCAACGAATTTTTACTGTCACTGTGAGTTCAGTCAGTAAAGATGTGAAGCAAACTTTAGAGGTCAGTGTCAGTGAGTGACACTGGCAAAGTGAACTGAACTTGAAAGATAAAACTTGGCCACTGGACTTAATGTATCTGCTTCATGCTGTAGAAAGTTGAGAGGAAAAGGGGGAGAAACTAGAGGTAAGAAGCAGAAAGAAATGGAGATTCTGAGCTCAGTCAGAGGTTGACTTAAACAGAAACGGGTCAAAATGGTGCAAATGACGTGAGGCAGAAGTTCATTTGGCTTTATGTCTGAATACATGAACTTTTACTGAGTAGAAGCCACAAGCGTGACACATTGTATTTCCCTAAATTTATCTTGAGTAAGTTGGTTCAAACCCAAGAAAACTAGATTACACCGAACACAACACTGACCTGTTCGCTTGATCTGTTCATTCACTGTAGAAACTACACTGCATTTGTGATCATATTTCGTTATAACATCGTCATTTAAAATATTTAGGTTGGCAACCATAATGTCTGTTAAGATACAGCAACAAATTTTAAGTGTGCTAATGTTAGCTACTATGCACTAGCAGTCAAACCAGATGAAGTGATTTGACTTTTTTTCTTCCCAAAGTTACAGCATTTCTCTTTAAATATCTTTCCAAAATGTGAATCTTACAAGTAAAAGCAGCCTTGTCACCATATAAACTTTGAGGAGGGTCACTCAAGGTAAAGTAAGAGGGTCAGCGCAAAGCCTGACACACTGACAAACTGACAGATGCCAATTAGAAAAAAATAGACAAAAAAAAGGGGCACAGGAGGCCCTTGAGCTGAAAAGAACATTTCATGCTACCTTCAGCCTCCACACATAAAAAGACTGACTGAAAACTCACTGCAGCTGCCACAGATAGACAGACAGATAGATAGATAGATAGATAGATAGATAGATAGATAGATAGATAGATAGATAGATAGATAGATAGA
>JAPZDV010000017.1:3202095-3218339 GCA_029814665.1 Acanthurus lineatus | reverse complement strand
ATAGATAGATAGATAGATAGATAGATAGATAGATAGATAGATAGATAGATAGATAGATAGATAGATAGATAGAGTTTATTATTATTGTCTGTAATCTGACATAATGCATTCTGTTGCTTAACTGTGGCATTTCTAGGGTGAAGGGTTCAATTCCCACTGGGGCCACCCATGCTTCTGAAAAAAAAAAAAAGGTTCACTCATCATAATCTAATGAAGCCTGGATAAAAGCATTCACACATCCTCCACATCTCCTGTTCTGTAGCTCATCTACAAGCTTTTTATAGTGCAATCGATGGGAGCAGGCGTATATATCACAAATGAATATAAATATTTGGATCTTTTTGTTCATACCATTTGGCAATATTACATCTCAGCGCTCGCTTGCTCATAAATTTCCATCTCTCCCATCCTTCCTCTCTCCCCGGGTTTCCCACGGGAGGTGCCAGACGGCCAGTAATTTGGTTGTCTTGGCTCGTCTGGAGTAACACCTGCCCCCTCTCTGGGGAGGGAGAGAGCCTTTCAGCCAGGAGCACACATGTAGGCTACCACTGCCTTTAGCTGCTGACCAGTGTGTGTGTGCGTGTATGTGTGTGTGTGTTTGTGTGTGTAGGGTGAGTTTTCTGCTATCTGCATGCATTTACTCCATATTGCCTTGTGTGTGTGTGTGTGTACAGTAGGCTAAAGTGAGTGTAAGCTTGTGTGTGTGTGTTCAAAAAGCCGTCTGAACGCTTTGTGTGCAGATTTGCTTGAGAATTTACAGTACATCATCCCGCGCGAGTTCGTGCGCGTCTACGTGAGCATGAACCTGACGTCACCCTGTGTCGCATCCATCATTGCAATCAGCTGAATATTAGCGACTAGAGCCTGTCGCTATCAGCCAATTTTTTCTACTTCAAAAACTAAAAAGAAAACTTGTTTCGTACTGAGTAAATATGCTCCAAGACAGGAAAGGGATTTTTTTTAAGTATTTCCGTTTTAATTAAAAATAACACCAGAAAATATGAAAAGTTTATCCATTAGAAACCAGCTGTCACACGATACCTCTACTACAAAAGATCTGCATAAAGCAACAAGTAGCCTACACAACCCTGAAGAGACAAAAATCTTTGGATAGAGGATATGTTTTTTTTTCTTCACTATAAAATTACTTATTGAATTTCGTAATACAAAGCAGAGACAAATAAATAAACAAATTCAATAAAATAAAAAACATCAAAACATTGAAGATAATAAATTCAGAATATTTTTCGAAATTATTAGCATTATTTTTTGGTAACAGCAAAAAAGAGGTTTGCGTCTTAATCGTATAACCCCTTGGTGGTAGAAACTAGTTGACATATCATTCTACACACAGGCTACATTATTCTGTCAGTGAAACAAATTCTTGAATTGAATTATTATTATTATTTTTTAAGCAGCCGAATTCGCAGCCTTTTCTTCGTGCAACCTCTTAACACAACAATTTAGGGAAATAAACATTTATAGGGCCATCAAACCCCGTCTTGAAGTGCTTTTCGTTCCTATTGATAGACAACAGACGTGACATTAAAAACAACAACAGCAAAAAAAGATAATGACATACATCAAACATACATCAAACGAATAAGTTATGCTATGGATCAACAGAAAGTGCCATTTTTAAGAGAACACCATCACTTCCAAGTTCAATTTCACAGCCTAAATATAGAAGCAACAAACAATATACATTTAGGCTATACAAAAAGACGCCAGCCTATGATATCAACATAAATAAATTAGCCTTAAATATTAACACAATTAAATAAATAATTCAATACACTTTTAAAAAAATGATTAAGGTCACAATTTTATATGTCATAAGTGGCACTTACGCATTGAATCTTTTTTCTTCCTTTACGGAAAACATCGTCTAAACTAGATCTAAAGCAGCTATTTCGTTTACATCCTTTCATTTCCATCTGAAAAATGTCCCAGTGTTTGTTTTGAGACCTCGAACAGATACAGTGAAGGGAGGACTTCAGCATTTAGTTAATTCGTGACATAAGGTTGAATTAAACCTGTCATTCGTAAGGAGGCTGATTTAATGTGAGGATCAAATTAAAGTTTCTCTGTCTCTCTCTCTCTCGCTCTCTTTTTGGAGGGAGGCATGAATGCCTACGGGGCTCTTATCTTACAGCCCATATTCGCCCAATATCGAAAAAATAATCATTATTCTCATTATTGCATCTCTCAGTTTGAACGACCGGGCGCTTGTTGCTTTTGTTCGGTGGGCGGTCTGGACTGAAAGTTGGGGCTTTCACTCGGAGGAGCCCCAGACAGCTTTACACCAGTATAACCAACACTGGACTCAAACTGGTGATGTCAGCTCAGTCTACTATAAAGGTATGGCAAAGTCCCAGCACCCGAGGACAAGATGGGTTCATCTAGGGGGAGAAACTTTTATATAGATTGTGGCTTTGCAGGTGCTGAATTGTTCTATTTTATTTTAACTTTTTAAGTAGTCAGTATGATGTAATTAGCTTTAATTAAAGTTCCTTTAGTTAGAGAAAGACGGAGATTCATATCACAGGTGTTAGACTGATAACTGGATTGATAAAAGACCAATTTGGGATGAAATTTAATTTTTCTAACGTCCATTAATTAAAACTTTTTTTTCCCCTGTAACTAATCTCGAGAAAGCTCTGAGTTTAATGATTAATTAATTTTTTTTTTTTACCCCAAATCGACAAAGTCAAAGGAGGGTATGTCGAACAAAAATATGGGACGCCATATTAACACCGAGAATGCTTTGAAATTCCCCCTCATCAGTCAACCCTAAATGCCAACCTTGCCATACCAAATTGACGCCCAGCATGCGCTCCAGTCCAAACTCTCAACTCAACCATTTCTGTTTCATGGAGGGGTCACTTTTAGACATCCAGCACGTGATTGAGATAGGAGATGTAGCATATAGCCAGTCTGAGGATCTCGATCTTGGACAGCTTCTTGTCCGGGGGCAAGGTGGGGAGTAATTTCCTCAGCTCCGCGAAGGCCACGTTGAACGCCTCCACCCGGATCCTCTCTCTGGTGGCATGAGCCGAGCGGTACTTGGCCGTGGCCCTTCGCCTCCTCCTCTTCTCCTCCCTGCTCAGGGGCTGGTCGGCTTTGCATTTGGCCCTTTCCTCGCCCTCCGCCGGCTCGTCCGAGGCGCAGCCAGCCGACTTGAGGCCGTTGAGCATCGTCTCCGGGTCGGACTGAGTCCAGGAGAGGTCCGCTTCAGCCTGGTCCGGGCTCAGCATCATTTTTATTCTCAGTTGTTGGCGGTCACTTCTCCTGAAGAACTTGTAGTGTGAACAAAACCAACCATTAAAACACTGATTCAAGAATTCTCGGACTTATAAATATGATAAATGCAAACCAAGGTAAAATGCAGGTGTGTGCCATGAATTTCTTTTACATAGATTTATAAATTTTAAATAACGAACCAACTGACTGTCCAGCATATGTCTTCTTAGCACGTCTGATTGAAACTCAAAGGGATTTTTTAAAAATCAAGAAGAAAAATTCAATGTATTTAATTGTTTTCAATGTACTCTGCCAGCCAGAGGCCCCAAAATGAAAAAATCCCAAAGCAGTTGACTATTTGGGTGCCAAGGTCCCCCATAAATCCAACTGCAGTCTGGGCTACGTTCGTTGCATAATAACATTAAACTCCATAAATAATGAATCGCCTGAAAAACTCGCATAATGCTTAATTTATTAAAGCCTTAAGGCCTAACAAGAAACTGATTACTTCGGAAGAATATATAACATATTTCATGTGTTATGTGTGACTTTGTTGTCAAATTATAATATTTCTTTTTGTCAGTCCTTTAGAAAAATATAATGTAAGTTGTGATCATTTATGAAGGGAAAAGCTCCTTTTTTTGTGAATTAACATAATCAGAATTGGCCATCTGTCACAGTGTGATGAACACATCTGCTTGGCTGAGGCCAGAGTGACTTGACAGCATGGAGGCAGAAGACGGCAAAAATAATGTTTACATCTGCTGGACATGATATCAGTGGAGCTATTGTGTTTTAAGAAAAAGCGCAAAGTAAAAATATTTGTATCTATTGTATATAAAAATTCAGACAAGATTATGGAGGTATAAGTATTTTTTTAAAAATATGCAATTTTTTCAGTGTGTCTACATTTTTTTTAACACTTTACACTCACCTTGACAGAGTTGAGAAGCAAAAAAAATCTGGAAACGAACTTAAAAAACGCTCTTGAGAGGAGCTTCAACTCCAAATTAACTCATATTCCACCGATCAAACAACCATCAGATGTTACACAGGAGAAACACAGGAGAAACTTCAGTCTCAGTATTAAAAAAAAGTGTTCAAAAAAGAAAAAAAAAAGAAACTAGCCTACTTTTTTCAGCCGCGAACTTGCAGCATGGGAATCACGCGGGGTTCAAACGTCAAGCAAGGAAATGTTCTGTTTTTTTTTTTTTCCCGCAGTTAAAAACAGTCCGGAAGTCTTAAAGATGATAAGTCGATTAAACAAAACTGATAATAATGATGTGAGCAGGGATCAGTCAGCCCCCCGTGTGATCCAAGCGATGGAGAGACAATAGACGAGATGGGCAGATAGTGGAGAAAGTGCAGAAAGGGCTACTCGTCCATCCGCCTGTGGAAGATGGGGATAAAGGGGCGAGATAAGCGAGGCTCTCCCGTGTCAGGAATCAGCGGATCGGAAGGCAGTTCACAGATAATCCGCCTCTCTCTTTTTTCCTCCTCCAGTCTTTCTTCCACCGAGTGTCATATGCGAGATAAGATCCAAACGATCCCGACTAATAAAGGCTCACTTCAGGGACGGAGGGGATGGAATATATTTGAGGAATGGTATTGTCTAACACCGCCCCCTCCCTCACTCACCCCTCTCTCTCTCTCCCTCTCTCTCTCTCTCACACACACACACAAACACACACCTCCCTCCTCTCTCCCTCTTCACGCCCCCCAGCCCTCAAGCGCTCTCCCTCCCGTGGGAGTAGTGGGCAAAGGAAAAGCAGAGATGTGTGCATGATAAAGGATGGAATAAAAATAATAATAAATAAATACGTGTGTCCGTGTTGTGAGTTTGTGCACGTGCGCACGTTTGTGGTGAATAATGATTAAAAAGAATTAACTGCGCTTTTTTAAAGTGCACGTAGAGAAAGAGAGAGAAAGACTCCAACTTAAAATCTGTTTGGCATGGAAGTCAGAGGCCTGTCGTGTATTTTTATTTTTCTACACTGTCATTGTCATGTAGGAGAGAAAAGATTTTAAAATGATTTAGACAGCATCTGTCATCTAAGATTGAAATCAAACTTTTTGTCACTATTACAATAACTTTATAACTTATCTTTAAGGTCAAGTGCATCAAGTCCTTCATTTAAAATCCTCCTAAAGTAAAAGCACCGTGGTGTTACTAGCAAAATGTACTTCAAGTATCAAAATAATTACATATTACATTATTAGACTCGAATTACCAATGCAACAATGTGTAAGCAACATTTTAAGCTGTTCAAGCAGCTAATTTTAGTAATGTGATTCACAGGCAGATAAGTTAAGCAGCGTTTCTATCAGGAGCCAGTCCTCATTAAGAGCCACAACAAAGCTGCAGGGCCTTCAGCTGATAAATGAAAAAAAAACATTAAAAAAAGTTCTACTACTAATATGTATTGTGATCTTTCAGACTTTTCCATGACAATCTCTGGTGGAGGTGTTGGCAACTTCCAAAATGTTCAAAAAAGCCCAGCCAGATACAATTTTGGGTTGAGAGCCACTGAACGCAATCTTCTACAGTGCATCATATTAAGTTTGAATATTAAGAGTTCAATGCAACACACTATTCTGCAAAGTAACTTGTATTATTGGCTGTCAAATAAATGCAGTGCAGTATGTCCCTTTGAAAGGCAGTTAAGCTGACGTGTAAGTGCACAGTGTACCCAAGTACAGCGCTTTACTAAGCATACTTTCACTGCTTCAAATTTTTTAAGAACACCATCACTTTTTTGAACATGTGTACTCCACCGTGTGGCTGCAACTACCTGTCACACATTCGGGTGTGCTAAGGCTCTTGAAAAAGCACATCTAAAGTAACTGTTAAAGTCCAATAAAAACAATTCTGGTGCTGGTGATGTCAAAGTCATGTAGGTAAGTTCTGCCCCTAGTTGATCCTCTTTGCTCACAGACATGCTACTCTGAACTAACAGGACCAGGCCCTATCTAAATGAATGGAGAGAGATACTATCTCACCTTCAATGGTCACCATGATGAAAAAACAAAGCTGTCAATCTATTAAAACATGCTTTAAGAGATTGGTGCCTTTGTCTAAAATGGGGTTTGAAATACTCTTTCACAAGTTACACAACACAGATGATGCTCAGTTTCAACATTATCAGCTGTAGTAAAGCAGATATTTGGCTTGGAAGATCATTGGTGCAGAGATGTGTTACCACAACCATCGTCTCTGGCCTTGCAGACTCTATTCAAAATGCTTAAAGTGATTTTTCTCTCATAAAATCTCTGTGCTGTTGCCAAAATATTTGAAATCAGACAGCAGATTTGTGATCAATTTAAAGAAATGTTTTCTTTCAGTCTTGCTTACCAGCTTACCCCATATTTATTTCATGATAACTACACATACTGTGATTCACTTTTATTCCAGGGCTGCTGCCCTCATCTGCACCTGTCACACGTCTGGTGATTCAGGTTTTCTTGCTTTAGAATCAAACTAACAACACTTTTGATGGTGTAATAATACAGATTTGAGTGTTGGTGATGTTGCATATATATTTATACATGGTATACCAACATAAATCTGCAGGGCCAGTAAAACGATTTTAAAGAAAACTAGATGGATGGTCCAAAGCCTCTCATCTTTTCTCTTGTCCTCTTCCTCCCATCATGCATCCCTGTGCCCAGTGGCACCACCAGCATTGGGTCAGGAGGGCATAGTTCCAGAGGAGGGGCAGTGGCCAGTGAGTGTGGGGACTAGCTGCGCCTAACGAGGTGATTAAAACGATAAAGGGAAGCACGGATGACTTGCCGTGGCCCGCAGCCACCGCCATGCTTATTGCCACACACACACACACACACACACAGTCAATGAGTGAGAGAAATACTACAACAGTGCCAGAAGGACCATATCAGTGAAAACTCAGCACGCGTGTGTGCGTGTCTCAGACAGAGAGAATGCGCACGTGTGTGAGATGACGGACAGCTCGCCTTAGGCCTCGTCCTGGTCCACAGAGTGTGTGTGACACAGAGAGACTCACAGTGGGGTGTATCGGAGACATGTCAGGACCAGGAGACAGAGGCCTCCTGACAGCTGGAGCCCACGGACACACACACCACACAGCCCACCATCCTAATTGCTCCACAGACGGAGAAGTGGAGATGCTTGGTGGTCTGCGTCGCCCGGACCCCTCCTCAGTCCGTAAGGCCCTCGGCCAAAGACATGAAGGACCCCTCCAAGGCTGTTTTGTTTGTGCCTGCTGCAATTACATCCCACAGCTGATGTACTGCCTGTGGAGACAGGGAGGCAAACTGCAGGGTGGTGCAGCCACCAGAGAATGACCATCTCAGTCAAAAGGATGACGTTTAGTTTAGTCATGAGGTTTCTGGTAAAATAATTCACTGGACTGTCTCAGGCATGTTGTTTACATGTGCTGCATCTCACACTGAGTCATATTTCTGCTTGAGAAAATGACTCTTCGTCAGCAGGCAGCTGTTTTCAGCAAAAATGTCTATTTACAATCTGTTCACCACCTGCACTTTACCAAAATTCAAAAAAAGATCAAGTTAACTGTTAGCTAGTAAAATTAATGAAGATTTTAGCATCAAAAGCACAAGTTGGTTTCCCTCAGCAATGGGTGGAGGCCAAAATCAGAGCTACATGGCCATGAAAGACATTTCAAATAATGCTGAAGTTACTCTGTCTTTTAATATTTAATAAAGTGATATTTCTCCCTCAAGTTTGGCTACAGTGTCAGTTTTGTGTTTACAGCATTTTGTGTTCAAAATCAATTAAGATAGGTATTATTTTACCTGATCATGTATACTGGATGGTGCCAGTAAGAACATCTGCATGTTTGTTCATATTCAAGGAAATATTGTTCCCGTTCACATTTATTTCAGTGCAAGATGTCTACTTCAAACGGATTAAGACAACAGAAAACAAAACTGTCCATCACCAAGATGCGCATTTATCTTTGACATGGCTCACAAATATGTAAAACACACACACACAGTTGACTCAATCCAGTGTGACTGATTCAACAACCTATTAACAACTGATCCATTTCAGACAGCTCAATGTGCAAAAAGAGGCCATTACAGCACAAAGGAATATTTCAACCCCAAGGTTATGTGATGAAATGCTTTATTTCAGTTCTTGCAAGCTATTGAAATGAACAGATACACCTTTTTACACCTTAAAATCGTAAGGCTTCATTTATATATTTCAAGGTAAAATATTTCTCCAAAAAGACCACTTTAGGAACACTAGTTTACTCTGCTTTGACATGCCATTTCACTGCGGTTCCCATAATCATTCAGAACTGGCAGACACAGGAAGCGGTGCACTGATTTATGGTTATGATTATTCTTTGCAAGACTTATATCGCCAATGCAGCTGAGGCCTAATATTGCAGGGTTACTGCTGGAATAAGATGCAAATTTGAAACCTAATTTTTGGAAAGGATCCTATTGTATTCCAGGCAGAGGTAAAAAAAAAAAACAAAACTTTACAGGCATTAAAAAATAACCTATTTTTTGTGTGGGTGGACATCATTTTAAAAAGCTGTCATCAGAAAGTGCTGTCACTCTGATGAGACATCTGTAATGGAGTTATTCCTCTAATCAGTCAGAGCTCAGTGGACTCCACAGCTGTCTGAGCCGCTTGTTACAACAGAAAAACACCTTGAACTCGTGTGACATACTCCCACCTGTCACCCATCACACACCGCACACTCACACGCATACACACAGTTTTGAACATTCGGAGAGCAGTGGGATGGAGCTGTGAAATGGAAAGGATTAGTCACTTTGTCAGGAGATGTATGAGGCTTCTCTCAGGTGGACGGCAAGCCACAGGGGGGCATCTGGGAGAGGGAGAGGCAAAGGGAGGAAATTAGAGGCCAGGAGGAGAAGATAGAGAAAAGCAGACATGGAGAAGAAGAATGAAAGTGTGCAGAAATAAAGACAAAGTGGGAGAAAAGGACATTTTGGTGGTGGAAGTTGTGGTGTCTCTGCTTTCACTCCCAGAAACTCAAAATCTGACAGCAATGCAACTCGACTCTTGTCACATTTGCATCACTTACATCACTGGGACATGGACTTACGCGCTGGGGAACACTCTGGGCAGTGTGTGAACGCCAACTCGTCCATGTGTTGAGTTTTGTCTTTTCTTCCAGAGTAGTGAAATAGGCAGTGGCCTGGACCCTGGCCTTGTGTGTGTGTGTGTGTGTGTGTGTATGTATGTGTCTGCGTGTAGAGGAAAGGGGGTGTCAGTTCAGGCCTGAACAGGAGGTGTGGGATCCAGAAAGCTGGGGGTCCCATGTGAGAATGTGGCCATCGTCAGCGCTGCCGTGGCAGGCCTCGGCACCATCTGTGCTCCCAGCAGGACGCCCAGCGTGTTCCCCGCCACCCAGACACATATGGACACACAAAGGTGCTCACTTTCTCTCTCCCTCTCATGGACGTGCAGTCACAACACACACTCACGCACACACACACTCACGCACATACACATGGGGAGCAGGAAGAAAACACTTGGGACTGAACAGTGGGAGATGGGAGGAAGGATGATGAGTTTGTTGATTGTGCAGCGAACAGGATGATAGCATCTTGTATGATGATGCTGACATAAGTGTGATGACTTCAGAGAGGACGCATTATTAGTCAGCAAACGATCCAGCTGTGTTTAGCAATTCACACAAAACCACGTCTTTTGTCCTCTTATCAAATATCAACTTGTATTTCTCATTAAAAACGATTTGTAGTTTTCTAGACTTGGCCATTTAAAGCACAAATTTTTGTTGTAGCAACAAACTGAGCCAGTCATTCGCTTCTGCACATGTGACTGAGTTAAAACTTAGCCTTTGTGCAGACTAAACAAAAAAGATGCATGTTAATTATTGAGTTTCACTTCGTAGATTTTGTAAACTAGTGGTCTCCCCCAGTCTTTGTGCCAAGCAAAATCAGCACCCCTAACCAGATGCAATTACTAGTCAATAATTAGCAGAGATACATGACACTGGTATCCCATCTAACTTTAAGCATTCAGCAAACAAATGTTTCTAAAAATGTTGAAATACATGTTTTAGAAATATTACTGAAAGTTTAGCCTACTTGGCTTATCAAATGAGTGTAGAAATTTCTTAAGCTTATAGACATACAACTCAGCACATACCCATATTTTAAATATCTCTAGAGAGTCTTACTAATTGGAAGACAGTGAGGATTTGTTTTACAGACGAGTCCCACAGTGAAATGAAACTATGTAAACTATGACAAAGAATACTGTCCACATCAACCAGTTGCTCTGTAACTCAAAAAAGATGCTCTGTTCCTTGTTAGGAAGTGGCTGTTGATAAATTTTGGTTATTTATTGAAGCAATTCATATTGTACACAATGGTTTCTTCTGGCCCCATGCACTTCAAGTTCAGCAAATCACAATGCATTTTGGCACAACAATGACTCTACTATAACCCGTTACCAGTGAGCCATGGGTTATGTCAAACCCTGATATGGTTTTCATCTTGTCACATCACCATGACTGGTTCTGTTTGCCGCCTTCTAACACCTTCAACGGGGTGGTAACGTATTGAGAATCACAGCTAAGCTGACAAAGCCTTCAGTCACCAGTGAGGAGCTTGATAGTTAAAAGCTACTGATTCAGGCTCAGACAATGAATGTTCTGCACAGTCTGTTTGAAGATTTGATGTTAAATGTTCATACATCTACGATCCACATCAAACTAGCAGACATATTAAAGTTTAGTAAACTTAAAATGACCTCTGTCGCCCCTTTTTTAAAGCTTTTTTCTTCATCACTTCCTTATCTGAACTCTGTGTTTTGAGCCACGGACTCATAAATCCAGTCCTTGCCTTCTTCCCTTCCTCTCCATCCCATCCTGTTCATCTCCACAGCCTCCAACACCTCTCCCCTCTGCCCGCTGTCCCACCTGTCTTGGCCCCAGTCTCCCCCCTCTGAAGCTGCACCTGCCTCATTTACCAAGTTGGTGAGCTCTCCTGAGCGCCTCACACCTCCATCTTACTCATACCTACCCTGGCCGGCTACCCACCCTCCCTCCCCTCCCTTTGGCCCCTCAGCCTTCCCCAAGTGGCCCCCGTCCCTCCATCCAGGGCCTCCAGCTGGCTGATGAGTTCATTAGGCCCAGAGCTCTGCCAAGGAGCATGGCGTAGTTTGGGCCAAACCGGGAGGGCATCAGGGGGCCCCTGGTGGTCATTGGGCACAGACCATGGTCATTGGAGGCGGGACAGAAAAGTCCCAGAATGTCCCACATGTCGACATTCAGGCTCTTTGTCCGTTCTTGGAGCCGGAGACTGTTATTTTGTACATTAGCAATCTGGTTTGAGGCTTGTTTCTCCCTGAAACTTCAGCGGAAAGAGCGTGAGGCGTTGTGGTTTGAAGAGGTCCACATAAACAATGAGGGAAACAGATTTCTAATAATCCCCACAGGTCGCAGTGACATCTGGCCCCACACTTGAGCGCTGGCTCAATTAATTCGGAAAACACAAAACAAAAAGCGCCGGGGGCAAAGATCTGGGGGGACTTAACAGAGCGCTTTTTATGCGTGTCTATCAGTGTGTGTGTACGTATTGATTGTGGCATTTGATCAAGTCAACTGCGGTGCATGTGTGTGTGAATTTTGTTCACATTAGTCGAGGTCTACAGCTGCTTTACTGACAGAGAATCATCTCCTAGTTCTGGAGAAAGAAATTTAGGAAAATAACAACACAAATGCACAATTTAGTGGGAAATTTTTACCTCTCCCTCTGTGATCTCTAAAACACACCAACAGTACTTTTCCCGCAGCTTCAGCTCGACCACAATCTTTCGTTCCCTCCACTCTCACCTTTTCCCGCCTCTGTCCTCTCTCCCTTCCTCTTGGCGGTGGGTCAGCTGGGGTCGGGGCCTCCGTGGCTGGGCTCAGGTGTAGCCTCAGCTGGGCACGAAGGGGGAGGAGGTAAGAGGAGAGGAGAGGAGAGAGGAGGAGGAGACGATAAGGATTCTGTCCCATAAGCGACCCAAGAGGGAGTCTGTCAAAAAAATAGGAAACAAACACGTGCATTCACGCAAGTAAAAAAGGAAAAAGAGACAACAGCTTTGCCCCTCACCCCTCTTTCTACACCTCCCCCATCTTCTCTCTTCCCCTCTTTCTCTCTCACTCTATCTCTCCTGGGAGAGGCCTGGCCGGGCTTGGCCTGAACGCCATCTGCTGCATAATGTAACGGGATAGAACTCCAAATCCTTCATTTCCACTCACTGCCTGTCATCTGTGTGTGTGTGTGTGTATATGTGTGTGTGTGTGCGTGTGTGTGTCCACTCATACAGTTGCATATGCACACATACACTCAAAGGGTGTGAATGTTTGAGCGCGTGTGAGATCTCATTTTACGGATGTTGTGACATTAGCTCGTCCAGCGATAATGTTGAGTGATGGGTTTGATGAAATAAAAGGTGACGCCAAATATGTGTGCGAGTGCGTGTGTGTGTTTTTTTTCTTTAAAAGGGATTATTCCGCTGTTTTGAATATGCAAGTCCACTGGTTTTCACAACATCCGCAGTAGAAAAAGAGACTCCTCCTCAGAGGCCTCATCGTGGCACCACTGAGTTGTTGTCATCTTTCGAGATCCATTTTCAGATGTAACAAAGGAGCTGAATAAAACAGTCTTTAAACATGAACTCCTGGGAAATCTTAAAACCACATCAAGCTAAGTATGGCACCTTGCCAGAGATGTCACGAATTTGCTTTTTGTTTACAAGTTAGTAAACAAAAGTGCACACACACAGAGTCGTGTTTAAGTGCCCCACCTCTCTCTGCAGCGCTGGTAACCCGGAGGTGCAAAGAGTTGTCCCTCCAGGTCCCTGTGGGGCCACTGTGAATTGGGGGGCCATCTGTTTTCTGGTAATAAGCTTTCTCTTCATTCATCCTTTCTCTCTCTTTACCTCTTCTGCACATCTACTTCCTCTCTGTGCTACGTGTTTGATTCTACTTTTGTTTAAAGAGGCTTTCTGTCTGTCTCCTCCGCATACACGCACACACAAAGACATAAAAAGACGCAGACAGACAGAAACGTGATACGAGAAATTGCATTGCTCCTGGATACAAACAGAGGCTCTAACTCTGTGAGTTTAAGGGAACAGAGACATGGTGAAATATCACAGTGTGAACCCTGAACCCTGACCAGCTATCCATGGTTGTTGACATAAAATGAACACGACACATCCCTCTCTCACAAACCCATACAGCCCCTCCAGCTGCAGGGCAGGCATTAAAGTCTGTATAAGATTTTATTTTATTATATGTTTTTCATTGAAATAATAGTGTGGCTTTGGAAGATCAACACACTGCAACTTAAGAAACCATATGCAAATAGACAAAACACAAACAAATGAAGACACAAAATACAAAAAAGCTGCAAAGGTGAGAAATAAAAACACAGAAATGAACAACAAAAACAAAATATAAACCATAAGATTCTCAAAAAAAAGAAAAAAGTGTTTTTCATTCGTCTGTTTGATTTGTTTTCTAGGTTACAATGTGGTCTAAGGACAACGGCGGTTGTTTTTAAAATTACAAATAAACTGACGATAAATAAATGATCAATGTATCAGCAATTCTATTATTTGTCTACAAAATTCTTTTTAAACACAAGACAGTAATCATTTGAATTTTTTCCTCAACTGAATTCATCATCTTGCCACTGTCTGTAACAAAACTGACAGACTAACAGGCTCAGAAAGCCAACCCCACTCCCATCATCCTCCTCTGCTGGAGCCGTCACCTCACCGGCGAGTCGCTGACAACTCCCTGATTGTTTAAGTTTTTGGTTTGGAGGAAAATTTGGTATTAGATGGCTCTGGATCGATCAGAATAGTTGCCATGGCTACTGTGTGATGTGATGGGGAGAGGCGGAAGGGAAAAGGGAGCAGAGGAGAGGAAAGTGGATTTAAGTTCACAACCACAGCTCACACACTCTCACAAACACACACAGAGATATAAACACAACCATACGTAAATACACAGCAAAAAGCGCCTGAATGGAGTGCTGTCCAAGGTCCAGCTTTAGAAACGCACAGCTCCTTTTCTTTCGTAACTTCTCCTGCATAACAGGACGAGTGTTAAGGACAAATAATGTGTTTGGAGCTGTGTGCCTGCTCCTGTATGCGTGTACCAATTCAAACCTAACATCACATTTATGTTTCATTATGGGGTGTGCATGACAACGTCGATATGTCACCTGATATTGCTCATTATCCCAGCCGTTGCATTATCCGATTTATGCCTTCCTATGGCAGACTTCAATACAGCCGAGTGTTATATCATGATTATGAGCGGTCTGGGTACTGGGATGCTGTCTGCATCTCATTGAGGCAGAATGAAATGGATCAATATACCAGAGGAGGCTGAATAAGGGGTATGCATGTGCAAGAGTGTGTGCGTAGAGACAGACAGCCTTGGGAGATCAGAGTGCACAACTGCTCGTGGCTTCAAGCAGTGTCTCTCTTTCTGTGTCTCTTTCTGAACCACACAGCTGTTTTTCGCTGCATGCACAGGCACTGTGTTTTGATCCGAGCAACATTTTGGTATAAACACACAGTATATCAGCCTGTGACTGCTTCTTTTTCCCCCTTGTGTTGGTTACAAACTTCATGAAGCCATATTTCTTCAGTGACGCAGCAGGCAAGCAGGCAGGCAGGCAGACGGTAGGCAGGAGTCGGTCTCTCGCTTGCTCTCATTTAAGTGCAGATTTACAAGCTGTTTGCCACAGGAGCTTAGGTGCCTTTTCAGTATGCATTCTGCCTAGTTGGGAGGAAGCTGCTTTGTGAATACATCTGTTTTGTCATCCAAAGTGCAGCAAACAGGCTGCCTGGCTGTCTCTCTTATGAAATTGAAAAATCTGGGCCTTTCAATAGCTCAGGTGCTTTGTTGATTTGTTCTGTGAAAATTATTTGCTCTTGCAGGAAGGATATTTTTATTACCTTTTTCACACACAAACACACAAGCGCACAGACACATGCATGAACCGCTGTTACCTCCCAATTACACTAATTTAATGCCCCATTCCCCTCTATTAATCCCGAATTCTGTCCACATTTTTATTCTTGCTTTAAATGAAGGGGCTGCCACATGCTTCACTCCAAACAAAAGGGAGGTTAGATTTATTCTTCATTTGGGGCAGTGTGGGTGGGTGGTGGTGGTGGTGTTGCAGGAGGTTGGGTGTGGAGGGGGGTTCATGCATGGGCATAACCCGGCCCCTAAAGGAAGGCCCCCGCTGCCAGCTGCCAGCCATAATTAAGCAGCCCTGCCGTGTCTATCACTGATTATGTTTGACCTGGCTAATAAGGCGAGTGTGTGCCACCTACATGTGGCAGCAGAGTGCCACAGCCTCCGTCACGGCCCCCATTGTCCGCTTTAGAAGAGCCTATTAGATTGATGTATTGCTGAGGACAAAGCTTGTGTGTTACTAAAACATCCTTTGTATTTAATATTGTAGTTCTTAATGCTAAAAAACTCACTAGATTAAATTTTATAATGCAGTATGTCTGAGTTTTGGACTGGTGGTCAGATAAACAAGACATTTGATGATTTCACCTAAGGGCTCTGAGAAATTATAATAAGCTTTTCACTACTATTTTACTTAAATTTTATAGACCAAGTAATGAATTCATGATGAATCATGAATCATTAAAATAATTCTTAGTTTCAGCTTTATTGAAAGTGCATTTAAGAAGCATCCAATTTGATTTCAAACCAACAGAGGATTGTGTAATCTATCAGTTAAAATGAAAACCGACTAAAAGTGCAAATTCATACACTGAGAAATGTTTATTCCTACTTCCTTAAGATCACTGTCTGCCCAAATGGCAATCCCAGTGAGGGATATCCTTTAGTAACTGCCTTCGCCAGCATGTACGCCAACATTGCAGCAATCAGTATAAATTAATAATAAGTGAATCAAAGTGCTTAATTTAATGGAGGCTATGAAAGATTAATTCCTGA
>JAPZDV010000017.1:3189027-3201995 GCA_029814665.1 Acanthurus lineatus | reverse complement strand
TCCTGACATTATCCAAGCTGCTGTGCTGTAAGAGGAACCACCCATGCCTGAGGTAAACCAATCACATTTCTATGAATATGACATTAGACACATTGATGTGATGTGTTACATCAATGTCAGCGCGAGACTCGAGTACAGAAAGTCTGGATGGAAAGTCCACTGAGTGTGACTGGTCTATTTCTGTCTCTTTTTTTTTTCCTCCCTCCCTCCCTCCTTGTCGGGACTAGAGGCGAGAGATCAGTTCAGGGTGGAGGAGAGCTGGTGTTTGGCCTGAGGGGCCCTTGGACACAGATTCTGTCATTGTCCACAGCTGCCACTCCAACTCCCCCTTCCTTTACCCCCTCCACTCTGTGGCCATCCTCACCTTAAGGGCATCCCCTGCTACCCCGCCTCCCTAATGAAGAGTGACACGCGTCCGGAGGATCTGATCTAGTCTGAAACCGGGCCCTTGCCTCCTCTGTTTTGTCTCCTATTATTGACTGTGGTGGCTCACACTGAGTTGCGGTGATGAGAGCGCTATATACCCAAGAGGCACTGCTCCCAAATCACAGAGGGAGCTCAAAGGGCAGATGCAATTGTATGGAATCCTGAAGACATAATTGTCTTTATTCATGAGCTGTGTGATTGATATTAGGGGAAAATGAGACACTCTAATTGTCCTCTTATATGAAGAATTTCATACAGGCCCACACTCCGGACGCTGTGTGTGTTGTACATGCATCTGCGTGTGTGTGTGTGTGTGCGCATGTGTGTGCACTACTGGGTGAGATATCAAACTGACAACTCCTAAAGGGCATCTATGCAGCGGTCTCCCGACATATCACTTGAAATAATTCATGTAGTCTTGTTGTTCTTTCTGACAGTTTCTTGCCTTTATTGCATCTACTGGATCCAGATACAACATAGCAAAAAGAAATGGATACACTACCTCTTAGATAAAAACAAAAAATGCCAAGAACTTTCTCTCAATCCTCAAGGCCTGTGTGTAGGTAAAGCCTTGAGTCAAGCATGGCATTGAATTTGACTAACAGAGAAGTAAAATACAAAACAGTGACTTAGATACTTGAAAGATAAAAAGCCTTCCCCTTTAATTTCAGGTTCAAGGTTGTTAAAGTCATTTTATCTAACACAGTCTGAGTGCACTGTATTTATTGTGAAGCTTTATGATCTTTTCAATTAAATATTCATGCCCATTGCTCAGTTTTCCTTTTCTTTGGCTTATTGTTTGTTTCAAACCGACTCTATTAAGTGCTTTTCTACATATTACAATGTCTTTGTCATTGAAGATGACTAAGTTTGGTTTTTGTTATGCTTAGCAAGCTTTGAAAGATAAATCTTGTGATATTGTCTGCCTTTCTTATTAACAAATCCCATGAAAAGACCAAAATCAATGAGGAAGTAATTGTACTACCAAGTGCAAACCTTCTTCCTGTCTGCCATTGAGCTCAATTATTGTCCAGAGACTATTTAAAAACTCATTGGTGAGCACAGTATGGCACTGTGTGACATGTTCTTTCATGACTGTAAAAATACTTTGGAGTTTATTTTGACTTAAAAATAAACTGCTCCGTCTCTGGAAATACTAACTAGAGAAACAAATGTCATCCACGGATAAAAACAGTACCTAACAAATGGACTGCAACCCCTGTTTAAGTAACATCTGCTGTAAACTACAGTGACCAGCTGCACTGGGAAATCACTAAATATTTGTGTGCTGTATTTGAATATTTAAATCTGAAGAAGAGGTGATAGAAACCATAGGCTTTAGGTATAGTGTCACACACAAGGTTGGAAAGTTCAAGAGCAGTGAGAGATGAACTAAAGCTCAATACATGTTTACCATATCAATATGAACAGATCTTAAAGCATCACTGGTTTTGATCTTTTTTAAATGGGATGTGTAGATAACAAATTACAATATCACCAACATTTAGGTGGCCATCTTTGAAACATCAATTTATTTGTAATTAATTTTGTAAATTTTTTGCACTAAAACACATTTTTCTGCACCAGAAAATGTTAAAGATATCATAATCTGAATGTTGTTTGTTGTTGTTTTGTAAGTGACAGAAATCAAATAACTACAGAATAGAATAGAAATTGACCTTGGGTTAAAGATGTTGGGTTAAAAATAAAATAATCTAAATCTACAAGCAGCTCTTAATTTTATCAATCTTCTTTTTATCCTAGTTAATGTGCTGGTGCTGTCTCAGCCAGTTCCTTCCTGCAATGTGAAGTAAAGTCAATACACAACATGCATGCGTTAGTGCAGCTGCTAGGAGTTTTTCCACCTATCAAATCTATTCCCAAAGCTATCGTAGAACTCCTACAATGTTACTGTAATAGGTCCAGGGTGACTAGGCTTTACCGCCTATCTATGTATGTACCAACCACCCTACCAAGCTATCTGCTCCACGTGAGGCATCCCGCCGAGCCATAATTGAAATCCATGAGGGAAAACACCTTGACTGGATCAGGTAAGCGTAAATTAATGTGTTCATGTGTGTGTGTTTATGTGGACCAACATGCACACAGACACACACCCTCACAGATGAAGATGAAAGCAGGGTGTGTACGTTTATGCATCTATGCCTGTGTGCATGTGTGCCTGTGTTTGTGCATGTGTGTGTGCGTGTGTGTGTGTCTGTATGTGCACCCACCAGTGTAATGTGATAAGCTCCAGCAAAGCACATACCTGATGCCATTAAATGCAATTTCCCCTGTGTGTCAGCCCAGCCATTTGTCAGCTGCTAACACTGCACGCTTTATTAAAAACCTCATCCGCTTCAATTAACTGCGCCTGCAAAGCAGTTTAACTCCACTCTAATCCTGTCAAGATGTTTAAACAGGCCTTGCGTACAGTAGGTACATCATTTCAAACGCTGTCAGTGAGTTTTTATGTTTTTTTCCCCAGTCCCTTTACTCATCACGTAAGGGTTCAGCTCAGGTGGAAGTAGGTCTAGTGTGAGTGTGCAGATTGTCTTTTTTTTCTTTTGAGAAGCTGTGTGGGGCATCATCCCACATGCATACACTGTTTTTTTTTTTTGCTACGCTACGCTACAGTATGTGCAAAATCTAAAGACAGTATATCCACAGTCTAAATGTTTTAAGGAATTTTCTTAAAAAAAAATTAGGGGAGTAACAGTTAAATCAAACTCTTATTTCTGTGCAACAGCTCGCAGCTATGTCCCTCAGTAGTTTGCCTCTTTGCTAAATTAAGTTGTGACTGATGGGACAACACGGTCATACTTGAAAGGTAAAAAAGGGATATAAAGAAATAGAAAGCAGGAGATATGGATTGGGTCATTTAGAACAACTTTAATTTAAAAAAATCCAAATATCTGGACAGCCCAGGCTTTTAACTTGTGTACAATTAACATGACATATACTGTCATGCATACACCAATTCATTAACTTCTGTGGAAAGCATATGCATCCAAAAACAGGCATATAAATTGTCAGTTGAAGTAAGATAAAGAGCAACACATAGACAGGAGGTTGGGAATGTGGATGGGTCAAACACACACAGAACTTAAACCCTGGAGTTCAAGTCCACGCTGACCTGTTCTAATGTGCCCTTGAAAGTTTAAAGACATGACATATTCACCCTACGTCAAAGACAACAAATTTTTTTCTACAAAAAGTAGTTTTGTCGCTATACCCAACCAATCAGCAACTGCTGCACATTAATAACATGCTTAGATTTGTTGCCATGAGGATAAAGGTAATGTTACAGCAGTCTACCATCAGCTGACCATGTTCGCTGATCTGCATCCCACAAATGCAAACTGGCAAGGATTAGAGTTTCAATTACAGCCACAGTTGAACTTTTGCAGATGCACTGCAGAAAAAAAAATGCACTGGTTGTGTGCTGATATATTTTGGATTATTTCACACACTCCAAGACCATTTTTACTGCAATTGGCTTGACTTTATTTTTAAATTTGAAAAAACAAAAAACAAACAATTTGTGATTTGGTGCAAAATAAATAAAATTAACTTGACTGGTATGTTCTAAGGTATTCCAGAATGTTGACCGCTCTGATGCATGACATTCTGATGTTCTGTATGGAAAGTCTAAGTACCAAGCTGCAGGTGAACAGTTCAGTTTTGTTACTTGATACATCGCATCCACAGTGGAAGCAACACAGAACAAGAAAGTTTTCAACCCAACGAGAAGATAAATGGAAAACAAGTGCAACACAGAGATGCATGGTGGTAAAAAGAATACCAGGAACTCTGCAAGGATTTGGCATCACTCGTCCAGTTTTCAACATAGGGAAGACATTTCCAGACATCAGCTGATGGAAGAGAACGCTGCTCACAAAGCCCTGCTCCTAGACTCCCAGTTCAAGCAGAACCTGTTTCGTTGTAAATGGACGGCTTCAATGCAAAAAGTATGTGATTTAAACACCAAGCTGGAAGAAGTACACACTATGTACAAGTACTCTATTGCAGAGGCTGAGGGTGCCATTAAAGAGCTAAAAGACAGACTGGATCGAGCTTGCAACAGTGAAACTAGGTCTTATGAAGAGGAGATTCAGAGGCTCAAAACTGAGCTGGGTCAGGCTGGCATTGAAAGAGTCAATGCTGTTAACAGGCTGATTCTTGCAGACAAGATCATTGCAAACCTGAATCTCAAGCTGGATGAGGCCAACAAGAAGCTGCAAAACAGCAACCCTGCAGCAGAGCAGAGCAAGGAGGTTCCAACCTCAAGCACAAAGGCTGCACAGACAGATGTAGAGGAGCTGAGACCGGCCAGTGTGGAGGAAGCTGCTTCAAAAAACCACTGGTGCAGGACGCTTCAAGAGCACACTAAACATCTTAGGAAGAGGGCAGAGAAGCTCCAGCAGAGGTTCTCAAAGGCTCAGAAACACATGGCATGGCAGACAGTGAAACGCAATCGAGACCAAGAGGCTCTACTCTGTCAACTTGGAAGGCTTAGAGCCCAACTGTGCACAGGGGAGGCCCAAAAATTAAATAATGAGTTGAAGGCCAAGGACCTGGAGGAGGAGTTGAAGAAAACTAAAACCTCCTACCTTGCACAGCTGGAGCACCCACAGAATAAGAACACCAAGATTGTGGCTGCACTGAAAAAAGCAGAGGATGAGAAGGCCTCACTTCAGCAGACTCTGCAAATGAAAGAAGAGGAGTGGGCTCAGGAGAAAACCAACATGGAAAAAAGGCTTGAATAACTTGAGTCCATGGTGCAGAAAGTGTTGAATGGAAGGTCCAAAACCAAGAAGAGATGTTGGTTACACAGGTTATTCACTTGACTGGCAACAGCAGGACAAAGGAGCTGAATTTAACACTCTTTATTGACTCCTAAATGTTTTCCATAAAATAAAAATATTAACCATTACCTAATATTAGCCTGGGTTAATTTAAATGCTAAAACTTATGTTGATATTCTGCGCTTGTCCATGGAAGAAGAAAGAAGGGAACGAAATGACCTCTCCCAGAAAGAAATCTTCAGTCTGAAGGTCTCAAACTGCCTCCCACAAGGATACCACACATTTTCTTATTCTTTCTTCCCCTCTCTCTTGCACACACATGCACGTTCAAACACACACACACACAGACACGGTCATGCCAGCAGGGAGGTGACGGTTAGCATGGTGCTGTCACCAGGGGATCCTGGGTGGGGTTTGCAGGAAAAGGAGAGGTGTAAATTGGGTGAACGCTGGGTGCAAAGCCTTGTTAGTGAAGGCTTGGTACTCTCCTCTTGATGCTTTGTCACTCACTCACACTCTATGAGATACAGGTGATGGGTAAGGTGGGGAAGCAGAGATAGAGAAGTAGTTTGGCTCGGTTTGTAATTTCTATCTGGACTGGGCCCTCTGCTGTATCTTTCACGCTGCTCTTTCTATAACCCGTTTACATTCTTTTCAAGTTTTTTTAATGCACTATGAAATATATGATTTGATTTCAAAGATAGAGCAGAAAAACAACAAGCAGGGCAGAGAGAGAGTTTTTAAGTCCAGGAGAAAGATGGGATTTGGGACTGTGATGGTACTGACCACGAGTAAACAGGTTTACACCATAATTTCATATCTATCAACTTGACGTTGATGAAATTTGAAAGTGTAATCAGTGAAACGAAAGCTAAAAGCGAGCAGGTGTGACTTGCCTTTGATCATAACGGAGACCAATTGCAATTAGACCAAAAATGGCTTGACGGTGGTATCAGGGGGCCGCTTGCAGATTATGTATTTTTAATCAGAGTTGTTAGCATCTGTGATGGATGCCCATTTTACTCACGCTAGCCTCTGATGGCATACGTCATGTTTGCAGGCTGTGTGAATTATTACCGTGTGTCGCCTTTGCTGTCCATTAACTGCATGAGGAGGTGCACATCCCCCACCATGTCACCAACTACCTCAAATGCTGCATGCTGAAAAGAAAGGAGAACTTGTTTGTGAGGATGCAAAGTGAAAACCACGGATGATTTTAACACTCCACACTGTGGCAGTACGACTGATGTAGTATTTGTCAGAGTGTTAGCGCAGCATCAAACAACATTACTACTTTTGTAAGAGTTTGTAAGAACACTTCTCAAGGTTGGTCATCTTCCTCAAGCCAATTTTATTCCTGCACAAAAGAGATCTGACATCATTCTTCTTCGTTTCCTCTTGGCTTCAGTCTTGTCAAGTAAGTGAAACAGATTATACATGGCTACATAAAAGATTACACCTTTTTTTTTTACACTACTAAATAGTAATGGTAATTTCTCATCAGTGAACACTAAACATTTTCAAAAAATTTAGATGTACAGACCTATTTGTACTTTCTCACGCTTTAATTACTGAAACAGATTCTTCTGCGATAATCAAACGAGACTGAGAGACTAAGTTATGTTACACCATTTAAAGGCTGTGCAGAACTCAGCTGTTATTTTTTATGTTATTCACAGCTAAATGGCATGACCAAATCAGATAAATTCTAGCCTTTTTGTGCCTGCTCCCAGTCTGTTTTAGAGCCATCATCAGTGTGCTGTAAACTGAATACATCATGCCTCCTGCATACTCTAACCAGACATGTCTCCTCACCCTGACCCAACCCTAGCTGTGTGCTACATGTTTGAAACACAACACAACATCCAGTCTTGAATCTGCAGATACAACCGAATTTTATTTGTTTCCAACTTAACACATTTAATATGTATGTATTATATATTACCATTCACTAAGAGTCATATTTTTGAATAAAATCTCTACAATCTCTTCATATAAAAAACATCTAGCTCTTTGGCTTGCTGTTTTAAAACCATTTTTACTTAACCTATCTGATGAAAACTGAGAGGTGAACTAAAACAGTAAAGTTTTGGGCTACAAAGTTAAAACAGTGTGCTGAAAGACAGGAAAATATGTGTTTTAGCGAATGGCTATTTCAGAATTGGGCAAAAATTTTAGATGGGTTCATAACTCCAGCAACACCTTACATATACACACACTTATTGAGGTTATGGTTTATAAATTTTTTTCAAATAAAAAAAACAGCTTTCAACAATAAGAAACTAAAAATGGCAGCTGCATCCTCTTTAAGCCACTTGAGAAATATTCTCATTAATGCACAACTTATTACAGTTTACGCAGCATAAATATTCCGTATTTACAAAGACTAAAGGCTGTGTTTGTCAGTGTGTATATGTGTGTTTGTGTGTGTGGCCCCTAACTCGACCATGTGCTAACCCCACACAGCTGCAGAGTCCCCTTGAGGGTTTGTCGCACAGGCAACAGAGGAAGGGCGGAGGAAGACGAGGGGGGGCATGGACTGAACACTCTCATTTCCATGCCGCACTGTTCTGGCAAAGACATTGTACACCGCTGTTGATGTGCGTCTCTTGTGCTATTGCTCAATCTTTTTAGGCCTGTCAGTTAGGGTTTTCATCAGACAATTCTCTGGGCACAGAGGTTGGAAAGCCAATTGTGTACTTCAGTGTGGCAAATGTGTTCTTCATGTGTGTTAATGCATGTGTACAGGGGATAAAGAAAGAGACGGGAAGACTCTTAAGAGGGAATAAAAAACAACAAAATCTTGTTGCTTTCTTTACAACACATCTCAAATACGGATGTACAAATAAATTCAAAGTGTGTTTATATGCTCTCGCTCAATGAAAAGGTTTGCCAATCGCGTAATGAAACAACAAAAATCACTTTTTTTGCCTACTTCTTTTAGGCATAAAGCAGCTCAGAATCCAGCCTGAAAACAGTAAAGGAGAAACCAAGGAGTCTCAGGTTCCTCAAATATCCCTGTCAATCAAACACCGTTTCCTCTGAGTGCGTTTTCTATCTGTCAAGGGTCATAGAGAGTGAGGATGAGACCCATTCCCTCCCTCCCTCCCCCAGCTCCTCCATCTCCCTATCTCCCTCCTCTCCCTCCTTAGAGGTGTATCTCTACCTTGTGCATCACGTCTGGGCATGACCTGTTGCTAGGTAACCCTGGGTCACAGCTGCACACTATGGCAGACCCTTTTTTTTATTTATCAGTGAGTTATGTGGGAGACGGGGGCTGTAATTTATTAGTTTGATATTGGGCAGGCAGCGCAAGTTTGGGATTGTAAAAAGAAGAGACGGCCTATAGCTCATCAAAATGCTTATTCTGATCCCAGGCCTCGGTCTGCTGAAGAGATTCACAACAGAGGGGATCACAACATTATAAATTCATCTGCTTTTTACTAAGAAAATCAAGCATCTCCAACAACAAAGCCATTGGTAATGCACTTTCCATGCTGGTAATTGAACAGATGTGGTCAGAGCTTAGAGGACAGAGAAAAAGGAATTCATCTCAGTACAGTATGTGACTGATTCATGTCCAAGGATGAAGTGGGTGCAGACAAATTGTGTTGTCAAGCTTTGTGGTCATGACAGAGTCAACCCCCTGGTATGAATATATGCAAATTTCGCATCACACTAATTAAATAAACTCATACATTGAATGAAAGGATTATCAAGGAAATAAAGGGGCTAAATTAACATGACATGATGTGAATGCCTGATTTTGTTCGTTGTTTAACTTTAGTTTGCTCAGCTTTTAAAGAAAACTTTGATATTTTGAGAAACAGACTTATTCACTTTCTTGCCAAGAGTTAGATAGGAAGACTGATGTTGCTTTGATATTTATCCATTTAATATGTGACTGAGCCAAATGACAATTAGCTTAGCTTAGCATGAACACTGGAAATATGTACTCTGTCTGAAGATTATTTGAGCTGTCTGAAAAGCAGAAAATCAAGGCAGAAAATTCCAAATAGTCATCGCCTATAGATATTCCAACACAGTATCAAAGCATTCTGATAAATTGTGACAAAATTTTGTCTCTACAATTTGAACATGGCCTGAAATTTCCAATGTTTTTTATGACACACACAGTATCTTTATCTCTTTCTTCCTGCAACCATCTGTATGACTGAATGAAACACAGACTTACTAAAGAAGGTTAAGCTTTTAGTTTTAGCAACCACAATAACCACAATACTTTTCTTAAAGTGATATTATTGAGGCACAGTCATTATTTCTTCTTAACACTTTCCAAATTAATTTAAAAAGGCTTTATGGTTATACAAGTCTAGAATATACACAACTGCACCTGGAAACAAGACTTACATTTCTACTGTGATATCAGTTTATTATATCAGTTATTTCAAAGCATTTTCACACTATTAATAGTGTCACTTTATCGCAAATCCTAAAATTAGGTTGGCAAGAGTTGGAACAGACTGCTACCATCTGAAAGTTTTACAGTTTTTGCAACACTTCAACATGATATTAATTTGTGATGCATCTGTTGCTGTTGACTCAGCATCACATCTATCTCCTTGCCCTGATGAAGCTCATCATTGTATCCCAGGTTTCACCCACAACACTTTCGTTAAATTCCTAGCCCTAATGTGCATGTGATGAATACTTTTCAGATGCTTCCTTCAGGCCATATCTGATCAAAACAAATGCACCTGCACTTTTTTCCCTTCTTGCAACCGCAACTCCCCCAGGACGGGTAAAAATTGACTCCCTGGCTTCCTCCACCAGGCAATTACGTGCCATCTGTTCCCATCTTGGTTGTTCCAGCTCGTTTTGTTTCTGCGATTGTTCGTCTAATATCATAGGCCTGAAAGTGTTATAGAGGAAGGGGGGTTGGGGTGTGAGCGGAGAGGGGGACACAAAAATGAGGAGTGGCATGAAGAGGAATTAATCGAATCTAACAGCAGAACCAGATCTTCCCCTCTGAAAGGAGATAGTCCCACTAGAATGAGGACCATTACCATATTCATCACCTAATATTGCCTGCTGTATGCAAAGTGGGAAAGAAGAGTGCAATATGACTTTCTTGACCGCCTGTCTAATTCCACCCCAAAAAGGTTGCAGACTTCTTTATAATTTTGTTTGCAACAAGTCTACTTCCTACCTGCTATGTTGTGATGTTGCCATTTATTTCAGAGTGGTAATAATAACCCATTAACTTCCCTGTCATACACTGCACTAATACTTATATTTATATATATATGGTTGTTTTGCTGCCATGCTAAATCACATTATTGTTTTGTTACAGTAACTATTGGACCCATTACTCTCTGCCACACACACAGGCTGGAAGCAGTGTGAAGATTTAATTGCAGTGATGTTCCAGGTGAGGCGAGCAGCCGGATTGGAGCATTTTAACAGTGATATCAATAAAGGAGCGCCACCTTAGGCCGGTATAATTTTCCATCTCTCCTGACAGAACGGAAGATAGAAATAATCAGTCACAACACCAGCCAGGCCGCCTGTAGGACCTCGTGTGACATCCAACAACACTGACGGCTCAGGACTCATCCATGTCCAGGGGGCAAATCACTGTGTGTGTATGTATGTGTGTGTGTGTGTGTGCGGGTGTGCGCGTGTGAGTGTAATTGGTAAGAAGATGTTGGATCTTATAACAAGAAAGAGAAATCTGTTACATGGTTCAAAGGTAATACCAAAAATGACTTAATCAGTGGTCTTTGTGTGTTTTCTTATGAGCTATATACAGCTAGTTCAGAGCTCAACAACAAATTCAGGAATTAATTTACCTAAATATTTTGTCATGTTCTGCAGGATGAGATTTATTGTAAAATGTTTACGTGACAGCTGAGACCAGAATATGACCAGTTGTGATTATTCTTTCAAAAGGCAAAATGTACTTTCCTTTTTACTTTCAGCATCTGGGGGGCAATTAATAATTATTAAAACACTTCAGTAATTATTTTGAAGCATTGTCTGAAAGGTCTTCAGCCTCCAAAGAGAGAGGGAGAGAAAGAGTGTGCAATAAAAACAACTTACTACTGTGTAAAAGTAGGACAGCAATTCAACATTAGCTCATTTTGACCAAACATCTAAAAATCAATACCAAAACAGTTGATTTGAAGCACTGATAGCACGACAATTCAGCTGTGGAAAAAGGACATTTTTATATTCTCAATAATGATTTTAAATAAATTTTCTCTTAATTCATCAAGAGTGTTTTTTTCCCAAAGCTTCGAACTTGCACAGATTTCGCAACCCATGCAGGAGGAATTAAAGAAGCCATCATATATTAAAATAGGTGTGATTCTCTAATTGGGACCAAACTTTGTTTAAAATCTGTTCCGAGAGTACAGACCTGCAACAGATTGCAGACATACACCTCTTAAACTACAGCTGGGAGAACACCACATACAAGTCAGCCATCTGTAACGTGTTAGGCTATGTGAATTTAACTAGTTTCTCTAATTAACTTCATTTGAACATGTGCTTTGCATGATAAAATGTGGTTTGTCTGTCTTTTTAAGAGTAAATTGGATTGCACTGTGATATACATATATAACTGTTACATGTCATCTTTTATTAAAGCAAATGTGAGATGAGAGAATACAATATATTAACTGCACAGATTGTCCTCTACTTGAGGCTTTGTATTTGCTGACATCTAGTGGTTAATGGTAAAAAGTAAGTGAAACAATTGGATCTACTTCATCACAAAAATTTGATCTGGAGAACTAGTGTCTGCGCTGCAACTGTAATCAATAAATTCATTTTCATTGTTGTAAAATTAATGATGTAGAATTATTACCTATGTGGTTTAAGTCTGTAAATCCTTTAAAGTACAGTTCATTGATAGAACAAAAACAGTTCTTTATAAACAAGCAGCATTAAGACATTAATAAAACTTCCCTTTAAAAAAAATATGAAGTAATATGCATCCATATGTTCATTAAGGATAAAGTAATATCATTTTATCTGGTGTTACTTTCTTAACTTTTAAGTCCCAGATCCAAAGCAGAGTTTATTCCAGAAACAACAAAAAAAAAGATCCACCTTAGCAGGATTAATTTCACAACTTAACTTGCATTTCAGTGCTGTGTCCCTTTTCTAAAAGTAATCGTTAGTCAGTGATATTTATCTATAACTCCAAAATATTAAAGATAAAGTTTTTAAAAGGCATCATATTTTAATCTGGGGTCATTCTTTCCATTTTTGATGGAAATGAATGTTTGTAGAGCCCCAAATTAACCCTCATGTGACAACCTAATCCTTTTTTAAGATTTAAAGTCCACATCAGAAACATCACAAGATTCAATATTTGTAGAAAATCCCTGCACAAATCCTCTTACATTTTATATTTAATCTGTTAAAATTGAGAGAAACTTTTAGACCACAGAAGGTTAAGACAGAAACAAAAAACGGTAAACCTGATATTAATAGTTTGGTTATGCCTGTTAATACAATGAGTACATAGATTTGTCTATGTACCCAAAAGTTAAACAGGAATTTGTTTACCTGCACACATAAAGATGCTTCTTCTGTGAGTAATATAAGACTAAAACCAGCTGAGAATGCACTGAAAAGAAAAGGGAGGGAAGAAGGGTGAGATGGGGGAGTGAGAGATAGGTGGAGGGAGGAAGAACCAGAGGCGGCAGGACAGAGCAGAGACAACATCGGAGAAAGAAGCACACACCTGGGATAACAGGTAGG
>JAPZDV010000017.1:3141685-3188001 GCA_029814665.1 Acanthurus lineatus | reverse complement strand
ATGACTTTTGTTTTAAAATGTTCTCAAAAATCACTAACATTCACAACTGGAAGCTTCCCAGAACACAGTCTGATCCGTTTGCCTTCTAGTTAAACAGAGTTCTTCCTATTTATTTTTGATTCATCTTGTGTAAAACAATATCCTCCTTTTTTCAGTCTTTAATGTGACATCGTGGCATAAATGACCAGGACACATGTAAACACCTCAGACCCCTCACATGCATCACATAACATGCCAGTTTATTCAATAGTTTAATTTTTAACCTGCAGTGGTTCTACTTATAAATGAAGAAACACACAAGCAGTTGGTTTTAGTTCCCATGTGGCCACGTTTACTTTTTTTTTTTTATTATGAAGACTGAAGATTCACAGTTTAAGATGACAAAGATTTTAAATTTAGATTGTAATTTCCCCTTTCTGTTCTAGAAAACCTGAAGTTGATGTCACGGTGTGACAGGATATGATGGGTTGAGAGAGATATGGTGACACATAGATGAAGATCTTAGGGACTCTCGGCCAAAACCATCTTTTCCTGTGTGTCTAATCTTTGCATCATGACGGCACTCAAACATCGACTCTTCAGGGATTTTTTTTGTGATGTTTCAACATGATGCTTCACTCAGACAAGTTCACAGCCTGTACCAAGTATCACTTCCCAACAAGATCTTACTCAGCGATGTTTAAATCAACAAAAGTCAAAACTTCTGTGAAATCTTTTTAGGTTGAATCACCATTTGGCAGCAATAAATGCAAGCTGATTAAAAGGGTTCACACAAAGTCCTGAAAGTTTGGAAAAAGGAATAATTTCAACTATTATGTTTTCGAGGTTAAGAAATACTTGAACTCTAAGAACACTTCTTGAAAAACGCTTGACTTCTGACACCATCTGGTGCTTTATCAACAAAATCTGTTACGTAAACCAAAAAAACTTTAAATATTTGAATTAAAACGATTCCATAATCTTATTTGTTTGTTTGTTTTCTGGCCCTCTATTTTGTTTACTTGTGTGTAAACCTTTATTAGTCTCTAAAACTCAAGAAAAGCTTCACCACCTTCATTAATAGTAACAATTACTTTGTTTCTTTGTTTTTGTGTCTTAACAGAGCGTCTGAAGTCAGAGCTTGGCAGTTTTCTATTGCACTGATTAATTTATAGTAACTTAAACATTGCTTAACTGGGAAAAAAATCCTACAAATCAAATGACAAAAAATGCATTTTTCTGTTTCCTTCAGAATGACACATAAAAGCATGTTATAATCTGACTTGTCTCTATATTAGTAAAGCTGTTAGAAATCTTTGCAGAAAAAATATATCTGTTTTACCATCAGAAAATGCTTCATCTGCCTTCATTGTAAAAGTCTTAGTTGATCTGTCTGTCTACCTTCACCTCCTCCATACACAGACTTTGATGCTCTATAATTTTAACTTCCTCTTCTTCCTCTGTGGTAATTATAATGGCTACTATTGGGCTTTAGTTATGCAAATTGTTTTGGGGCACTTTTATAAACTGATTCTGTCGTTCCTCTTGTGTTGACAGTCGTCTGCAGCAGCTAGAGGAGCTCTAAATCTGCTGTGAGAGTATCATCGTCTTGTTGCCTTCTTGCTTCACTTCCTTGTCTGCTGAATCAGACATGTGGAAGCAGCTCTTTGTCTTAAGCATCTGAACACACAGAGACAGATTATAGATGTTAACGGCAGTACAGGAAGTACTCAGGCAGGATCGCCACTGTGATGTTTTGTCTCAAGACTCAGATAAGACGGCAGAGATGCGTCTGGTCCAAACATTCCTCCGTTTGGTTCATGTATCGAAGGTTTATTTCAATTTGAGATGTTAGTTGTATCTCTACAGTGTAAAACCCAATATATAATAAATATGGCAAATAAATGCTTTTTATTTGTTATTTTGCTTTTCCACATGGCCCTCCTCCAAATTCACACACACATTCACACCTGAGATCAGCACTTTATAGTCCAGCGCCTTGCTCAAGGGCAAATCTCAGCGGTTGTTGCTGAAAGCCTTGAGTGTCATTGAGCTACTTTTTTCCCTTTCACACCTTCCCAGCTGGCTCAGAGACTCAACCTTACAGTCGCAGGTCTGGTTCTCATTACCGGAGGATGAAGAGATACTGTTTCCTCTGAAGTGTTCGGGGATGCAAGTGTGTGTGTGTTTGAGCTATGTAGAGTTTGGCACTTCAACAGAATAACTAAGCTCCACTGTTGCCAACTATGTTCCAATAAAAGTAGCAAGCAGCAGCTCCAAAAGTCTAAAAACCGCCACATGACAAATTACCAACACTTGCGTATTAATGATGTCACTGCACAGTCATTTACATAAAGCTTAGTGGGCATGTCAGATGCAAGAAGCAACTGATACAAACGACTGAAATTTTCAAATATAAGTTGGATTTTAGTCAATTAGAGGTCAGACTGATAGCTTTAGCAAACTCTTATATGTTTTTTTCTTTACAATAATCATGCTAATTTATCTTAGGTCCACTTCATGCTTTTCCCTCTCCACCCAAATCCCACCTGTGCTGATTTGCCAGCAGGTCCTCCCCTACATTTTGAGAACCACTGCCTCAAAATGAGCCTTTTATATCTACAAGGGAAGCAGGTCCTCGTCCACACAGTCGATGTTTCTACTGTAGCCCAGGAATGACAAACCAAAAACTGGTTCTAGACTGAGCCTTTCTCATTTTTTTAAATATATTTTGCAGCTACCACAGTCTCTCTTGCATGCAACGTGAGGGTGAGTGGACTCATTTAGTTGCAATCTGCAACCTCACCACTAGATGCCTCTAAAACCCACACACTGAGCCTCTGCAGGAGAAATTTCTTTTTTTTTGCTGTGTTTGTTGGAGGTATGTGCTTTCTGTATGGCTTCAAGTTTAGCCTTTAATGTAGAGTAAATCTGATTGGTGGGAGGTCCGGCACTTACTGTATGCCCCCTTCCAGTTAAGCTGGCTCTCGTTCTTCATGACGACGAGTTCACACAGTTGAACAAGGGCCCTGTGTTTTCACTTTCCCAAACAGACCTAAATAAAGCGTTCTCTCAGAGCCTTGTGGCCTGTGATGAACAGACGGGTGGGGTGGTAGCTGAGGGTGGTAGCTGAGAGTGGTGGTGGGGGGGTAGCATTACATGTAGGTAAATGCCGGCATATTTGAGATGGTAATCCAGGATAAGTCCCCAGTTGGCTGATGACCAAACATTCATGCGTCGTACAATAGGTTCTGGCAGGTGTCCAGCAGAGGACTTACTCCGGGTTTAACGGTGAAATCCATTCTGACTTTTTTTGGAGAGGGCTTTAATAATTAATGTCGGATGAAGTGAGGGAAGAAGGGGAGGAGAAGTGCGTATAAAGGGTTTTTTTTTTTTTCCACCATGTGCTTGGTTTTGTGAATAAATTCAGGGATAGCCCTTAACCCCCACCCTGCTTGTAAAAGTTTTTTTTTTTTTTTCCCCCTGCTGGATTAACTTTTACTGCCTTTATGTCTCTTAAACATTCTTTTTATTTTGTTTGCCGCTCATATCTCCAAGATCCTCCTCCCCGGCTCTATATTTTCATCCATGTCTGTTCCCATTGGTGATGTTCTCCTTTCCCACAGGACAGCAGGTTGGCTGGGGGAGCTGTTTGTATTGAATGTACCAAACAGTGCTGAAGTGCTCCTTAAACAAGGTCATCAAATTCCATAATGAATCGCATACCGTATTTGCGTCAGTCAGCTTCTAGAAGTTATACAAGAAATAATTTTCCTCGGTTTTTCTAAAAATAAACTCTATAAAATATCTACTCCACTTGGAAAGTTATGTGGGAGAAAAAAAAAAGAATAAGGAGGAGGGAGGGAGGGAGGGAGGGAGGAGGGGCTGTTTAAAGAAAGTTAATTCAACTCTGCCCTTTTGAAGGAAATTTCTTTTACAATAGGAACTTAAAAGCAGCACGATGTCGAGCCTGATGGCCATGCAGAGTAGTTTTAACTGTAAGTAGAGGCCTTTTTAAGAAGTTTCACTTTTAAAAGCTTTAAGTTTCTTTCTTGGAATTGAACAAACCCTGAAAAAAACACCTTTATTCATCAAACTTTAATGTTTAAAAATTGTCTTTCATTAAAATTCCTGCCATTCTTTAATTTTAATATGTCTTAGATGCAACTTAGCATCTTTGCCTTCCTTTAGTATGCACAGACATATGAAGATGCAAAAATGCCCTCACCTCTGTCTCCTCTAACGTCTCTGCTGCTCACCTGTAGCTTTGACATTTACTTCCTCATCTTTGCCTCAGCTCACCAAACACACAAATGATCATGATCATCTGCATCCCAAAGCCGTTAAAAAAATCCTGTTAGCATTTTGATTTGAACCTTCATGCATCTTGGCAGGCTAACATTTGCCAAAGTTATCCATCACACAGCAGGTTTGTTCAGACGCAGTCAACAAATGAGACATCAGAAAATGAACATGTTGACTCTCACTCGCTGTGTCCCAAAGATAAATGGATGAACAGTGTTGGATCTCAGTATGATTTTTGTGGTGAAACGACGCTCTGGAAAATTGCTACTGCCAACGACAGTTTGGCTCTCATATTTTCAAATCCTTTTTTTTTAACATATTAAGGCTCATCATTTCTCCTTTTGCAACTAAAAAACTGAACTCATAACTCTTAAAAAGACCCAAAGTGTTGCGTATTGAAGCACAAATGATGTTAGAAAGTAATAAGGACTAACGTCTCAAGTTTCTGATTTTCTCTTTGTTAATTTTTCATATTAACTTTGGTGAACACTGACTGTAATTTTGTGCGAGTCATCTTGAGAGTGTCGAGCTTTCAGGTTTTAAAGAGACAAAAATAGTGGGAACGTTTTGGTTAATTAAATGTTGCATCATGCACTTTTATTGAGCCTCCTCTGTAGGATTTAATTGCTTTAAAAAAAGTAAAGTGGTTGGCAGACAGTTAAAAAAAAGAAGTCAATCCTGCAAACATGTAATTTGAGTGAACTGTCTAAACTTGGTGCTCTGATGATGGAGTTTTTTCACATCATTAATATTTCTTTAGTTAATAAACTGACAGCTCAGTACTGGCTCGCTAGTGTATCCCTCAAGAATATTATCCAAGAAAATTTTACTCAATCATGTTCAAAGTTAAACTCAAAGTTTCCCCTCTTCTCTGTCTGTTACAGTCACACTTGAGCTCCCTAACAGCAGGAAGCCTGACTGGCCCGGAGAAAGACAAAAGCAGCAGAAGAGAAAAGAAGAAAGAAAGAAGAAGAAGATCAGAACGAGTGGGATGCATCGGAGCTGCTGCCAGGAGGAAGTGACAGCGTCACAGCACGAGTGTGTCGCCATTCAAGACTGGTTCTGACCCATTTCCCCTCCATCGTGCTGGTTCTTTGTGTGTATGTGTGTGTGTGTCGTGTATGTGTGCGTGCGTGTGTGTGCGTGTGAGTGTGTGTGTGATGGGTACACTGAAGCCATTCAGGGGGAAATAGAGGGAGAGAGACAGAGTTGGATCTCTGATGTGAAGGTATTAGTCTCTGTCAAGCCAAATAGGCTTTAATTAGTAGTGTTTGGTCCAGCAGAACCTGGATTTTATACACACTCACACACACACACACACACACACTCACCACACTGTCCTCTTCTTTCATCCAAATAAGCTTCATCTTGGCATCAACAAGCTTCTTATCTCTTCCATTCTTGTCCTAACCCTCCCTCCAGTCTTCTTCTCTCTGTCCTTTTTTTTCCCTCCTCTCTCTCTCTTGGTCTCTTTCCATTGTCCTCACAAGAACCTGTAATTTTGAGTCACATTAACTTTTTTTTTTTTTTTTTAATGACTGTGTGTGATGGTGGGATGAAAGATATTGTGCAAATTGCTTTGCATGTGTGTGTATGTGCATGGGGAGAGTGAGACAGACAGACAGACAGACAGACACAAAGGTTGGGTGAATGTGTACGTGCATGTTTGAATGCTTGAGGCTGGATTTCCAGATTCCAGCGCTGCTTTATAAAGCTTTAGCTCTGGAAAAGTCTCTCACATTCCCTCAACAATTTCCTTTATTAACCCAAAGCGATGGAAGGATGCAAACTGCTTTCTGCAACAAAGACTCTCAGTTAGATGCATTAAAAAAAGACTAAGCAAGAAGTGTTGCATGTTTGAAAAACCACACAAATTTAACATTTTTCTCAACTTTAACTACAAGAATAATTTAACAGCTCTTTTGAATTTGCTTGTTGTCATTATAGCAGATTAGTGCATTTTAGTAGATGACTCAACAGTCTGGATGCATATGTTTTTCAACTCAATAACAGCAATTAATTCTCATCATAAAGATCTAAAATAAAACCAGTAAAAGGTTAACTAACATAGGTGGGACCAACCTGGGGGTAGGTGAAACAGCAAAGCTCTCAATTGGTTCTGGGAGGCTGTTTACAAACGAGCTGCAATCTAATTGGATGAAACGTCCAAAAGCTTGTCTGAGCTGGAAACACTGTTTGCAGTAACAATGTGAGTGTTTTCTTGCAGTGATAGTGGGAGTCTTTCCTTCCTTTAAATACCATAAATTCTGTGTGTTTAACACGGCTTAATGTAGAAAATGATTGTTTAAACAAATCCATGTCTACTCTTGCCTTTGCATTATTACTGCACCGTGCTAATAAGTCAGAAGAACAAGTATTATATGATAACACAGTGTGTCGAAGGGGGGTTTTGAAAGCCAACTAATCGAATACTCTGTGAAACCCCTGGTGGCCATTAATTTCCATTCATTTCCAGATAAATTTCCATTAACAGACTGATGATTGGCTCATTGCTTCTTGCCCAGTGTGTGCTTACCTCCACCTCCTGCAATCCTAATCAAAATGGATGATGGATGACTTTAAAAACAAACTTCCAGTGTTCCTAAAATTTTCCTGGGGTTCGATCATCCATCACAGTCCTCCTTTCAACTGCAACCACGATTACAAAACAGGCTGTTCTTTCCAAAACGTTAAGGTTAAAGTTTGATTAGGTTACAACGAAAACTTCTTGAGATCATGTAAATGGTTAAAAGAATAAACAGGATGTGAACAGCTGTGTCTGGGTCCAGTTTTCCATGCTGTCACCGCCATCGACCCCTTGACTCCTCCCTAAGAGGTTGTGTGATAATCCAACAATGTCACGCTGCTGCCACCCTTACCTCTGAGAGAACACAGTCATTGTTTGCATAACCGCCACAAGAGGCCAGTGTCAGATAAACGTCACATGCAATTCTTCTAAATATTTGGACAAACAAACAATCATTTTTATGATTAGCTAATGCTTCAAAAAAACAAAAAAAGATGGTAGACAGCAGATATTTAGGACTGGAAGAGAAGACAAAAAGCAAAGCCAACAGGCAATTAACCACCTCATACTTTCCAATATTTAGTGCACAGCTTTGCATCCGTTCATTTATTTTACTGTATCCCAGAGATTCTTGACGGCTCGACCCATGGGAAGCTCTACATGTTTACTTCAGTGTGCTTGACCCCTTGACCTTGCATTTAGCTCCACCATAAGGAAAAAACTTTCCTCTTGTGCACCAAAAACCAGCTCATTCTCTGGGTTGGACACTCATTAATGAGCTTTATTACACAGCAATTAAACACTGACATGGTCACTGATCTGTCTCACTAACTCACACACACACACACACACACACACACACACACACACACACAGATTGAGGTGAGGAGGATAATTTAACCACTTACACTCAGAGCAACTGATTCACAAACGATTAGTTAGATTAGAAATGAGCCTCCATAAAGACAGTTAATTATATTATTAGAGTGGCTCAGTTCATAATGATTCACAAGATTACAGTTTATCTCTATGTGACTATTAGTGTAACAAAATCCAAATTTCATTTATTTACTGTGAAAAGCAAAAGATAAAAATAACAAAAAGGGGCAATCACGTGTATATGGAGATCATAAAACATAAAAGCACGTAATTTCGTTATATTGGCTGAATTTATCATCACGGTTTATTCTGTAAAATTTACTCCAGAAGGTCGTGTGAAGTTGTAATAGAGTTGTAATCAAATTAAGCAGTCGTGATGCTCATAAATGAACGCGTCTTTAAGTTTACTGCTTGAGTCAGCGCTCCTTAAAAAAAATGCTCTGTAGTTAATTATGCAAAGCGCGCTCACGGCTCACAGTGCCGCGGGAACGCGCCTGGCTATATTCTGTGACTGAAAAGCATCCCGGCTTCATTCACCGTGGACGTCACAGGACCGGGCAGAGCTGACATCACACACCTCCGAGCTGCACAGAGGACCGTTTTTTTAACATTTATTTTTTCTTACTTCTTTGATGCTCTTTGCCTTTTTTTTCGTCCACGTGTTTAGTACAGAGCTGGTTATTTTAAAAAGTTTAAATTTCAAAGATTTCACCAGTTTTAATCATTTTCAATAATGTGCCAAGATGCTCATCGACTGCAGGACTGCAGAAATGTGTGATTTTTTGAACGGATTATACTGAGGATGATATGATGGAGATTGTCGGATGTGTGAATTTAAAGAAAGATTTTTACATTTTCATCGCACACCTGTTGTTTTGACACCAAAACGAAGAGCCGCTCAGCATCCATTTGACCTCAGTTAGATTTTAAAACTGCTTGGTTAAACAGATTGCGCGTTTTTCTCCAGTAACTGTGACTTAAACATGCTTTGTGGCCGCTGTTGCATTGTTTTGGAGATCAGCCCCTGTCTAACCTGCAGCGCCTGAGTTCAGGAGCAGAACAAACTTGGCTCTGTACTTTGCCCGCATTTCACTCAGGAGTTCAAACATCCACCTCAAATTCAGACGCTCCGAGCTTTGCTCTTTCATTGTGGTCGTGGTTGCGGCCATTTGTTACCCAAGGGATGTTTCTGGGCTCCCGAGACGAGGGAGCGACAGCCCGGCTCCTGCAGCGGACCTTTGCCTCGTCCTGGTGCCTATGCAGCGGATCTGAGAGGAGATGAGAGCCGCGATATACCACCTCCTCGCCGGCTGCCTCTGCCTGTTACGCACCGCTGCTGAGGTAAGCAGCGCGGAAGTATGTTCTGCATACAAAAAAATATACAAAACCATTCAACTTATTAAATGAAGTTTTCGTATATGCGCAAAAATGTGCAGACGTATATTTGTGCAGGTGGATAGGTAGGAATATTGCAGCAAATTGTCTGCCATTAAAACACAGTTTGCAAAATTAGCGGAGCTTGCGTTCTTTGCGCTCTCAACGCACCAACAGGCGCAGCTTTGTCTCATCTTCCCAAATAAAGAAGCTCATCCACTAACTTTTCTTCCCACAGGAGACCCCACTGCCCCGGGAGCTGCTGGAGCGACTCTCCCGCAGCGAGATCCGCAGCATCAGCGACCTCCAGCGGCTGCTAGAGATAGACTCCGTAGGTAAAGCGCTTCATTACAATACTCTCTCACTCAAACCAGCTGGACTAGTAAGCTTTACAGAAAAAAATAGTTATTTGTCCAAAATGTTAGTTTAGATGAAGTTTCTAAGGAGCAACCTTAACGCAAAATATCCTAATTAGCTGTTTTTCAGGATAAAAGATTCTTGTATGTCAACTTTTAATGCAAGTTTTAGAGATTGTATAAATTTTATCATAGACAGAAACCAGATAGAACAATAAATAATGTTCCTGTAAACTTTAAACATCATCACTTTAAAGTATGTCCTGACTCAGCACAGAGCTGCAGCTAACGAACATCAGCCCAGAGGCGTCAGATCTGCTTCTTTTCCCCTCTGGTTGCTCCTTAAAAGACACTGAAGTGCAGTTTTAGTTGCCTCTGGTTCAGTGCACAGTAAGAGGATGCTGTCCTCTGCTCTCATTACTGGAATACCTCACCGGATGTTGCTAGGAGACCAGCGGCCCGTCCTGCTCTTTACACCCGCCGTGAACTCTGAGGCAGAGTTAACTTTCTGCTCCTCGGCCTCTGCCGGTGCCAAACGAGAACTGGATGTAGATTTGTAAAGAAAATGTTTGTTTAAAGTGGCAGTCCACCAGTTTTACACATCAAAATCATTCATTGGTTTTGTTGAGTTCAACTCAGCATGTGGGAACAGTTGAATGATGTTTGGCAACAAGGATGTCACACTGATAACAGCAGGGCTGCCTTGTATTAGGTTTAAAGCCAAAACGTTTTAAAATAAGAGGCCTGAATTTGAATTGAAGTCTTTCTGGGTCTCTATTTTAAACTAAAATTAGGATATCTCGACTGCTGGTGGATGATTTGAACCATTCTGTAATAAACTGTTTCCTGTAAGTCCCCCAAAATCATGCAAGTCTGATGCAAAATCTTTAGTTTTAAATTAAACTCTTGATTGTTTCTCAGTAAGAAAACTTCCTGCTGAAGAGAGTCAGAAAACTTTGATAAATCAGCTCATTTAAATGATTTCAGATATCAAATGATCTTATTTATTGCCATTCAAGAGGCGATCTTTATAGGACTGTAACTGTGACAGAGTAAAGATTTTTCTCAGCTTCCTGTTAAAGGAAATCGAAGAGCCCTGGAGGGTCATAATCCAATGAAAAACATCTTTTCTCCTCAAAAGTTGATGGTAACTTCACTGTCTTTACTTTTGTGGCATCTTTGTTAGCTAGAAGAGCAGTAAAAAAAAGTGGCAGAGGGTAAAACTCATGCAGCAACATTCACCTTAAACACAGCAGACGCCAGTTCTCATTGCTCGGGTAATAAATCAGGGACTTTTTGAATCAATGAGGTGAGAAAGGAGGAAATAAGTGCAGCATAAAACAGGCTTTATGGCATTTACATCCCAAGTCAGACTCTGAATTCCTGCCACACAAACTTTCTTCTTCTCTGAACTTCTGGTTAGCTCGCTAAAGATAATGTTGATTCATTTTTTTTTTTTTTTTTTAATGTTCGCTGCTCCGAGCGGTGCCACCATTAATCCTGGCATCATTGAGATGCAAATGTCGAGTGTGACGGCTCCCCGGCTCGGTGGGGGTCAAGTGGCTCACTTCATTATGCTGTTGTCATGCTACCCATTATTGGTTTGAGAGCAGGGCCCGCTGGAGGCTGCAGTGTTGCTATGTATAATTCATGCTCAAATTCCTTCATGTCAGAGCAAGAGAGAGAGACAGAGAGAGACAGAGAGAGAGAGAGAGAGAGAGAGAGAGAGAGAGAGAGAGAGAGAGAGAGAGAGAGAGAGAGACAGAGAGAGAGAGAGAGAGAGAGAGAGAGAACTGACCCCACTCCTGGCAGTCTCTCACATACCTTGTGTTAGTGTTCAAAGACAGAGTTCAGTTTCAATGCCTTGAGCTGATAAGCGCTGCTGTTTCCACCAGAAGTGACAATAAGGGTCTGTGCTGCATTCAGAAGCAACTATTTGAGAGTGCTGAGTTTTGTGACGAGGGACATTAAAGAAGTAACATGGCAGATAAAGACTCCTCAGCCCCTCTGCCTCAAGTTGACCATTCAGCTATCTTAACATCAGAAATAGCTACAAATACTGTCTAAATGATAAAGTGAAGCAGCACAACATGACTCTGGTGTTTCCAGGTAAATGTCTGACTAATAGAGATTTATTTACCAAACTGCTGAGTAACATCCAATGTGGGACATTTGTTATGGTAGTGATCGGTGGCTTCCAACATTGTTGGTGTCTGAATACAACACTGACCTCAGAGAAATAGGACAGTGGTTACCTGAGACCACTTTAGAGTCTCGTGAGAAACTGAATATTGCCTGAGATAGATAAAGTTGCAATGAAAGGAAACCTGTGCCCCAGTTCGAAAACAGTAACAGAAATAAACACAAGTACTCAAAGGGTTTATGTGATACTCCTGACAGGTAGAGTCAACAGGTAGATCAATTACATGTCCTAAAGGACTAAAGATTTAATTTGCAAAACATTACTGCCCTGGTGAGGAACTGAGTGACCATGGCCTCCTTACCACAAAATCCTTAGCTTTGCTTAGATTTACTTTGTAGATGTTGTACAGTCAGTTTTAAGGTCGACATCTTGGTCTGACTTTAGAAGTTTTAGCTGTTTTTGTATAGTTTAAAAAAAATGCTGTAATATACAAAAGACTTGTTGTATGGGCCTGTGCTTTATCTATTTGTGTATCTCATTTTTGACTTGGGTGTTTTAAATGCTTTAATAAAAGGAATTTTAATGACTCTTTCTGCATTTCATCTTTGTCTTTACAGAAATATACTCAGTGGTGAAGAGGGGAATCCTCATTTCACAGATTTTAAAATCTATCATCCACAATGCTAATGCGGTCACATTCAGAGAGAAGAGCCCTCCTCGGGTTCTCAGCTCTGCTGACACATAGTTCTCCAAAACATGGAAATGTGACCTCCTCCCCTCCCCTATCCTATACTCCCCGTGAGTCCATCTTTACACCCATACCTCTAACTTCACCACCTCCCTGGGTGACACAGGCCCTTTCAAACCTGGAGCAAGGAGAACGTGAACTGCAGAGCCTCAGGGAGCGACAGCAGGCTGAAGTGGAAGAGGTGAACCGTGAGTTGGACAATGCAGTGATTGAAGCTCAGAGAGAGGAACGTCGTCTTCTTGAAAAGGTTGAGAAAGACCACAGAGAGGCCCAGCAGCACCTTGGTCAGGTGAAGAGAGAGAATGCTGCAGCAGTGCGAGTTGTGCAGTCACTAGTTGATCAGCAGCTTACAAAAATTCGACATCTGAAAGAGCAGATACAAAGATGGGGAAGTATTGCTGGTGGATCCAACAAAAATCAGCTCCAAAGAGGAGTAGCAGAGGTCACCCAACCTTGGGAAATTTCTCTTACTCTTAAAAGGGTCAGTTTCTTACCAAGTCCTGGGTCCAAGTCCTTAAGCTTAGGAGAACTGGATATTCGTGAGCAAGGTATGACTTATCCAATTGGAGTCTGTGGTGTCCAAGGACAAAAGTGTGCCTTGCACTCAGGAGATAAAGCATTTTCAAACATCACCCCTCTTGAAATTCGAAAGGAACCACAACCCAACAGATCTGGTCAAAGGTGCAGTTCAGAGGAGAACAATAAGGCAAACAGTGGGAACATGCGGATTGTCAGGAAACTACGTTTATCAAGCTCTACAGAGAATGAGGAAGAGATTAAATCAGCCACCTTAAAGTCCTCCATACCAAGACATCGTGGTGTATCTGAGTCATCCCAAGAAGAGGAAGTGGAGTCTGTGTGTTCAGACACACAGGGGCAAGACCTTTTCCTTGCTATCCCACCACTCTCAAGTCAAGGGGAATCTGAAGGTGATGAATCTGATGGCAGACAAAATGGTACTAAAAGGCGCTCTACAATGAAGGGTAAGAGAAGGCAAAAGGCCCTTGTCTCGGTCTCACGTGAAGAGCCATCCTGCCCTCCTGAGGAAACAAAACAAAGCAATGATATGGCGATATCCCCAAAGACTAGGCACAAAGGTTCACTCTCCAGGCACAGCCTTATAAATCTTTCACCTTCTCAGCAAACCCTATCTAAGATTTCAAATGAATCTTCAATGGATGATGGAAGCCCTCCATCCCCAGTGGACAGTGAGGATTTCTGTTACACCTATAATGTGAAAACTCCAGTCAATGGATCCCTAAAGCAAGAGCACTACCGTTCAATGTCCACTGCTGACCTCTCAGGGAAAATTCAGACTATCATTAATAGTGAAAAGGGTGAATGTAGAGAAATTAGGAAGGTAAACAGAATGTGTCTTGCCTCTGAACCTATGACTTTTGAACATGGCCAGGGAAGTGGCACTGAATCTGACAGGAACACCATGAATCCTAATGAACAACAATCAAGATCCCAGACTCAAGCGACTCAAGGTTTAAAATGTGTGAGCAGATCTCTGTCCATGTCAGCAATAGAGGGAGACAAATTACACCAAGTCAAGGAAACACAGCTATACAACAAGGATAAGAAAGAAAGAGTAGGGCCAGCTTTGGGGGAGCTGGAGGAAGAGGGGGGTTCGACTGCACTTGACTCAGCTTATCCGGTCAAACAATTTGGAAAACAAGGATCAGGCCGCACTGACTTTAACCTGCCAAGCGGCATCCATTCAACTGTCAAAGGGCAACTATTTGTAGTGGATTGTGGAAATGCCCGCATTCAGGTGACTGATCTCCAGAAGAATGTTGTACAGCAGGTGTCTCCTTCGGGGTCAGAAAGGTCCTCTCGCATCTGCAACTACTTTGACGTTGCTGTGAACTCAAAAGGCCTCATTGCCCTGACCTGTGCTGCTGAACGAGCTTTGCTGGTGTTCAGTCGCCATGGACGTCTCCTGCAAACGTTTGGGGGCACAATGATTGGCTCCATCAATGAAGAAATGGATGCTCCCAGAGGGGTGACTGTCACCCTTCAAGATGAGTTCTTGGTCGCTGACATCAAGCGTGGCACCCTCACTTCTCTGAAGCTTGATCCCAAAACCGGGGCCAGATTAGAGCGCACAGTGGTGACCGGGTACCACAGGCCCTACCTGGTGGCAGCCTGTCTCACCACTGGGCTCATGGCAGTATCTGAACGAGGAAATGAGACTGGGCGTGTCCCATGCATACGAGTCCTGGAGCCTGGCTGGAACACTATACGAATTCTGGGGGTGTGCTCCGGTCTGGGGCCTGTTCTGACCTGCCCTTGGGGTCTTTGCATAGACAGCGATGGAGATGTCTTGGTGGCAGACTGGGGCAAGCAACATCATCGCATTCTTCTCTTCCCATCCAAAGGAGTTGGATGGCCTGTGGTGGCAAATAACCTGAATAGCCCAAGGGGCCTGGCACTGCTCCCTGAAGGTCACATGGTTGTGTCAGATAGCATGAATCATTGCATCAAGATCTACCGCTACAAGTGAACAGCAGAGGATTACAAAGACAAATAAAAACAAATATGGATAGAGTTAAAAACAAATATGGATAGAGTTAGGACTTCATTGCTTTGATGAATGAGATGGCTAATCTGCTATAGCAGACAATGTTCTTGGAAATGTAAAATGTGAGTTTCTTTGAGTATAATATATACAGCCTCTACCTCCTATCTTTTATAGTTTGATTAGATCATATTTTACAAGATTCAAATACGGTAATACTACTTTGTTATCTTTGTTTATATAGTAAGTGGTAGAAACAAGTCAAATTCAGAGAAAAAGTAGATCAAAATTATATAATACAAAATCTAAAAGTAGATCTGGAGTAGGGGGAAAGTACTAATGCATGCTTTTAAATTACTTTTAAGTGTCATTTTTTTATTTCTCAAATTTATCTACAGTTAGTTTTTGTAGCCCATTCTGCTGTAAACTTGAATGACATTAGATGGAACATTGTCAAATTTTTCATATAAAAATATTACATAAAATGGAATCAGTCAATAATCAAGAAAAAATTGATAACTCTCAGTGTAATCTTTAAGTGTAATCATTAAATCCAAAGTTTAATTATCTTTAGTTTGGGAGGGGCTAGATGATTTTCGTACTGCTGATTTCTCTGAATAAAAAGAAATAAACTTCAATTTCATTCAAATTTTTCATGATTTTTTTATTTGTTGCACTAACTGCTTAACCATATCTTACAACACACCTCAGAGGGTGTTCATTTACTGTTGTGCATTTCATTGGTTTGTCCAAAAACGTTTGGTTTCTGAGAACAGCTCAGACAAAAAAGGGAACAAAAAGAGCATACTCATCCTGATTTAACAAACATGTGGGCATCAAACACAGTTAGGACAGGTTGAACATTAACGAAAGAGATCAATAATGTTATTTGAAATAAACATTAAAAGGCAAAGTAAAACTTCTTTTTACTTTAACTCTAAGTTTTCTCAAGCATTAAAATAACTTCATTACATATATACTTTGTTCTTCTAATACCAACAGAATAGCTTGAGCTGCACATACACAACACTGACATTTTTAGAACATAAAAGACATTACCAAAGGAGTTACATGCAGTGTGTAACTTATCATGCTGAAGCCTCATTTTGCAACAACCAAAACTCCATCACCCTGTGTTCTGGGGGTTCCTATAAGTTCTTGGTCACTGACATCAAGCGTGGCACCCTCACTTCTCTGAAGCTTGATCCCAAAAACCGGGGTCAGATTAGAGCACACAGTGGTGACCGGGTACCACAGGCCCTACCTGGTGGCAGCATGTCTCACCACTGGGCTCATGGCAGTATCTGAACGAGGAAATGAGACTGGGCGTGTCCCATGCATACGAGTCCTGGAGCCTGGCTGGAACACTATACGAATTCTGGGGGTGTGCTCCGGTCTGGGGCCTGTTCTGACCTGCCCTTGGGGTCTTTGCATAGACAGCGATGGAGATGTCTTGGTGGCAGACTGGGGCAAGCAACATCATCGCATTCTTCTCTTCCCATCCAAAGGAGTTGGATGGCCTGTGGTGGCAAATAACCTGAATAGCCCAAGGGGCCTGGCACTGCTCCCTGAAGGTCACATGGTTGTGTCAGATAGCATGAATCATTGCATCAAGATCTACCGCTACAAGTGAACAGCAGAGGATTACAAAGACAAATAAAAACAAATATGGATAGAGTTAAAAACAAATATGGATAGAGTTAGGACTTCATTGCTTTGATGAATGAGATGGCTAATCTGCTATAGCAGACAATGTTCTTGGAAATGTAAAATGTGAGTTTCTTTGAGTATAATATATACAGCCTCTACCTCCTATCTTTTATAGTTTGATTAGATCATATTTTACAAGATTCAAATACGGTAATACTACTTTGTTATCTTTGTTTATATAGTAAGTGGTAGAAACAAGTCAAATTCAGAGAAAAAGTAGATCAAAATTATATAATGCAAAATCTAAAAGTAGATCTGGAGTAGGACATAGGTCATTGCAAACACACATGGACTAACATGCACCGTTTCCTAACATGTTTACCCAGGAGCTTACACATCAGTATAAAAGCACAGGTTCAGTTCCTGAACAGCTAGAGCTGTGCTCCACACTCAGACTCAACATCAGAGGACTTAAACATGGATCTGTTCACCAAAGCACTGTTTTTGTGCTTAGCACTTGCCCTCACTACTGGAGCACCTTCGTGAGTATGATGAACTCCTCCATATTGTATTTGACACACGCCTTTTATAGTTTATGCAGGTCAGGACATGCTGGTCTTAATGGCCTGATCTCATTGCTCCTCACTGCTTACATCACACATCTTTTGGGCTTTTCAAGAGTTTTTCAAAACCAATGAAAAAAAGGGCTTTGTGTGTAAAGACAGTTTATTTATGCAAAATGGACAAAATATAAAATCACATGTTCTTAACATTTTATATATTATAATTATCCATTATTCAAGTTCTAGTTAACTACTTTACTAGTTTACAACCACTTTGTCTTTCAGAATTTTGAAACTGAAATTTTATAACTGTTGCACAGAATTTTATGAAACTTCAAGTTGTTAATATTATTTTGTCCACCCTCAGTAAATTATTAGGATCACTCTAGTTGTCTGTATATTCTCACATTAGAATGAACAGTACAATGCAAATATGCATGTCACTGTCTGTTCATGCATTTTATAACTGTTTACTAATAGCAAAGTTCACCGTTTGGATCAATTAATCAAACACAAGAGCGCAAAGTCTTTGTGTAATCTTGGTGGTGTGTCACCCCTTGACCCCCAATCTGGCTAGAATTTCTTGAAAATGAAATATAATGATGTTTAACTGACTGCAGAAAAATAAAAACTCTGTTTAATTGTCCACAGGCGCCCACATGATGCAGCTGTAAATCGTGAGTTTTCAATAAATATATTCAAATCACAACCTTGCTTTCTATTTGTCATACATCTGACATAGGGAAACATCAATACCATAAAAAAGTAATTTCTCCATAAATTGTCTGTTTAGAGCTATTTCCTATAACCATTATTAGTGATAAGTTTTATATTGCTTACGTTTCTAATTGAAATAAAGATGAAGAAGCCCCTGCTGGTCTGCCAGACCGGTGTGAAGGTATTGAGTTTGATGCCATCACTCCAGACGAGAAAGGATTCACTTTCTTCTTCAAAGGTTTGGATAATTTTTTTGTAAAGAATCTCTTTTTACATGAAGTGTGGCGTGTAATGAAACAGTTCTGATGTTTTCCCTGCAGGTGCCCACTTGTGGAAGGGTTTCCATGGTCCAGCTCAGCTCTCTAATGAGTCCTTCAAGGAGCTTGATGACATCCATCATATTGGCCATGTTGACGCTGCCTTCCGCATGCACAACGAGGAAAACAAAGACGACCATGATCATATCTATTTCTTCCTGGTAGGATGCAAAGATACTTCCACTTGTGAAAGTATTGTGGAAGTTCTGTTAAAAATTCAAGTAGCAAAAGGAAGCAATATCTGCCACTGATTTCTACATTTGTTAATTTAATCCCAAGGATGACAAGGTATTCAGTTATTATGACCACGTTCTGGAAGATGGGTATCCAAAAGAGATCCATGAGGACTTCCCTGGAATCCCCTCTCATCTAGATGCTGCTGTGGAATGTCCCAAAGGAGAATGCATGACTGATTCAGTTCTGTTCTTCAAGGGTATGGTGGTATTGACCACAAAAATACTCAACTCACTAAATCTAGACTATGATTAGGCTGTAAAATCATGTCTGAAATAGAAGGAAGAGGCAATAAATGAATTGTCGACAGATAAAATTATTTTCAGTAATATGAAGGTAATGGTGCCCCTTGTGGAAAAAAAATAATTGTAACTAGAAAACATTTTGTCAACTCTAAATTGCATTCAAGTTGGTAAATTACTACTGTATTTTCAAGCTTTTGCCCCTAATAATTGTAACTAAGTTTAATATGCAAATCACAGGAAGTTAAGCCACTTGATAAATTCAACTTTCCTGAACTGTAGCAGCATGCCTTTGGTATACCTGAAAGATACTCTAGTAATATTGGCAGACTTGTCAACACTGACTTTTGAGGATTTAGGCACATCAATCCATGTTTTTTTTCACTAATAATTTTCCCACAGGACATAATGTGCATGTTTATGATATAACAACAAAAACGGTGAAGACCAAGGAGTGGTCCCATCTACCTGCCTGCACTTCTGCTTTCCGCTGGCTGGAGCATTACTACTGTTTCCATGGAAATAACTTTACCAGGTTTAACCCTGTTACTGGAGAGGTAAACGGAACCTACCCAAAAGATGCCCGTGACTACTTCATGAGGTGTCCTAACTTTGGTAAGTTCAGTTAAATTTGACTGCTCTTAAAGTCAAATTTAGTTAAAATATTACAATTGCATTATATTATGTACAAAAAAATAGAAAAGAACAATACAAATTAATTCAAAAAAATCTCCTATGTTTGGCTGCAGGACATGGAGGTCATCATAAAGTCCCCAACTGCAGTGATGTCAAATTAGATGCCATTACCACTGATGATGCAGGCAAAACTTATGCTTTTGCAGGTAACGTAAAAAAGAATAAAAAAATTTAAAAAAGGATTTTTTTTTACAGGATAACATAAAAACAGCATGTAGCATGCCGGAAAACCAGAGCTTGTCACTATTAACCTATTTGAGCAGCACTGTTTCAGGGTGGCAATTATAAATTTGAACTTTTACAGTGTAAAATAACTGAGTAAAAAACTGATGCCATTCCTATCGACCCTAGATGAGGCAGACTTCTGTGTTTTACATTAAGATACAAAGGTTTACACACTAACATGCTATCATCTAAGAGAGTTAACTTTATACCTACTTAACATCAGTATGTTAGCACTGTCATTGTGTGCATGTAAGAATTGTGACAACAGCATTTATCCCAAAGTAGTGTTCTATAGTACAGCTACATAGAGCTAGTCACATTGGTGTGGACTCTCAGCCCTTGCCTTGTTTTTGACTAGTTAATTAGTAATCTTTAGTTACTTGTCAAAGTAGTGAAAAATATATACCAAAATGTAAAACAGATCCTTTGAATTTTGCTGTTCAAGCTTGCTGTAAAGTTGCTGTAAAGCTTTCACTAAGAATACAGTTTAAATCTGCTCAGGTTCCATCTACATGCGTCTGGACACCCATCGTGACGGCCTTCATGCCTTCCCAATCACCAGGTCTTGGAGGGAGGTCACAGATGGAGTGGATGCTGTCTTTTCATACACTGACAAAACCTACTTGATCAAGGTAGACTTTTAAGTAACTAATAAAATTCTTCCTGCTGTCAAATAATTTTAGAATTCTTTTGAAGAAGACAAAACTAAACTTTCTTCTGATCCGCCAAACACCTGCAGGGTGATAATGTTTACATCTATAAAGGAGCTGCTCACTACTCCTTGATTGAAGGTTACCCTAAAACTCTGAGGGAGGAGCTCGGCATTGGAAGTGGACACGTGGACGCTGCATTCGTCTGTCCCAATGAACACACAGTTCATATAATCCAAGGTAAGGTTATAGAGTGCTTGGCAAATTTTAATGTTTTTGAACAACAGAATACTGTTTTTAATATAGTTAGGAAGAAAAGGTTTGCACAGAATTTTAAAAGACGAACAATAAATATAAGATTTTATGTTTTCTCACAAGTGATTAATAAACATCTTAACACACATATTTCTTCCATTAGGACAGAGGATGTCTGATGTTGACCTAAGTGCCACGCCCAGGGTAGTGAACAGAGAGGGGCCCCTGGCCTTGTCTGAGATCGATGCTGCTCTGTGTGGTGCAGATGGAATTCGTGTGTTCAAGGGCTCAAATTATTATGAATATGAGAGCCCCATGATAATGACTTCAAGCAGAATTTCCCCTGTTCCTCAAAAAATTACAGCAGCAATGATGGGATGCCAGGATTAGACATCATGGATGAGAGAATATTTCATATTCATCTGGTTAATAATGTTCCAAAACAATAAAGAGTGGCAGCATAAGCATCAACATCAAATTTATTGCATATGTACAAATATTTGGCCAATAAAGCTCCACTAATGCAAATCCATTCAGTCTGGATGTATTTTGAGTTTCTATATGCTAAACTTGTACCAAAACAAACTAATATTTTTAGGACCAAAATTAAGAGCAACCTTAAAGTAATGTCAGAGTTTGGCCACTAGAGGACCTACTGTGCAAATGAATGTTTTACATTACAAATAATGAGAATCAGATTGGCTGGGATACGAAATTGTGACATTAAAACTGACCTAAATTTGATATCATCCTAGCATCCTTATATTTAAAGAAAGAGCCATTTTCACAAGCCACCTCCCAATCATATCTAAATCCTCTATTTACTCTGAATTTTCAGACTATCAAAGTGCCCAATTTCATCAGGATGTCTGTGCCCTGATGGGATACATCTCCTGATCTCACACTAAGGGGGCACTTAAGTGTTCTAAATGCCTCTTTTCTAGGCAAACTGCCCTTCAAGAGCCTTCCTGGTCAGCCCAAATTCCCCTTTGACTTGCTTAAGTGCTGCAAGTGTGAAAATTAAGGCTAAAAAAATAATCTCTTACTCTAACCCAGTGTATAGAAGACATTCCCAGTAAGAATTTATCTCTTGCGCACCCCATTCTGTGGATAACACAAATTCATGGCGAGTGCATTACTCTGCTGAAAAGCTAAAAGGAAAATGTGACTTGATTAAATAATGAAATGCAACATAATCTGCACATGCAAACAATGAGTATCTATTAGTTTAGTCCAGTGGTTTGCACACTGAAGCATTTTGTCTTTTTTATGTGTTATATTTGTATTATTTTTTGTCTTTTGTTAATTTGGTGATATGCTCTCGCTATTTCTTAAAAGCATAAGTCATTTCATTTTTATTTTTTTAAGGCAACTCTGTGTTCAGGCATAAAATATGACAGTACACAACAAATGAAAGGAGGGTTACTGGTCACCTCCTGTATTGAGTTTTTGATAGTGAGGAGTTGCAGGTGTAGATGCATGCTCAGAAGAAGGTCTCCAAGCAGGTGTGAACCTCGCCTCAATTCGAGAAATTGCTGGTAGTCAAAGCTGTATTTCTCACAAAAAAGAGGCATGAGTCAGAACTGTGCACAATCAATCTCACAATGACATGTTTCCTTCAGATATCAAGGCTGACCTTCTAAGCAGTGATGCTGCTTCATAAAGGGCAGATATGACAGCTGAGGGTTAAACACTTGTCCAGCTGAGCCATAAAAGAATCCTGGAAGGATCCGCTCCCTTAGAACAAACATTTACAATATTTCATCTTACCAAAAGCATAGTGAAGAGTTCTCACTCTCTTTTTTGATGGGATTCCTAATGGGACTCTTATTGATCACTTATTTTGTATTTAAAATTCTTTCAGTTTTATTCTTTTTTTAAAAACTATGACTTTGGGGTAAAAGTTTTATTGTTCACTTTTATTGGCTATTACCTGGATGTTTTTAAGTGTACTGGGTATTAAATTCAACAATTTAATTTCATCTCATTTTCAATTTTAACATAAGCTGAAGATAAATAAGTCGTTTCTGAATTATTCTCAGCAAAATCAAAGGCAATCTTTCTAATTCCATCCTCCAAAATTCCAAATTTGTATGACCAGGATGTCTAAAGTGTAATAATTATTTTGCTAAGAGTTCCTAGTCTCTGATATTCTAACAACGTATATTATTTATATACATTATATATACAGTACAAATGGTCGGTGTCCATATTGGACCATATGGACACGTACGCAGCAGCCTGCAAGAGTCCAGAGGTCGGGACGGCATTAGCAGGCATTCAAGGCCTTTTCACTCCCTGAAGAGGTTTTTGTTCAGCCAAAATCCCTGGGACTTTCAGCAAACATAAAGGAAGTGCTGGCCTCAGCACAGCTTAATGGGCGAGGCCATGAGGACACACACGCGGACATACACACACACACACACACACACACACACACACGCCAGAACACACATGCATGTGTACACAGAAACACCACCGTACACACACACGCATGGCAGGCAGTACAGACAGTTTCTTCTACACACCCACATTCACAAAGCTACTAGCTATCAAATAAGTGAACAAGTTAAAATAAATAACATGCGTCTTTTACTAGTTCCATGTAGGCTACCTTTCTGAGAAAACTAGCCGATCAGCAGTGTGTTTAAAGTTTTAGTTACAGTTAAAATAACTAACATAAGGTCAGAGAGTGTATAGTGGCCAGTCAGTCAGAGACAAATATTACAGGCCGACATACTGAATTATTCATTTCCAAGAGAAACTTGCTAAGATTGCTACTCGCCATCACAGTTTTCATCAACTAAACTCATTTTAGTGTCATCTGGAGCTCAGAAAGACTTATGCAAACTTGGAAATAATCCTAAAATATTATACATGAATAAAAGTAGCGCTGATTTGGCTAAGTAAAAATACTAAAATATAAATAAAACAGATAAACTGTTAAGTAAGTCATGAAAATGAAGTTTGAAAACACGTTAGATTTCTAAAATTATATTGTAGTGGTTATCTGTCGATTTAAAACGTCAGCGTTCAATTGTAAACCATCAGGATGCAAATGCATTTGATATCAGTCCAACAATACAAGTGGAACAGCGTCACACCACAGAGGCCTTGTAGTGTGTTCAAATCCAACCATTAATTCAACAAGGGCTATTTGAGCATGTTGTTATTCCTTAAATTCCAAAATTTTTGTTGTTTTTTTGGAAAAATATTATACTTTATGAGTAAATCTGATTGCAAAATATAAACAGACAACGGCTTTACTAAACATCGCCACAGTGTCAAAACCAAGAAAGCAGTCAAATCTCACAAAACCACAACACTCAACAATAAATGAACCGCAGCCGGTGCAAATGCCAAAAGTGATAACCACCACTTCAACAGCAAAACAAAGCACAACCACATCAGACAAGGGATGGATGAACAAAATAAACTCCACAGCTGTGGCCAAAAAACTCACATACTAAAGCAAAGAGACATAAACAGCTTCTATACACCACAAAGCGTCCGTTGCTCAACATCACTGGCTGTAAATGTGTCTCTCTGAAGGTGAAGCGTTACTTACATTAACTTCATTCTGTGAGTCTTGAGCACCGTGAAGTCCTCAACAGTTTCCATTTGGTTAAATTTCTTTGCTTGACCTTTCTCAGTTCATAATAAAATCAGTCCATTTTGCCTCGTCTGGTCCAGTTAAACCGGCTTATCTCTGCTCCACTCCAACTTTTAAAACAAACGAAGTTAGCATAGCGGCTACGAACGTTAGCTAACTCGATGTCTTCAATAAACGTTGCACCTGTTGTAGCGTCAGTTAGCCAACTTGGATCGTTTCCATCGTCGAGTCTCTGCTAGTTTATTAAATAATTTTGTTAGTTTTGGCAAACTTAACTTAAATATGATTTTTCGTCCTCTCTCCCCTCTTCTCTTGTCCGTTTTAAAAGCTTCTAATATGAAATTACCGCCTTTGAACGTTTGTCGCACGCGAGGGTCATAGGTTGAATGGAACGGTCCATTAAGTGTGACGTGGTGATTGGCAGACGGATATTCAATTTAATTGAAAGGTTTGACATTTACATGAAAATATATTAATTTTTAATAATTAATAGTTAATAGTTATCTCCGTTAAAAAAAAAATTAAATTCAACATTTTAGATGAAGGATACACAAATTAATAAGGCCCCCTGGTGGTCATGGCCTCAGATGATTGCCATGACAGACCCGTGGGGAATTTGGGGGGGAATAAGAGTTGTAGGTCTGAGTGTTTTGATGTTAATTAACATTAATCAAAAGTTTCTTCGATTAAAAAATGAAGAGGTTCGAGTAAGGATCTGTTTTGTGAATTTTAAAAGTGTATGTTTCATTTCGTATATGAGGAAAACTTTGGTAGGGAGGATAAACTTGTGATTTTGAACACTCAAGAAAATACATAGAGCCACGCAAGGTATCTTTAAACTGTGATACTGTTATTAGCACCCAGAGGAATTAGACCAAATTCCTGTCTTGCATGTGATTTTTTTAATATATTATTAAATAATATATAATTTTTATGATTTGAAACCCTGCCCAGGAGAATCCTAAGCTAATGCTAAATTAGGAAGTTTCATTATGTAACTACAGTAGATAAGTTGGCTAGCCAGAAATACCAACATTAACGGCTTATGTTACAGCAGACAAACATCTTTTTTTAATTCACTCCTACAATTTTGTTCTTTTGCTTTATGAAGCACTGCTCATAATAAAATTTATGGACTCTGATTCAGCATGTGAAACAATCAAAAGCTTGACAGGCCCGTTATGCCTGAATACAGCTATTAGTTATGACTAGACGAGTACTCTTTATGAGAGGTGTTAAGCACACAGTCAGTTGTTAATGAGAATTTGGTTTTAACGTGGTAAAATTGGTCAAATAATTTTGGTTTCCAGATCTCAAATTGGGAAAACTCGAATCCAAAAAGAAATGCTTACCATGACAGAAAACAGGTATGGTACAAAAAGTTTATTCAGTAACAGTTCTGTAAACATCTGAGGTAAATGAACATTTACATCAACATGTTCTTTAACAAAGGTCCAGACGCAAGGCACTTCTCTTCAAAGACAGTCATTTTACAACGGGAGTGATAGCAGGTGTTGTTCTTTAACTTTGGAGTCTGTGTCCCTGCTGGTTGAAGTGCCTTGAAAATCCCATCACACAACATCTTTTTTTATCATGAGAGTTTTGTTTCAAGGCACATCCGTGGTGTAAAAGTTGGAGTAGGCAAAAGTCTCTCAATCCTCTTTCGGGACAGAAAAAAAACAATCACTGTAGATTAATTTCTTGTCCATTCCAAATCTATTTTGAAAGTGTTATTTCCATAAATAAACAAAAATATGTTAATACTCCTCCAAGGACACCCTTTTCTTTTCTGTTTATAAAATCTTCATATCCTCATAACAGTATTCAATTACTATCTAACTGTGCAAATCTTTATCTACATGTCAAAGGTACTAAGAACAACTTGGAACAACAAGGTTATGAAAACAGTTCAGCAATAGAAATAAGTAAAAATGAACCTTGTTTCAACAATCTTTCAGAGACAAAGCTCAACATTTTTTTTCATTTTTTAGTTCCCAGATTCACAAAAAGCATTGTAAAACTGATATTGTGGTTGGAGCCATGATCGCAAGGGTCAGGGATGAGATTCCTGAGCAAAACTCTTAAAAAAAAACATCATATGTTGTTCCATCTTTGGCACAAGTAGCTTTGGTTTGTTGAGTATCTTTGGTAAAATCTTACACATCATGACTAATAACTCAATAAAAAAATATTAAGTGCTTCAGCGGCTATCGTAAGCTGAAGTTGTTTATTGGCACATTTGATCAGAGACATGTAAACATTCAACAGCAAACAGCATAGATTCAGTCTATGGATCATCCCATTTTAAGACAATTTGTTGTTCTCAACTAAACACAAGCTAATATACAAAATTTAAGTGCCTTTTACTGCATCTTACCTCCAATTTGTTACCTCATGATTCATTTGGTTTGTAGAAGTTAAGTGGTTGCATTCATGACAAGTTGGAAATCATACATTTTCAAACTCAGGGTTCTTAAAATGCACCTTGACACTTCACAGCTCTCTCTGCCAAAGGCCCCCGTGCAACCCAAGCTCAGTTCCCAAGTCACTAAGCTACAGCTACTTTACTTTAAATGAAGCCTTAATCACAAACTTTATGTTCATGCTCATCACAGCACAAAAAATGTGAAGACCACACAGTGATTTAAATGTAACAGACCTTTTTCACAACAGACATTTTGTCTGCAAGCACAAGTGGAATAAAGTTTGCTGGCTTATGATACAAAAACCTACAAATTGGGCACATTGCTTTCAGCAAACATGCTAATTTTGAGTGGACTCTTAGCATTGCTTAGGATAAAGACTGGAAGCAGGAGGAAAAGCTAGCCTTGCTCTCTCCAAAAAAAAATATCCTTGATGCTAATTCTGAGCTCCCTTCATTCGCTTTGGCCAGGCTTTTTATGTTAAAGTTTTAATTGATAATTGAGCTCATAAACAAATTCCAAGTTGCCATGAATGCAGATGAGCAGCATTCCCAGCATACTGATTTATTTTCTATGTTAGTGACCACTTTAGTGTCAAACATTAATCAAGGCACTCTGAAATCTGTCAGGCAGCTGCCATTGAAATTCTCATGCAGCATCACAGTCTTCTTTTTGAGAGGATCAACCCAGGACAATGTCTGGGGTTATTTACCTGATGTTTAAACATTTAATCAATTCTGGACAAAACTACAAAGACAAAGAAGCAAGTTAGGGGACTTTGAGTTTAGATTATGTAATCAAACAACTAAAAGAACATTTTGCTTCGATCGAATTGTAAACATACTGAATCAGACTTTAATTTTCTTTTGCTTGGTGTTCAAATGCTAATTCAGGCACATGTGATATAATCTAGCACCCTTTCTGGTATTTTTCAAGTATCTAAAGTATAATAAACTAATATGCTGCTCAGAGAGAGAAACAAAGATTTACAAACCAAAACGCTGTTTGCCCCAAACCACACTGGATTCTCCACTTGCTACTAGGGTACATTTTTATTTATTATTTTTATTGGATGAAGCATAAAAAAATTGGTTTGATAAACTAAAGCTGTTGGGAAGTTGCACTCAGGCAACAAAACTGAACTTATATTAGCCATTTTCTTTTTTTTGGCAGGAATTAATAAGAATAACAGGAAAAATAAACATTTGAATTTGGGATGTCTCTTAAAACTGACAGAGAAATAAAAGTTATCACTTTATTAGATCTTATTGCTTTCCTTTTTTTCCAAAAAACTAAAAACTACTGTATAATCTACAGCTAGTCTACAAAATTAACTTAGAGTCCTCCTACACAGAACAGCTAGGGGAACTCGACAGTTCTGTAACACACTGCAAACACAAGCATCAGAAAGAAGGTGTACTGATTTCTATGCTCTGTTCAAGCTGCAAAACTTAAATAAAGAAGTCACTGAAATGTAGGTTCAGCCATTGATCATGTATTCTTCCATAAAATTGCCTCAACTCTTCCAACATTGGAATTTTGCATAAAGTGACCTTTGGGGCCAATGTCAGAAAACACTGAAGCGCTTTTGATTTTTTTAAAAGTAAAGTCGCCATTATTTGCAGCTTGACCAGAACCTTAATTTAAATGTAGGTAGTTCTGTAAACATCCTGTGGTGCCTATCAATACTATCAATCATTATGTATTTACATATTTATATACTTTATATAGTTTACCCTGATTTAACTGCAGAGATGTCATCTTGTAAACACTGAAACGAGATTAATGTACCTAAACACACACACACACACACACACACACACACACACACACACAGCCTGTGAAGCCTAAGGACTGTGTCTCAGGGTGGGACTGCTATATTGCTCTCTTCTAGTCATCTGTCTGTCTTAACATCAGTGCATCCCTCTCTTCATTGAAACTACAGGCTGGGTGAGAGCAGCACACACAGGCAGACAGGTTCAACATGACATTCAGACTGTTCAGCTCCATCATCACATCACAAGAAAAAATAAAAATAAAGAAACAAAAGTGCAAACCTCTCCTCCGATGTCTCCCAGCAAAGAATTAAAAAGAAAGATGAAAATAAAAGAATATAGTATTGCTGCCTCTACGCTCCCAAACTTATTAGTTAGTCCAATCATCATCATCATCATCATCATCATCATCATCATCATCATCATCATCATCACTATAACCTTCCTTATTGGTGTCTGTATGTGTTTAAATATGTGCATGTAAGTGTGTTTGTTTGTGATTCCCATCTCATGGGCCCATAAACCTCCACTGTCCAGCTTCTCCAAAGAAAAGTGAGAGTTTGGCCAGACCAGCATGCGGCAGCCATGTTGGCCACATTTCAAATCTTCAGCCCTCAGCTGAGAAAATTCCAACTTTATTGCTTAGTGTAACAGTTTCTTCATAAATATTTGTATTTTCTTTTGTTGCCTGGAGCTCAATAAGAAAAACAAAACCACTCTTGTGTCTGTGGTTGAACTATGGAGTTAGATTAATTATCTCATTTGAAAACAGGAGGCAGAGGTAAACAGTTAGCTTGACTTCCTCCAAAGATCAAGAATAAACCTGTATTACTACTAAATTCTTTAATTTGAAGTAGGAATTTTTCTACTTTGTTGCATCCCGCTTCCTTATTCCATATTCTTTGATCTTACTTATCGTTTTATATGTGCGATTGCCTCTGCCTGTGCACATCCATCTCTCTACTGTTCTCCTGTAAACAACTCCAGATGTGTTGCTAGAGATTTCTGCAAAGCTGATGTTTTACAAGTTAGTAATATGTAGATCAGGCATCAGCATGGTGCCATCTATGTAATCTGGCCAAACTCTTTCTATTCCTTCATGGTTAATGATTCTGAGATTAAAATTAGCAGCAAACTCCAGCTAAATATACGCTGTAACATGTTTTGCAAGTCTTCCTAGCAGGCATGTCTTTTTGCTGGAGGGCATGCTTGTGCATGGTTTTATGCTATTGTGCATATGTGAAAAAATGCTCATGTATGTTTTCTGTGTTTACACAGCATGTATGCATGGTTGTGTTAATTTTGAGAGTGTGTGTGTGTTTTAGCTACACTGCCAGGTCATCGGGGCGAGCTCGGACGCCGCTCTTGCTGGCCCGACTTGGCTTCCTGATGACTGCAGCAGCAGCAGGGGGCTGATGCATTTCGGCCCTGGTAACCACAATGAAGTCGTCATGTGGGACCATACAAGGTGCTGTGGCAACAGGGGTTTCCTCATCCACTGCCGTCTCCTCTTGTGTGAGGGGGTAAAGAGGCGTGTGGCGAGGAAGTGTAGGAAACGTGGAGTGTTGCTCTCCTTGAGGGAGGGGTGGGTTTTTCTCCTCCTGAGGAGAGGAGGAGGCGGAGGTGGGAGGGGAGGGAAGAGGAGGAGGGTAGGAGGAGTTTTTTCCATCCACATTGAGGAGCTCCAATGCCATATTGCTCCAGTTCTGCCCCATCGCCGCCAGCTGCTCATGGCTCCCCACGCTCACTTTCTCACCGTTGCGATAATAAGAAGCGGGCGTGGCCTCAAGCAGGAAGTTGTCTGAGTGGAATGCTGTGCCATCCATCTTGAGTCTGGAGGGCAAAGAAATCACTGCAGAGGAGGCCTCAGTTGGACTGTAGGTTCCTCCCTCTGCTGCTCCACATCCCACAACGCTCATGCTGGTGTAGGTCGGCAGACAGTCGAGCACTGATGGAGACATCTGCTCAGGAATCGTCTCCGCGTCTCCAGGCTCATCTGCACCCAGAGCCAGTGACTCATTGTCGGGTGCAAACTCATTGGTGACCCCCTGCTTCACTTTCTTCCAGCCCAGGTGGTAGATCTCCAGCAGGTTGAGGACCAGAGAGACACAGGCAACCACCAGCATGAAGATGATGAAGATTGTCTTTTCAGTGGGTCTGCAACAACAGACAAACAGTAATAGATTTAATTCACAAATAACATACAAAAATGCATTCATAAAAAATGTGACAGGAAATAGCATATCAAAAGAAATATTACATTGTTTTACAAACACAATGTTTATTTTTATCCAGTTCTGTACTCAGGATGCTTTGTATGTTGTTTGAACTGATCATCCCTGAAAAACCTCTCCCTGAGAAAAATTTTAGTGTTGCATGAAGACTGTCAATCTTTGGATATCACTACCTGCTGAAGCAGAGTGCTTGTTGCTGTCTTAAACTGCAATCGGACTGAAGGCAACACCGCATTAAAAAAGCACAGAGCCAAAACATTGCACACCAGTTTGCAATGGTTCATTTTATCTTTCACTGTTACAAAATTGAGGCTAACAGCAGAAAAGAGGCTTACATGTTACAAAGTGATCCAGCAGGAACTTTGGCCACATAAGCATGAGGCCAGATTATATTGTGGCATGGCGAAATCTGGGAGTTTTCGCAAACCTCTTTGTTGGCACACTCACTGCTCTAAAAAAATGTCCTAAATCAAATAACTGAGAGGCTGCTTTATGTTTTTCACCTGAAACTAATGTCAGTCAGCCATACTTTGCATTCAACGAGTTTTAAGGATCTTTGATTTAGCCCTTTCAAAACCAGAAACGTAACAGTCAAAGAGAAAGAATCGTGATTACATTGTGTGTTCATTGACTCTATTTTAAGGTGCAAACATTAGCATGTCTGGCTAACTAGTCTTCTAGCCACAACATTAACCAAATGACCTCCTAGCCAGGGAGCATATCACTAATTTTATATTTCAGTTTGTGAGGTAACAGGTTATGTTAAAAAAAAAACACCTCTCTCATCTAGCAAATCCACTGTGTGACAGTTGTTACTTTAAGCAAACAAAATAAACAATTTTTAATGTCTCAGTGATTAGTCAGTTCATACAAACATACAGAGTTATCAGAAAAACTTTCAGTGCAGTGTAAAGAGTTGTTTTTGCTTGCATATGTACAAACACACAAACCATTAAAAAAATAATTATAAAACATAGAAACTAACCTGGAGATGAAGCAGTCCACAGTATTGGGGCAGGGCCAGCGACCACATTTGTAGAGCGGCCTCAGGTGGAAACCATAGAGGAAGTACTGTCCCAGGATGAAGCCCACCTCAAACAGTGTCTTGAAGATGATGTTGAAGATGTAGGTCCTCAATAAGGCCCCTCGGATCCGGATCTTTCCATGCTCATCGCGGATCGGTGGCTTCTCCTTCTTCCCGCCACCACCTCCTCCTCCTCCATCGCCAACTCCGTTGTGATAGAGAGGATCATGGTCCTCCTGGTGCCTTCCGGCCTTCCTGAGTTCCTCCTCCCTCTCCCTCCTCTTCTCCTCCATGCGGACAATGTGCAGCACATGGCCCAGGTAGATGAGGGTGGGCGTGGAGACAAAAATGATCTGCAGCACCCAGAAGCGGATGTGGGAGATGGGAAAGGCCTCGTCATAGCAGACGTTCTCGCAACCAGGCTGCTGCGTGTTACAAGTAAAGTCAGACTGTTCGTCACCCCAAACCTCCTCAGCTGCTGCGCCCAGCACCAAGATACGGAAGATGAAGAGGACGGTCAGCCAAACCTGTGGAGAAAGGGTTAAAAAATGCACAGATTGGGTCAGATTTCTTAATGGTGGCCACTGAAGGACATGAGGATTAATTGGGGAGAAGGAGTAATGTACTATAAAATCATTTAACATTAATCAGTTTAATAAACAGTCAATCAGTCACCTTTCCGATCACAGTGGAGTGTTCTTGAGCATTCTCCAGCAGCCGCCCTAGAAAGCTCCAGTCACCCATGCTTCACTCGATTTTCTAGCCTGGAGAGAGAAGTTAAAGTCAACTGTGACCAAAACATGTGAAGTTGAAAAATGAGAGGATGAGGAGAAAGTGGGAGAAGAGAAACAGAGACCACAGAAGACCAGGATGTGAAATATCATGATTTTGCTTCAAAGGGAGGCTTAAATTTAACGCTTTTCAACCTGTTTTTCTGTTTCTGGCACTCAGCTCCTAATCCATTGACTCAAAACACTCTATAGCTTTACATTTAAATATGGCTCAGTATTTTTAAAACAGTTGGGTACTATAGTTTTCAGTAAACATCCCTCAAACAGAAGAAAGAGGTGCATTGTTTTGGAGGTATTTTAAGTAGTGGAGTAAACGCAGCATTAAAACGGGATTGGTTCAAAATAAACTACAGTCCCAGGACTCACTGATGGATGATAGGACTCTATTTTTCTAAAATTTGCAATAGTTTATGATAAATTACTTCTAGGAGACTCTCTTTTCCCCACTACTCTTTTCTAAAAACCCCTCAGTAAGAGAAAAGATCAAGGTCTAAATGAAATATCTGTTTCAGCTTTAGGGTCAGAGAAGACAACAAAAAGTAATAATAAGAAAAGGGAAAGCTACTTACTAAAATAATGTTGTATTGTCAGTGATAAATCCATCGACCAGAGATCAGAAGAAAAACAATACCTGGAGAGAAGAGACAAAATGCTCCTATTAACTTCATAGGTCGATGTCAGACAGAAAACACGTAAATCTCATGTAAACTCTTTAACATTTAAGCAAGCGGCACTCACATTTCCCCACCTTTAGGGTTCCCCACCTTTAGGCTTATTTATAACAAACTTGTATTCATCTGCAAACAGTTTCCTATTTGCACATTCAGCAGACACAGAGCAATGTTAGCGCTCATTTAAAGTTGTGTTTTTGTCCACCTGATGAGTGAATAAAAGTCTAAAATATATCCATCTGGCTCTTTGGTGGCTGAATCCTCCACTTTGTTTACCGGCTCGTCCTCGATTTTAGAGCTGGTTTGCTAAAAAACAGTTGTATTGCTGTGCTAAGAGTGGTGAGAGTAAGCTAAAACAGTAAAGTTATCGGCTGTCAAGTCAAAACATGAGGCTGAAAGATGCCAGAAAGCTTTGACGACCGTCAGTTCATCACCATCACTGTACTTGAACTACTGCTAAAAGAAAAATATTGTGTATATATAGTAGCTTTAAAAAGTTTGTTGATAGAATTCATGTTAAAAATGTATTTTTGAAAGTAAAGTCATCATTTTTTTCTGTTTTTTAAGAAGAATTGTGACCAGAATATCTATTAAACCAGACATTTCAGAGTGGATAAATTAACTTGTTAATCCTCTGGTGAAAAAAAACAGGACTGGAAACTACAGGTGTAAAGTATTTGCAGAAGTCTACTTGCTGAGAAATTGGCAGATTAATGCTTTTGCTGGTTTTTACATTTCAGAACTTTTACAAAATAACTATTAAGACAGATAAATCTGTTTGTCTGTCTCTGTAAAGTGGATTACCTGTGCAGTGCAAATCATTATATGCATGCCTGTTTCTTACTTTATCTACATGTACATTTGCTTGCAGACATGCACGTGTTTGTTTGTACTTGTGTGTGTGCTGCAGAGTTGGCTGGCTAATGGACAATGGCTGGCCATCTGTGGGAAGTGAATGAGTGGATAACAGGTTGTCCCAGTCGAATGCTGGACTCATCACATCCCAGGAATGCTGAGGAGGGCAAATGTTTGCCTGGGATTGACTGATATGTACAGACACGCAAACACATCCACACTCTCAAAGTCACAGTAGCATACATCGCTCTAATATATCCAATCTGACTGTGTGTACTGATTTTACTTTTAATGTAAAAATAAAACCTGAACTATATCTGATTCACCCTCATGAGAAATAACTGCACTAAACTGCACTAAACGCCATGAAGGATGTGATATAATTAAAATTAAATTGTGTATCTTACAGTTTATTTTTAAATCAATTAGTTTTTTAATCGATCTTTATGAATTATGCATGTCTGAACACATTCAGTGATTTTAATTAACTCTACAGTCGAGTAAAGAGAGAATAAGTCTCTCAGCAAATAAACCTATAGACTGATTACCGTAACTGTCTACTAGACCGATCTAACTGTGGCATGTGTACATATACATGATGTGTTGACGTGATGAAATACCATCGGTCACGACAGACAATAGAGAAGCTGCCAGATGGACATTGTCCCGGCTGGCATGTGCTTTTGATGGATCAAAGGTCTTTGTGCTAAAGCAGCCCAAACAGTTAACTCTTGGCCTGCCGTTTGCACCCCGAAAACCTTTTTAAGATATGCAGACGGTGGCAATGTTCATGTGAGAGACGATTCTGTTTGTTACTGAGTCTAACAAGTCTCTTAACTTTAATTAGATGCACATCCATAAACATTATAATTCAGTCAGATTAATCTTTGTAAGCTTGCATTCATGCAGTAGCTGGTAAACATGGTCAGTGTTGATTCTTGAGGAATTTATGTTACAGACAAAACAGTTTAGGGTCAACAAGTGCACAGGGATATACAGTAAATGCACAAAGTTTGGAAAGGTGCATTAAGAGTCACAAACATACAAAAGCTCTCTAATATTTCATAAAAAGCATAAAAGCTGCTCACGTTTTAACCACAAATGTGAATAAATTGGTAAAAAGGTAACATTTTTACATATAGGTGCATTAAAATACATTGTGGTATGTAACAGTTGATAAAGGTGTGCAACATTAAAAAATAAAGATGTCAATTATTTGTAAAGTATGAAAAAAAGATGTCTGTGTTTCTGCAATCTGTATAAAGATGTATGAAGGCAAACCCTGGCTGAAAGAGCCCATCATGTCGTCCAAACATCCCAGATTTCAACAGGCACAATCATTTCAACATCAGGATAAATAAGGGCAGCAACTTCTGTGTGTCATTATGATGACGATTTCTGTTAAGTTTGGTTGCCATGATAAACTTCGTAACACTGATACCTTTGAATTTACTCTAAAAAAATGCATCCCCACAAACACAAAACCCGTTGAAGCTGTGTATGATGTATTATAGGTCTTAATGTTCTGAACCTTCCACCTGACTTGATCTATTTTCTGACTAAAATAATGGATAGTTAATGGCCCGTCTCTGAAATTTTGAGTAGCTTAATCTGTCATTTGCCCTCTTTACAGTTATTACACGAAGGCAGGGAATCAACAACCAAATAATAATTAAACTAAAAATTATTAAAAAAGGTTAAATAAAGTAAGTATGTTGACCTTACTAGTTAATTTGCATAAAGTTCGAACATTGCTTTGGTCGGCTAAATACTAGATGTCTGCTAAAACCCCCTTTTCCCCCAAAAATATTGTAATTAATATACTAAAGATCCGTTTCTATAACGAATGCACAATTGTATTTGATGTTTGTTTATATATTTACAAAGTTGCTCTTGTCGCTCGCGCTTCATGAGTCCGGAACAGGGTGGCCAACAATGGCGGGACAACCTATTAAGGCCAATTGACAGTGTAACACATCCTAATTTAGTGTTCAGGGCTCAGTTTAACTTGTTTTATTAACAAAGTTGCGATAATTAAAAATTAAATTTATTTTTTTTAAAGATTTTGTTTAGTTCTTATTGGAAAACTATCCTACATACATTCAAACAGTGAAATATTAGTGGCTTCCTGTCTGTCGTCTTTCCCACAGGGAAGTGAACGCAGCATGAGAGATGCTGATAATCCAGCAGGTGGAAGGATGATAATCCCTCCTCTTCCCTCCCACTTCAGCCAACACCATCACTCCATCATCCACCTGCTTACCGCTCTCCTCTGAAACACTTCTCCCTCCGGGCAGCGCGCTTCTTCTCTCACTTCTTCTTCCCTTCTTCTTCTGTCTTTTACTCCCACGGGTGGGCTCGAGGCGACTGAGCGGAGTAGGTGAGATAATTGGGAAAGGAGGGGGGGAGTGGGAGAGAGACACAGAGAGAGAATTACAGAGAGAGGGAGAGAGAGAGAGGGAGAGAGAGAGAGAGAGAGAGTAAAAAAGACGCGAGGCTAGTCTAGTCTAAAAAAAGGGCGCGTGTGGAACCTGTCCCGCGAAGGCGAAGCGCAGCGGCTGCGTCCCGCGTGGCCAAGGCCATCCGCCACTGTCACACATTGGTGTCCCCGTGCATGGGGCGCACGAGGGGGTCGGAGGGAGGAGGGGGGGTTAACGTGCTTGTGTGCGCGCGCGCATGTGTTTGAATATGCAGGTAGGGGCCAGACTCCATCACATCCCTGACAAAACACATTTAAAACAAGTTTGAACTGTTGAAAACTATAGAAATTAGCCTCTTTTTTGCAGAGACTTCCTGTTTTGATTAAAATAAAACATGTGGCAATCATTTTAGAAGTTTTTTTGTACTTTTGGGAATAGTGGGGCTAGCACAAGTAAACCTAATCAACAGGCTGTAAGAAATAGCTTTTTAGCAATAGCCAAAATTCTGATGTAGCTCATTAAAGTACCAACGATATCCAAGACTTGTCAAAACATGGGGGCATTCAATAAAGAGTGACATTCAACAAACCACAAATTACAAAAAAAAAACAAAAAACTGCATAACATTAGCATGCCTTATATAATTTCATGTTTAAATAATTAGGCTACAAAGTTTTCTCTTGGAAAAACGACCATAAAATAAGACAAAAGCTTACTTTTAAAGAACTTTTTATGTTCATAGCTCCATATAACTGATTTTTAAACGAGATTGCTTTGTTTCAGTGACTCAGCACCTATTTTACTATGTTATTTGTTATATTTATCACCTTTTCAGAAACTTTTTTTGCAACTTTTGGATCAGTGACTGTTCTTTAAATGAGGACCGAGAGAAACCACCGACCTGACAAAGTTGTTGCAGTGGCTTCTGGTCACCAGCAGATGTCAGCAGAGATGAATACAGTAGAGCTCATATTGTAAATGAGAGTATATCTGTTGCTCTTTTCACTACAGTTCTTTTTCTTTTGTTCAAACAGATAAAGTTTTTTTGCTTTTTTTTAATTACTTGAAATTTTAATTTTCCTCACATGTTTTTCCCCATGTTGATTGCTGTTACATTCACATTTTTAAAAGCTCTAATCAGAAACTAAGTACTGATATTCAGTCTTAAACATCATGTAAAAATACAATTTTGAGTTTCTGATGCCGATCCATCCTCTCCACCCATGAGAGGTTACATTTTTAAACCTCAGGTATCACAGAAAATGTTTCAGCAGTATTTACATGTTTGTACCTATGCAGATTTATGTGTGTGACTGTTTCAAGTCTTTGGAAAGTGTTTCTTCATGTATCATCCACATCCACTCAGGCTGAAACAAGAAGCTTTTGGTTTGTTTTATTCTGCATCCTCTCTCTGCTGGGTTTTCTGCCTTTTTTCCTCTCCCTCTGATCAGAGACACTCCTGAAAAAGAAGACATACTGGGACTTTTTTGTATTTTGATAATCCAGGTGATAGACGACAGAGTTCAAATTAAAACCTAGATTTTATGAATTGATTAAAGACTCAAACACATGTGAAATGCACAAGTAACTGTAGCATTACTAAAAATGACAACTGATGAAAAGATTATTACATTAATAGGTTGATTAATTGCCTGACCCTCTGACAGATCAATACCTCTACCTAGTGATAGCCTTGGCAACAAGATATGCAAGTTCAGCCATGTTAAGGACCATGCAGATTGAAGAGGCAGTGGCCATAAAAACAGTGAAGATGGTTTTCTCAGTGGGTCGTGAGATGAAACAGTCCACCAGGTTGGGACACGGCCACTGGTCACACTGCACCAGCCGCGGCATCTGAAAACCATCGTATACCACATACAGGGCATACCTGGAGAGACAGACACGGGTTACATGGTTTAAATGTACTCAGACAGATATATGATGCACAGACAGAAAATTAATTGCAGATCTTACATGAAGCCTCCTTCGAACAGCAGTCTGAACAGCAGGCTGCAGGCGTATGTCCACCAGAGGGCGCCAGCTATCGGAAATCTCCGTTTCTTCAAAGTCTCCAACTCTTCCTCTTGGCCTTTGTTGCTGAGGAAACCAGCTCTACCAGAACCCTGTCGCACAGGATGACATGATATGACAAGATATCACAAGGCAAACCACAAACACAAAAACCACAACGTAATACGACAAGATAAAACCAAAATCATGCTACTACTTGGCTTGAGAAAACAACACAAGAGATGACACAACAAGACAAGAGATGACAGGTAAACCTAGAGAAGACACCATTGTAAAAAAAAAAAAACGACATGGCAGGAAAACAATATCTGATCAGAAATGACTAGAAAAGAAATTACAACACAGAAGCTGAAAAAACATTAAAACATAAAATAAGATGTGGAGTCACAATTTTGAGACACACACATAACAAAAAAGATGCAACATGTGACACGATAAAATAAGACATGACAAGAGAAAACGAAACATGACAAATCAAGATTAAATTAGTCTTTCAAAGTCATGACAGAGACATGGGACGACATCACATGACATTACAGATTAAAAAGTGTGTTTCTATTCTGTTCAATGAGCATGACAGACAAATGAAACAGCACAAACACCTGAAGGAGCCTCTTCTTGTCACTGTGGTTTCTGTAAGCCACGTACATCGCGACCAGGAGCGTTGGTGTTGAGACAAAGACGAGCTGAAGACACCAGAGACGGATGTGGGAGACGGGGAAGAACTGATCGTAGCAGACGTTTTCACAGCCGGGCTGGAAAACAGAGACAAACACACAGATTACATGCAACAGTGAAAATATAACAGCTGCTTTATATATACATCCCTGTATAGAAACCTGTTGCAGTGGGGTCAAAGGTCAGTTACAGAGCGATGCCTCTTCAGTATGAATGCATTATGTTGTGGAAGCATGAGAGATACTCTGGGTTTCGCTTCAGAATAATAAGTTTTATTGATAATATTTTCATGCTGATATCTGTACCTGTAGCGTGTTACAGGTGAAGTCAGACTGTTCGTCCCCCCAGACGCTCTCGGCTGCAACAACCAGCACCATGACTCGGAAAATAAACAGGACCGAGAGCCAGATTTTACCCAAGCTGGTGGAGTGACGGTTTGCCCCGACTAACTGATTATACAGAGCCGGCCAAGACATCCTGAGGAAACAGAGAGAAAGATGAGAATAAGAGTATAATAATTTAATAGAGGTGGACAGTAGAAAAGGGTTTCTTTGCGCTTTGTTTGGTTCCTTTTGAGCTGTAAGTGACAGAAATACAGAAGGAAATTTGGATGGACAGCAGCGGCAAAAGATGAAAGCAAAGCAGAGACATTCGATGAAACAAAAGAGGAGTTTGAAAGCCGAAGAGGATGAAAAGGAATGAAACTGAGAGGAGGAGGAGAAAAGGCTCAGTGCCAACATTCATGTGAACTGATGAACCTCTCTGCCCACTGTGGACTGTACTGAACCGAGCCCACTCGACTAAAAACTGTAAAAACCCACATTACTACAGTCCTCTCCATTCACATCCAGCCACTGATTGATTAAATCCTGTTATTAAATAAAACAGATGTAATGATACAGAATCCATAATATGCATGATATATTCATAAATACCAGTTATTCTAATTTGAAAGATGCTTTTAAAATAAAGTAAAAATAAATATAAATGCTTAAATTTGGATGATTAATTTATAATCCTTTAATTAAGTTTTCTTTCCAGTGGTAATTTTGTCTTTTGGCAACAATATTTTTGTATATCAAAAAGATCAAGCACTTTTTTTCTTACCTTGTGTCTGGAGAGTCAGCTTGTTTGCAGGGAAATATTCTGCATGGTCGCCTCCAGCAGGAAAATCAAAACGCGACAGCTCACTGTCTCATCAGCACCGACAAGATTAAAATAACAGAAAAATCAGTGGAGTCTGGTTCAATTTTACCCAACAAAACACCAACCTGCAGCTCCTTCTTCCTTTGCATCAAAGAAGAGATGTGCCTCCAGTGTCAGGTCAGACAAAGTCCAATCATTGTACTTCCTCTGAGGACTTTCAAAATAAAACACCAAGTTAAAATGTTGCAATGTTTTAAAACTTTTAAGTTGTAATTTTACAAGGATAACTCTATTAATTTGACAGGAGCAATGTTACAAATCTTACACAGATCAACTTCAACAGGTGGATATTCAAGAGTCTGTTGCTCTTACAGGCTGCCGATGCAAAGTGGAAGTGAGAGGATTGAAAGAACAAAGTTGCATTGTAGTAGAGAGGTGTGTGCACATACAGTATCTGTGTGTGTGTCTGAGTGTGTGTGTATGAGTCCTCTGAGACAGTAACAGGGCCCAGGTGGAGAGTCAGATCCAAACCATCCCTTGGCAGCAGTCAGCCTGCAGGACAGTGCAGCTCTGTGTGTTCATAATGACTGGGACTGATGAAATTTCCCCGCTGTTTGTTGAAGTGTGGGAGCAAAACCAACTTCCTCCGTTTACACTGTGAATCCTCACTGTAACATATCCTGCATAATCTACTTGAGCCACAGTGTTGGGATAAAAAAGTTTTGTAGACATTATTGTGCAAGTATATTCATTTGAAGCATTTAAAGCCTTGTTTGAGAATTCACATTTGCAGAAAAATGTCTACGTTCATAACTAATAAAACACAGATTGAAGGTGCTGTTTTTAGACTCCCCTCTGAAACACTAAATATAACATGAGCAGAGACGATCTCGAGGGGCAGGAAAACATCCTGTGTTGAGACAGAGAAGGCGTCAGTGATTCTAATGGAGTCATTAGGGGAATAACAGTGACACTTATTCCTGATGCATATCAATGAATTGATAACTGTGTCAGGACTGGAATCAAAGACCCACTGTTTGATCCGTCAGTCAGGCCAGGGCTGAAAAAACAAAACAAAACAGAAGGAGAAAGGCTGGCTGGATTGTTTCAAGCCGTCCATTCTGAGGAAGGGTGGTGGTGGTGGTGGTGGAGGAGGAGGAGTAAGGGGGTGAAGGGTCACACAAAGTGAATGAGTAGGGAGAAAGAAAGAAAGAGAGAGGGGTAAAATTGGGCTGATTGTTGGAGTAACTCCTGATTCGCCATCCAGCAGGAGAACAGAGGAGACCAGTGTCAGGTTACACACACAACTACACACTGTACCAACACACACTGTACGACACTCACATATATTTTACCCAGGAAAACACACACTGTAATGAGTGAGGGGGAGAGCAGCATGTGACTGAATAGCAGGTCTCAGTTACGTAGGTGGACTTGGCTGGCTGGTCCTGGACCAGCTAGTGTACTGTATGAAGGGCTGTATGAGCTCTGAAAGACGTCCTGGTTTTGTGAGACTGTAATATTCAGATTTCTTTGATATTTTAATGTATATTTTCACTGCTGTGTCATTTATGCACAGCAATTTGCAGAGATGTGATAAAGCTGTGACATTGCACTATATAAAGGTCAGTGTCTCAGTTTCATCACTGAGACTAAGTGATTATAAAATCATCTGCTTTCCTTTCAAAATGACAGTCTTCACTGCATGATTTAACCAGAAACTTTTCTACTAAAATAGGGCAAAACTTAAAGAAAAATTAAAAAATCTTCATTATAAACAGCCAGGTATATCGCTCAATGTGGGAGAATAATTGTTGCTTACAAAAAAGAGCTTAAACCAATCCATAAATAATTGCTGCGCTATATGCAACTCGATGCATAGATATCACTCCGAGACAGCAGGGGGCGATACAGATGTGAAAAGCCGCGAACTTTGCGACACAGGAAACTGAAACGGTCTCGGTCTCGTTTAGTCGCTGCGAGGTGGTAAAACCATTCACTACCTAACTGTTTAATTTACTGGCGAAAAATAAAAATGGCTTTGGAATCGCGGATCACACAAGAAGAAATTAAGAAGGAGCCAGAAAAACCTATTGACCGAGAAAAGGTAAACAGCGGTATTTGTGTTCAGAGCCGGGTTTAGCTTGTTTACCTTATGAAATCGAGCCCATGCTAACCTGGGTTTGTTAGACCTAAATGGTAGCCTTATGGAGGCTGATGGACATTTGTTATGGAAAAACTCCTAAGCACAAGTAAAGCATTATTAGATCGACATAACAGTTTTATTTTAAAACAACGTGATGCTCTGAATTATCAATAAATGGAGAAGAAATTGAACCGTAGCTTCTACAGCGTGCTAATGCTAATGTGTTAGCTCATCATACAGCGTTTTCGTGAACAAACGACGAAAAAAGACCTTTTGGAAATAACATAGTTGCTAAAGTTATTTATTATCACATTTAACTCAACATCTATACAAATAACCCTGAAAAGAGTGAAGCGTAATTTTAATTTGTTTCATGCTGAGAACTAACAAAATGTAACTCAGGTAAGTTTGCATAAATTCTTCCTGCATGTTTCCCTAAAAAACACCCAATCTTCCTATAATGAAAACTCACCCTACACAGCTCCGTTGTCTTCATGGGTTTAGTACTTTGTGTTTGTATTTGCATCCCAAAATAACGCGGAAACATCGGTGATATTTGCACAGGTGTCTCTAATGTTTCTTAGACCTCAATTAATTGCAGGCTTACAAAATCTGAACAAAAAAGACTTTATGAAGTTTGGTAGAAAAGTGTCTTCTTTAGAAATAAATGCATAAAAATTGAAAGTAGTCATATAATAATTATCAATCTGTTTCAACACCTGTATTGATAATAACGTAATGTGTTTGAGTACTATAAGTGAAGAATTGTCGTTACTCGATGTGACCACTAGGGGGCAGCAAACGTAAACCAACCCTGTGAAAGAAGACCTATCTTTCAGAGTAAACTTTTAAATAAAACTTAGAAAAGTTCACAATATTATTCTTGTGTTATATCAGTGTCCACATTTTTGTTTATGATGTTCAGGAGTTCATTAAGACTTTTTTACTGTCATATTCATGTTAAGATGCCACAAAATTTGATTATTTTAAGAAAGGAATCTTGTGATTTATAACTTTTTTTTTACTTAAACTAAGTAGCTAATGTTTCTGTTTTGTCTTTCACAACTGACCATTCTGCATACTTATGTGTTCTCTGGCTCATTTTTGCTGCAGACCTGCCCTCTCCTGCTGCGAGTGTTCACCACCAACAGTGGCAGACACCACAGAGCAGATGAATTTGCCCGTGGCAACGTTCCCTCCAGCGAACTACAGATTTACACATGGTGAGACCGAGGACTTTCCACTCGTTTCCTTTCAGTCAAACAAGCATAGCCAGTGTAGAATAAATAACTCAACAAAAACATCTTATTTGAACTATTTTACATGCATATAGAATTTGCAGTAAACGAGTCTCTCACTTCCTTTTCTGCCTTTCAGGATGGATGCCACTCTGAAAGAGCTGACCAGCCTAGTGAAGGAAGTTTATCCAGAAGCAAGGAAAAAGGGGACCCACTTCAGCTTTTCCATCGTCTTCCCCGACCCCAGAGGGAAAGTGTACAGGTTTGTATCCCACTACAACAGAACTGGGTGGAAACCTGCAGCAGACCATTTGCTAAATCTGCTGTATATTGAAGCTTGTACCTGTTTCAACTCTCAGGTTGAAAGAAATCGGCAGTACTGTATCCGGCAGGAAGGGCACAGACGACTCCATGACGCTGCAGTCTCAGCGCTTCCAGATTGGAGACTATCTGGACATAGCTATCACGCCACCCAACAGAGCTCCGCCCCTGAGCACACGCATGAGGCCGTTCTGAGCTGCTCACACAAACACACACAACAACAACATGCCTACTAAAACCAACACACATCAAACCGAAGTTTTTTGATAGTTTTTGTTGCTCTGTATTACTTTGGATTGTTTTTTCCTCATTTTACAAAATGTGATGTGTAATAAAGTTGTCATTTTTTCCAAGTTTCTGTCTTTTTCTATGTGACATTCTGCCAGATGGTATTGGAATAGATCCTTAGATTTCAGTGTGTTAAACTGCATGGGTATTGTGGAAAAGTTCCTAATTTATTTATTCATTACTTATCATTATTTATCCAGTTAAAGGTGGCCCATATGCTGTTAATTTACTACATAGTGTCCTACCAATATCAGTAGTCCTGAGGAGGAATGCTACTGAGTACATTTAAACAATTACTGTACTTAAGTACAAGTGAAAGATGCTTGTAGTTAAATAGTTTCATGTTCTACTCTCTGATCTGATTCAGACACAAATGTACTTTTCACTCAACTGCATTTATTTAACAACTGAAGTTACTTTGCTGATTCAATTTTATAACACCAAATATCATCAACATATTTACAATAATGGTATATAACAGATTTCAATAAATTTTGATCCCTGAGGGAAAGTTAATAAGCCATCCATGCAGATTTACTGTGTAAGTGGTTTAATAGCAGCTTTAATATACTCTGATAGGGAAGTGGTATTTTATTTATAAATCAATAACTGTAATCCCATGAATATAATATGCAGTAGTCTTCAACAGACCGTGGCTGGTTTATAGTATATCCTGATGTTATAAACTGTGAAAACTTATTTTTCTCAACAGCACTCACTATAAATTGTCTGACTTCTAATTATAATAATATTTATCCAACGTCAATGAAGTGAGGAAACACTCACAATACAAAGAATGACTTTCAAATGATAAACTGGACCAGTGAAGTACAGAAAGTCTGGTCTGTCTGAACTCTGGACTGCTGTGGTGCCTTTATGTGATCCTACAGGAAGTCGTGAACTGTCCTGCCGCGCATGCGCAAAGCCACCTTCTGACATCAAGCAGAAGATATAGCAAAGTTAGCTTCTGATAGCTACAAAAAAGCTGTTAACGCACAAATATATTCCACCTTGACATGTTTCGGAGAAAACTGACAGCGCTAGATTATCACAATCCCAACGGGTTTGACTGCAAAGGTGAGAAAAATCCCAAAAGGTCTCTTTATTTGGATTGGTGGGTTAAACGTGGAGCCGGCTAACGAGTAGCGACGTACAGGCATCAGATCCTGTCACTGGAAACAACGACGTACAAAACTCTACTTAACAAACAAATGTTTTACTGTGATTTTTGGTTTGAAAACCTGTATGTTTGTTAGTTTACGAGATAAAACACTTTACAACCTCTTAGATCACTACACGTTTGTTCGGCATTGTTGATTTAAACAAATTGATTGTAATTGAAGGCAAAAGGCTCAATTTTGTTAAGTAACACATAACAGAATGAAAAGGATATTTTTCTCTAAATTTGCTTATTTGGTTCTCTTTCTTGGATATTTTACTTGACTTTAAATATTAATATTCACTGGTCAAATCCATGGATTTCAATGCTAGCTGTCCCCTGAAATGTAAACTATTTGCATCCTGTAACGCTAATAAGTAACATAAGCTATTAAAGAGATGTTATTTAGGCTCGGAACTATTGAATTAAACAGAAATAGCTCCTAGTAATCGACACCAAATCACTGTGTTGAGTTCAAGAGTTTTGCCTTTGCTAATTGTTTTGTTAACGTGTTTCTGTCTCTTTCGCTCAGATGAGACACAATTCAGGAACTGCATCGTTTGGCTGGAGGACCAGAAGATCCGACATTATAAAATAGAGGACAGAGGAAACCTGAGGAACATCACGAGCTCAGACTGGCCCCAAGCCTACCAGAAGGTGAAACCATCATCATGATGCCAATCAAAGACACATTGTACATTTGTCTGTGGAGAATGCCACCTTAAAATTGACAAAACTGGTATCTGGGAATAGGAAATTGGTCTTGACTGCTCCCAGACAATAAAAGATCATTGCTGTGCATCTGTCAGCACTTTCTTTACACACATGATTTGATCTCGAGTGTCATTTCCTGTGTGCAGTACCTGCAGGACGTGAACTGTCCATTTGGAGTTCAGGAGAGGCAGGAGGCTGTGGACTGGTTACTGGGCCTGGCTGTGCGATACGAATACGGAGACAATGGTAGGATGTTAGTACACATGTGTCCTTTGTGACAATTGCAGTGTAGTTTGAGATGAAAAAAGTTTTAAAGTATAACTCTGGATACAGAGAATTTTCCAGCGTGTGTTGACATACAGATGATGACCAGTAGATGGAGACATTACACAGGGAATAATGTTT
>JAPZDV010000017.1:3091798-3141585 GCA_029814665.1 Acanthurus lineatus | reverse complement strand
AAACACAGCTTCAAGCAAGCTAACTAAACTATGCATTTATCTATTAAAAATAAATACACTTTTCTATACAGACCGTAGAGGGCGCTGCTGCTGCTTCTTTGGTGGATTAAATACTGTGTTTCTATAAATCTCTTGTGCATATAAACATTTCTTTTTTTTTTACCAACCACATAATAGTTTATAGGGAAGTAAATCCAATGACAATGTAAGTCTGCAAAAGTCTAAAAAAAAACAAAAGCAGAAAGTAAATTATTGTTGAGGACAACTCCCCTTCTGGATAGTTTTATGCTTAAATACTTCACCTGAAGCAAACGTATTTTGACAAAGCAGCCACACATTCAGTATCAATTTATTAGGAGCAGATGGTTGTAATTAATGCAGTCTAATGGTCCTGCAGTGAATCCTACCTCATTGTTACAATGTTCAGTCTTTGCTGGAACTGTTTTTAAGTGTTAATTCAGCTGTGATCAGTTTGAAGGCTGGCAGGTGTTAATTATTTTTTTCCACTGTATTTTTGTTGATTAAAGCAGCTTAATTACCAAACACATCCTGTTCTTTACCTCTCTGTCACCTTTGCTCTTGACTGAACATCACGACAATTCTGCTGAGTACTAAACTGAGCTGCACGTAGTTGTGTATTATATGTTATGTTATGTGTTAAGAATGAAGGTTAAAGAATAATGTGTATTCATGTTATTTTATTTCGTACAACAGTGGTGTAGTGCTGTGTGCTTTAAAGGAAAAACCCAGGCTTGATTAAATCCACATCAAAAGGGGAAAAACATTGTCAACAGACTTTATTTTTCTCAAACATATACGTTAAGCCCTTGTTCCCATCACAGCAAGTGTGATTTCGTTTAACAAGTTTCAGAATCAGCAACATTGAAATATTAAATCTCTACTTCATCAGCCTGAAGTTTAAACAGTGAGTTATTACAAACACTCAGCATCTGTCCTCAGCTTGCAGGCAAGAGGGCAGACACAGCGACAGCCTGTTTCTTCTCATAGATCTGTCTGATTCAACCTGGAGTCGATTGGAGCAGCCTGTACCAGAGTTTGAACTAGCCTGGACCGACCTGGTACAGCCTGGTTCACTTGTGACAAAGGGAATCTTCATGGCACACCCGTCAGCGCTCCTCACAGGAGACAAGGAAGCCGTGATTGGAGCTGGAAGTTGTCTCTGCTTGGCTGATTTCTCCACCTGACCATCATCATACTGTGGTTGGGTGGAGCAGCCAATGCTCAGCTGTGATTGGCCAGCTTCTGCGTCTGATTGCTGGACTGAGGTCAGAGACCAGTGAGGCTGGCTGGTCTGATGATGTGACGGGCAGAGAGGAGACTCGCTGTCAGAGGCGGAGCTACAAAAGGACAGAAAGTTGTTGTCAGGTTTCACAGGTTCAAAGTTTTAAAAGAAAACTGCATTACACACAACCTCTTGGTAAAGTAAAATGTGATATTAGCTTTAATAAAGCTCTAAAAACACCATTTTTAAAAGCATAAATGGCTACTTAAAATAAGTACATAGAGAGGCCAAGGCCATCAGCCACAAACACTGCACAAGAAATTTATTGGTCAGATGAGGGAGGTAGAAAAAGGGAGGAAAGTATCATTAAAAAAGAGGTGCAATGATCACAAATATATCTTTCCAACCTGCCTAAGATAATATTCATTTCCAAAATTGTTTCTTCTCTAATGTTCACTGGACCAATAAATGTAACTGAAAATCTTTTACTACGATAAAATGAGCTACAACTGCATTAATTCTCATAAAAAACAGCAAAATAACAGCTGATGGGGATGGTCACTGACATTATACTGAATTAATTAAGATGAGAGTTAAACATAAAGTGATGATTTTCCATCAGCGGCATTACAGAGGAAATTAGACATGATGTCTTTAATCACCCAGTTTAAGAATTTACAATAATTATGTCACCAAATGAAACTCACCCGTTAAATGATGTCTGATGGGAAGCAAAGCCTGGCCAGTTCTGTTTCTGTGGGCTCGCCATGGTCATATAATCATCCTGAGGCAGCACGGACGAACTGTGGCTCACCTGTGGTGACATCATCATGTACCCAAGCCCCTCCTCCTCTTCCTCACCTGGCTCACAGCCCTCCATCCCACAGGCTGCATCACTGCAGTGGTGGTCCTTCTTCATCTCCATGTAGCTGCCAGCCTCAGATGTGGAGCTCAGACTAGTTTCAGGCTCTGTTATGTCTTGTTTGTGAGGCTCCAAGTAGCATTGTGGTGGACTTGTGTTGATTTCAGTGTATCTGGATGGCAATACCGGGCGAGAATCAGGTGGTCTCGCGTTCACCAGCTTGTCTCTGTGTTTTGGTCTGCAGCGCTTTGAAACCAGAAGCGTCTGAAGCTGATTGTGATTGGAGGGTGGAGACCAGCTGAAGTCAGGAAGAGCCCGCAGAGCCTTCACAGTCTCACGAACTGCCTCATGAATGTGTTGGGCCACTGCTGGGTTTCCTGTGCAGAACAGATATAAAGAGGAGGGGGTCACAGTCCAACAGTAAGGCAGTAATTAGTAAAAACCACACAGCATTTGTTTTTAATCACCTTGGTCTCTTGCTTCCATCCAGATTTCTCCAGGACCGCTTGGTGCCGACCGTCCAAGCTCCAAGAAGAACGAGTCGTCCAAGTGGCCAAAACGCCGAACACTAAGTAACGGTATTCTAACCGACGGCAAATCGCTGCACGCGCCCACTCTGACTAAGATCAGAGACGTAGCTGTGAGGCAGAGGCGACTCTCCCCTGCCAGCAGCTTGGAGCAGCCCAAACCTCTGGGCTTCACCGTGACGGGCCAGACCTTAGACGGAGGTGAAAGGAGCAGGGACGAAGATGGAGCAACGCTATTTAGAAGTGTATTTTGAAGTGTATGTCGCTGACACAGTGATTCCCTAAATATTCAGTTGATTTTCCGTGATTTTGACAATAATTTTACAACGACTTGCAGTCCCTTGGATTTTCTTTTTTTTTATAAGTTTTAGTAGTTTATATACTGGACATGTATACTGTGCATCAACACATTTGCACTGCACAAAAAATTAAGAGATCTCTCTGGATAAGTTACACACACACCGAAAAATAAAAAACAAACCCCCAAAAAAACGAAAAAACAACATTTTATGAAACCTGGTCTTACTTCTTTGAAGAAAGCAGCAGGGGGCAGTGTGCAGTACCCATCATCCTCCTCAGCAATCCCTTCTCCATGCTCTTCATCCCTCCGCTCTTCCTCCATCAGTTTCTTGATGGCCAGATACCACTCCTCTTGTTCCCACTGGTTTTCCACCACCAGCACCATGGTTCGATGTTTCGCATACAGCACCACCGTGTGGCCTTTCCTGGAACTGCCCATCCTGCTCACACCAAGACAGCACCTCAGGTAAATCACCCTGGAAAATAGAATTATTTGTGAATACATGATCAAAACTACCTTTTACTAATGATTAATAATTACTAACCAAAATATTTAACCATTGTCTTAAGAGATACTCTGCAATTCTTTAATTTATGAAACACAAAATATTTTACTGTGAAGGATATGATGCTCATGTCTTACCAATTTATTAGGCAAAGCAGTGTCTGTACTAAGGACCTCAAACAAATTTCTTAGCATATAATGGAGGACAAAACCGGTAAAATAAACCGTCATGAGGTGACATAATGTGACATCCCTTTAAAACTTTTAAACAGTTAAACTGACTTTTACCAACCCTTGCTTGCTTGGTCCAAACAGAGCAGCTTTGCCAGCAGACTTCTCCATTGTTGTGAACTTTTCCTGGCTCTTGAACCACTCCAGTCTGCTAAGCCCAGTGTGACTTCCTGCTCTCAGGACAAAATATCTCCTGTTGTTCCGCTCCAGCTTCCCCAGGTAACCTTGTTTCACCACATCGCTCTGCGGCCCTGCAGAGGTCATGAGGGTCAGTGGGAGCAGAGTGTTGGAAGTCTGGCTGGAAGAACAGAAGAGTTCCTCAAAGAAACGAGACTGAGGAATAGACTGCTTTCTGTTGTGATGGTCCAGGGAACTCTGGTGCTGACAGTCACTGCTCCATGGAGACCGCAGAGGTGATTCAGCTGGCAGCCATGTTTGTGTGGAGCTGACAGATGTCAGCAGGGACCTTGAAGCAGCTAGAGTTTTCTTTTGGGCAGTACATTTGATATGACCATCTGCAATTTCATCCATATCCAACTGAAAACCTGCCACATGCAAAGAAAGATAAGTGAGGATATCTGAGATCAAAATGCTCCTAATTTTAATTTAACATTTTAAGTGCTATTGGCATTGACTTCTGAACAATTTCCCCTTAAATTTTTTTAAGGGAGAATATTTCTCTTTTCATTTAATGATATGCCTTATGATATGAGCTGAAAATTACTTAGGCTGCCTAGTGTTGTTCAAATTTGTCTTGTGTTTTCATGTGTAAAGATTTTTAAAACGTGATGTTAGTGACCATTTTTTGACAATAAAATTAAACAGTTTTGGAGCTGAAGCTAATAAGTGTTGCTAGTTTAAAGTTTTTATTTATCTGAGCACAATTTAGTAATTAGTTTGTAAAGTCATTTATTAATTAAGTAATTTAAGGAGAAATTAAACTATAAATACATTTAAAAATGTCTATCGATCGCCCCCTGGTGTCTGGTAGCAGTACTGGTCATAAATTCTTGCCCCCACAATATATGTTTGTTTGTTTGTTTTTTTTAACAATTTTGAAATATTATGAATCAGACCAAAAAAGAGAAACATTACTTTTCAGCTTTTAAAAGATAAACACTAAGCATGTACACACCAGCATAGTGGAAGTTGATAAAAAACAGGTAAGGGCCACTGCTGATTGAAATCAAGCTAATTAGCCAGCAAAGTTGGCTAGCCAAGTCGTGTTTTCCCAAATCATTTAGACACCATTGTTTCATGAAAACTCACCTGAAACCGACTGGTATAAACATTACACCTGAGGACATGCAATGTTGGTTCTTCTTTTTATATTAGGCTTTCCGGAGAAGTCAAACAGTAAACAATAAACTCGTTTTGCAACAATCCTGTTTTCCTCAGAGCTAGTTTGCCAGGTGCAACTGATGCCAATCAGCTCTGTGGCCTTCAGCAGCGCCTCGTAAAACACAATACTCAATTGAAAAGAGGTTGAACAGGTCTTCTATTTCACATGGGAAAAATAAAACTATGTGGCTATGAAAAACTTAATGTAATAAAAATAGCTGAAAAAATCGGAACCCGGGAGCTGACATAGATATGTTTTCTTTATTAAAAGCGTGTTTTATCAATACGCGCGTGCGTTTTGTTGAATTAAAATTGTGTTATGTTTTTTCATTTTTCTTGAATAAAATGTGCCTAAAATAATAAATAGTGCACACTTCTGATAGGAAAACGGACATTTAGCAATGCATTCCTATTTATTACAATATAAGGATGCAAGAAAAAAATAAAAACAACAACAGGACTAAGAAGGCTTATGTAAATCATTAACTGTACACAAAACTAAACAAACAATAATTCTATAAATCATATTTCCACTTAAAAGCACAACTAAAATTAATTCTTGTAGCATAAATTTCTCTTGAACCAAGCACCAAGCAGAGGAAAACTGGGAGGGACAGCAAAGAATAATCTGTTTTAAAGAGAAGCATGTAGTCTGATAATAATAAACACGGCTTATGATTGTGCCCTCCCTGCTGAGTCTACATTGACCTGCTGTAATGGTGAAATTGTGTGAAATTAGGTTATTTTGACAGACAGAGGAAGTGGTGTCTCTCGTACGGGTAGCAGCAGTCGTTTCTGTGGAAATGACTGGGTGGAACAGTTTGGTTTCTGCTTGTTTCCACATTAACAACTTCTCATTGTGATCAAAGCCCCTGTAAGAGCAGGGCCATCTCTCTTTTTCTCTGCTCCAGCATGACTCTTCTCCAGGGCGTCTTTTCTCAGGTCCTCAGCTGGATGAGCCTCTGTCAGGTCCTGTGTTTGGTTGGTACAGGATTAGGAGCTCTGATTGCAGTCTGGACAGCAAGACTGTTGGTTCGACACGCCTGGTACACACACAGGCTGTCCTGCTTCAGCAAACCACATGCAAACTCTTGGCTTTTAGGCCACCTGGGCCAGGTAGGACTCACACACCACAGCTGATAAAACACACATGATTTGTAACATGCATAACATGTATTTACAGCCTTATTTGTTGGCTCTAAGGTAGTGATATTCACTTAAATTGTTGACAGATCAGGAAGTCTGACTGTAAATGTCACAGGATATGCTCAGTGTTACAAAATATTGTTGCAAAATGTCCTCTTTGAGATAAATTTCCTTAGAGATGTTGTATGAGAATTTGGCAAAGCAGTGAAGGGTAAACCTAAACTCACTCACTGACTTACTTTTCATTTAAAGATAAAGTTGATCCACCTTTACAGAATTGCATTACTATATTTTGTGATGTTTTGCTTCGATATTAATGAATATTTTCATGCACCTTAGATGCGGAGCACAGAGGAAGGGCTCCTGCATGTGGATGAACTGGTGCAGAGGTACAAACACTCTTGCAGCTGGTTCATCGGCCCTTTCTATCACCTGGTCAGAGTTTTCCACCCTGACTATGTCAAACCTCTGCTAATGGCACCTGGTAGGGTTACAGCCAACAGTTATATTACATGTGACATTTCTACAGAACAAATGAGCTTCTCTCATATCAGTGGGCTTATTATTGGATACCAAAAGTAGCAAAACCAAAGCTTTATTAAATGCTTATTGTTCAATAATGTCCTCACCGCTTCCCTCCATGCAGCCAGCATTACAGTAAAGGATGAGCTCATCTATGACCATCTGCGTCCGTGGCTCGGTGAGTCAAATAGCTTTTTGCTCTGATGTTGGTCTGAATTCTTTACAGTTTAATTGGTTTCACAACATGCAGGAAGATGACAAAGCACTTGAGAGGTGTCAAAGTTTTCTTGGAATCAAGTCAAAGGTCAAGTTTTTCTATTTTTTTTTCTCTAATTTCTAATTTCTAGTCTGGATTTTCAATAAAAAGGAGGTTTTCAGGTTTGCCATTGAAAAAGAAAACCCCTGTTATATGATTTTCTCTAATTAATAAATGAACAATAATAAAGTCAGATTATAGCGATTCAAATTGCTTTGTGTTCTACTAGTGTCCATCCATTAAGCTATTACTATTTACTGCCATCTTCACATCAAAACATTGTCTCTCTTACATCCCAGGGCAGAGTCTGTTGATAAGCAACGGGGAGGAGTGGTCTCGCAAGAGACGGCTGCTGACCCCAGCTTTTCATTTTGATATCCTGAAGAACTATGTCATCAAGTTTAACACCTCAGCTAACACAATGCATGTAAGACTCATAAAAATACATCCATGCACTGAATAACTACAGTCATTTAAAGATGCTGCCAGAAAAGGAGAAGAGTTAATATGTGAATATTGTAAATGTGCACACAATATCTGCAATAGTAACTGAAGCAAAAAGGGGATTGTTTTGTTCCTGATCAATATATAATGACATTTAATTAACATCATAATCTGCTGTGAGGTCTTATCTGTTATCAACACTGTGTTTAGATGTCAGCTGATATCTGTCCTGTCCTTCTTTCTCCTTTTCAGGATAAATGGCGCCACCTGGCAGCAGAAGGCACAACTAACATTGAGATGTTTGACCAGGTCACTCTGATGACACTGGACAGTTTACTGAAATGTGCCTTCAGTTACAACAGCAACTGTCAGGAGTGAGGACGCCACCTTTATCATTCTCCTTAATATATTATTCTTGTGTTGCACTTCAGTGTCTTGAACATGTTTTGCTTCCAGGTCGTCCAGTGAGTACGTGTCAGCCATAGTGGAGCTGAGTGACCTGATCATAGATCGTCGGCAGAGGATTTTACACCACTGGGACTGGATTTACTGGAAGACACAGCAGGGAAAACAATTCAGAAAGGCCTTAAACATTGTGCACAAGTAAGACACATGAACAAGTGTTTAAGTACCAGCCGAGCACAAATAATACAGGAACCTTCAAGTCTGATGACACAGTTTTGCAAAAAAAAGGATGTAAAACAGGCAGTAGTATAATATCTCTGATGCAATTCTTTAATCCTGTACTGGGTTTATATCAAATTGTCTTTAACATTATTATAAATTATCTTGTTTTACTGCATATTACAGTACCGTATCACATGGAAAGATAACTTGTGCTTTATCATAATGTCTCAAATTAGTTAGATGTAATGCTAAATAATAATTACTCACTTAATAGAAAGGAATATAGTAAATTTTCATGGTAATACAGGGATTTTGTTTGATCTATAGGTTTACTGAGGATGTGGTTCAGAAGCGCCGTGCCCAGATCAACCAGCAGAGGGAGACAGAAACAGATACAAATTCAGCACCACGGAGAAAGAAAGACTTTGTGGACATCATACTGCTGACAGTGGTAGAAGAGATTAAGAAATTAGTGAAATGGATGAGAAATGTAATTGGATTGATAAAAAAATGAAAGTCTAGGATAGTAATGTAATTCTGTACCACTGCAGGACGAGGATGGGCAAGGCCTGACGGACGAGGAGATACAGGCTGAGGCCAACACCTTCATGTTTGCAGGTGAGATCCTTTAAGACGAGACTATGATGCTTTTTCTCTGCAAGTGACAGATGTTGAATACTGCCAGATGCTATTTACCAAAATCTGGGTAACATGAACTGTAATAATCAACCATAAGCTACTGGTTATAACAGACAAACTAAAGCACTGTGCACAAATGCATTTTACTGCTTATGAATTCAACTTTTTATTAGTAAAAGAAAAACGGTGTTATTTTTTTTATAAAAAGTTGCACAGTGTGGCTTGCAATTTGTTCCCTTTGTCTTAAATATTCACATGACTCAGAAAACGCTTTAATCAGGATTTAACACCAAACAAGTTTACGCTGACACTTAAAATATGAAATTAAACCTGCCTACTCTTCTCCACAGGTCATGACACGACAGCCAGTGCCATTTGCTGGACCTTGTATAATTTGGCACGTCACAAACATTATCAGGAGAAATGTAGGCAGGAAGTGATGGATCTGATGCAAGGACGAGACCAACATGAAATTGAGTGGTCTGTAAAATACAATCCCTACCTTAATCACTGGACTGGATCATAATTCAGTAAAATGCTTAGCATGAGGTGGAAACCTTATTCATATCCCTGCAGAAACACCTTTAGCATTATGCACAGCTGAAAGTCTGTTATAATGAGGCATAAATAAACAATATTTAAATCTGATTATCCATTTGCATGCATTTATCCAAAGGGAGGATCTGACCAACCTTCCCTTCACCACCATGTGTATCAGAGAGTCTCTGAGGCTTCACTCTCCTGTTCAGGCTGTAACAAGGAAGTACACCCAGGACGTGCCACTGCCAGAGGACCGCACAGTCCCAGAGGGTGAGAGGGAGAGACTCTTGTTTGTTTGAATAGATGTTAGAGTTATTTTTTACTTGCTTTCTTTATTTGTGAAAGACTTTTTTTAGAGATTCTCATTTGAAACCACAGATTTCCTTTTTCTGTGACTCTTCCCCAGGTGCTATCTGCTTGGTCAGTATTTATGGGACGCACCACAACCCTGCCGTTTGGACGGACCCACATGTAGGAAATCTTAATTTTGCTTTTAATCTGCACATTTTTTTTTCTTTTTGTCATGTATGACCTGCCATGTTTCATTCTCTTTTAGGAGTTTAATCCTCAGCGTTTTGACCCTGCAAACAAAGAGGGTCTGTCTTCTCACGCCTTCATCCCCTTTTCTTCAGGCCCCAGGTACTGCAACCTCATTACAACTCAACATGCAAAGTAAGCAAGAGCTAATAAGAACCTGTATGTGTTTACAGGAACTGTATAGGTCAGAAATTTGCCCTGGCAGAGCTCAGAGTCGTCGTGGCGTTGACCCTGCTAAGGTTTCGTCTGAGCCCGGGGGTGAACCCTGAACTTGGGACCACCTCTGAAGGAATTCGCCGCCTCCCCCAGCTCGTCCTGCGTGCGGAGGGAGGTTTGTGGCTGCAAGTGGAGCCTCTGAACCCGCACAATCTGGAGGATCTGCAGGATGAATAATCATGGAGGATGAAGCCTAGAGCAAAAAAACACAGAAGCTCTGGCCTCTGGTTTACTTTTTGACAACAAAGGGTTTTGCAAGGCTACTTGATTCTTTTACAATCATTTAAAAAATATATTATGATATAATTTAGTGCAATATTTTAAGTTTTGTTCTAATTACAAATGATTAACTATTTTTCTCTGAATAAAGTGTTAATAAATATTGCATTTAAAAAAGTCTCTGCATGGTGAATAAATAAATTATAATAAGAGTGAAAAATGACTAAAAAACAGAACTTGGGCTGAATGAAGTCCTGATTGATCAGGCTTTGACAAGCCAAGGTCAAAGTTCAAGGCTCAAAGTCTCAAAGTCAGAGATAAAAAAATATTGCATGTGATTTGAAAACTTCATGAAAACATCCTTGTGTGGATGGATGATGTGTTTATTACAGGCTTGTTGGGTGACCTCTCTCTTAAAAAAGCTTAACGGCTCAATTAACAGTTCGTCATTTCTAAATATGCTCTAGTTACAAAACAGAGCCTGATGATTTTTATCTCGAGACTTTTATCCAACAGATAAAGTCATTTTTATTGGCTGCAGTAACAGTTCTTGACCATTGAGACCATTACTGATCGTTTCAAGTCAGGTGTTATGGTATTTTCTGATTCCCCGGCACAATCTGACTCCCCTCCGCGTGAACGCGCGCGACCTAACACGTTTCTCTCAGTGGTCAGTTTACGGGTTTTCTGTGGTAAATTTACTGGTTATCGGGTTAAATGTGGTTAGATAGCCAAATTTAAACAGTCATCTTCATTTTACTGCAGGTTACACGAATAATAAAAGAGATGTTAATCGACAGGAAGGTGATTTCATGAAACATTTGGTTTCACATACTTTCGTTTCGCTAATTTCACTGAACGAATTCACCAATTACGCTTCACCTTTTCCTTCTATAAATATGAGGACATCATAATGAGGTCTAAACGTCAAAGATTTTTCATATTTCATCATTCTTTTGCAAATAAAATCATCAATCACTAAGAAAACTGTAGTCCCTCCTAATTGATCTACAATCTGACTTTCTAATTATGCTATATTACTCCCACAAACTTTACTCAGCAGGCACATGTGGACCTCCAGTACTTATGTATAAAGCCTTTTGTATCTAGTCCATACAGGACAGAAATTATGGGGGAGTCAGATTTAGTTAAGTGACCCAGCAAAATCCGACTCCTCTTTTTTAATTGTAATGCAGAATGTGACACCCACCCAATTCACCCAGCAGGCACATTTGTGTACTTATGTCTAAAGTCTTTTACCACCAGTCCATTAGTGTAAGTAAGTGAAACGAAATCCCTCAAAAATCATCCTCCTGCCGATTTACTGCTATTTCATTGTTCGTGTATCCTGCAGTAAACTGAAGATGACTGCTTAAAGTTGACTACCTGACCACATTTAACCGGATAATGTGTAAATTTAACACAGAAAACCTGCAAACTGACCACTGAGAGAAACGTGTTGGGTCGCGCGCGTTCACGCGGAGGGGTCAGTTTACAGGGTAGTTTACGGGGAATCAGAAAATACTGTAACACCGGTTTTGCAAAGGTAAACAGTTATCTACTTTATGTACGTTGAGTTTCAGACTATATTTAATTTTAAATGAATGAATAGATATATTTTAAAATATAATGTGTGCTTTGTAGGAGGCGGGGACACAGTGAACCTTTTGATTTGGTTTAACTTTCACATTCAGACTCCGACTGTCGCTCCGCTTCACACCCAGCGGCTGCTAACTAATTTTTAAGCTAAAGTTAGCTCACTTATGTTAGCTTATGCTGTTTTGGCTTGTAAGTAACGTTGTTTGGGATGTTTTTATTGACTCAGAACAGGAATAGTTTGGAATATCTTTCGCTCTTGAACTGAGGAGTGGTAGGATGTCGCCGTCCGTGACATCCATGATCATCGTGGCCGGTTGGGTGTGTGTTTTCCCGGCTGCTGCGTCCGATAACCCCGGTGAGTTTATTGCTACTTGCTAACTTCAACCAGACCAGTTTTACACGTAGAAAACTATGTTTTCTGTGGATTTAGTGGTTGTATCTGTGCATGTTGAGTCGTAGTTTTGTAGTTTTCCATATCTGTGACCCCACCCATCTGTTGATAAGACGGAGTACAAGGCTGCAGTCTGACAATTGAAATAAACAAAGTAATGTTGAGGAGTGTAACTGTGTAATGAAGCTAAAACCTGTGAAGAATGGAAAAGTTATGAATAAAATCCAGTAGAGCAAAAGAAAATACGTTGTATGTCAGTTGTATGTCATAGACCATCTAGTAATAAAGTAGAATACTGTGGAATTAAATAAAACGCGATATAATGCTTTAATGAAGCAGAGTGGAATAGACTTAAAAGGTAAAATAGAAGATAGAAATACACAGAATCGCCAGGAATGTAATAGAGAAAAAGTAATGTAGCACAGAACTACAATAATAGAGCTGAATACTGCAGCTTAGATCAGAAACATGGAATAGCCGAGTTTAATAAGAAAAATTAACAGCAGAACAGAAAAATATGAATAAATCAAGAAAGAAATCATGTAAGATGAGAATAAAAATGATTTAATGGAGACAAAATGAATAGAGTTAAAAAGGGGGGCATGACAGAGAGGAGCAAGACTGAAACAAATAAGTAAGTGTACAGAATATTGTCAACAAAATGAGTTAGTCTAGTGATAAATTTAATAGCAATATTTGTCATTTGAGGGATTAAAGTTTCAACCAGCTACTAGATTTTACATCTTTGTTATTGTGTGACAGATTTATTCCAAACACCAGCTAAAATAAAAGTCTAACACAACAATACTGTAATTAATTCTCCCTTTGTGAAGGTTATAACCTTCAGTTTTTGTTAGTGTTGTCAAGTGGTTTTTAGTAATCTGTATATTTTTAGAGGCTGTAGCTGGTGATGCTATTTGATTGTAATGGTTCAGTAACAGATGGTGTGACTGTGCCCACAACTTTTCTATAAATAAGGGCAGGGGAAACAGAAACAGACAGACGTCTCTGTATAATCCAAAACAGTTCAAGAGGAACACAACCTGCGTTCTCTAAAACATTATCTCTAAAACAGTTAAAGCAAAAAGCAGTGAAGGAAGTATTCCTAAGTAAAGTAACTAGTTACTGAAGCTGTCAGATAATTGTAATGAATTTAAAGGTACGATATTTTCTTCAGAAATGTTGTTGAGTGAAGCCTAGAGTGTCATGAGAAGAAAACACTTAAGTACAAGTACCTCAAATTTACAGTACTTAAGTAAATTCACACTTGATACTGTGAACTGATGACCGTTTCTTATAAAAACAAATGATCAGTGTATCCATGTATCTCTTTGTTTATCTCCTAAACCAGTGTAGCACTAGCTGAAGAAAAAATGAAACACCAATTATGAAACTTACATGTGAAGTAAATTATAATAATGTACTGCTTGCTAAATGTTTAATCTTCATTAATTTGACAGATTCTAGTGAATAAAAAGGCTGTTTAGGGTTAATTTAAATGAGAATAAAGGCACAATGAGCTTCTTTTTGTCCTTGCAGTGTACAAGAAGGTGGGGGATGAAATTGTCCTCAAACCAGACTCTGCCTATGTCAGCGGCGCCAGCATCACGTGGAAACATGGTTCTAACATCGCCATCGACTGGGATGGAGATATTGGAGAAAATATTACAGCGTTTCGTCAGTTTAAAGGTTTGATGAGCCACTTTTCGCTCTTTGGGATCAAATACTTAAAGTTTTTTAATAGATTAATGCTTGGAAATTCTTTGTAAGACTCGGTATTGATGTTATTGTTTCTTTAAAGAACGTGGCAGCTTGAATATTATAACTGGGGAGATGACGATCCGCGGACTAACTCGAGATGACAGTGGATGGTACTTAGTAGAAATCAACAGCAACCCCAGCGGTCGGACTCATTTCAGCGTCATCTGTAAGTGGATCAATTACACACAGTTCAGTGAGGCATTTTAGGTTGACAGCATGGAGGTTGTGTGTTAATTGTTTTTTAATCTGAGAAAATAAGGAAATCAGACAAAGAAAATACAAACAGGACATATTTCTGAATTTATTTGTCAACAGCTCCCGTCCCAACACCCACTGTTCTTCAAACCTGTGATGCTAAGACGACAAGCTGTACTTTGAGCTGTGATGGAAACATCGCAGGCGCTGAACCGGTGACCTACAAGTGGAAGTTAGATGACAAAACTTCGACAGAGACATCGAAGGAGCACACCATCACAAAGGTGTTGTGTATTCAAATCCACAGTCATTTTCTTAAAGCATTATTATCTCATTGCTTTCACAAAGAGATCAAACTGATAAGTCCAAAGCCTAAACAGACAGTCAGTATTAGACGCAGTCTAGCCGTCGTGGAAAAATATGAATCCTCTCTTTACTGTAGAAAAAATATATTAATGAAACTCTGTAAAATTAATTTGTTCTCATACACATTTCACTCAGATTCGCACAGATGCAGGTTAGTTATTTTAGTCTCAATGAGAAGTGAAACAGAGCCATGCATTCAGTGGTCTCTTGAGAGTTTGATCAACCTTTAGCAGTGATAAAGGGAAATGATCCACTCACTTATGCCGTTGATTGATTCTGACACATAGGTGTAATAGTTTTGCATGAGCAAGTGTGAGCTGCGACAGTGAGCCTTTGATTAAAACCAGTCAAATTAGGTCATATTTGGGTCATTTCAGTGGTTTGAAGGAGAGGTCTCTCTCTTTTTAACAGCTGCCTCGTATACTTTCTGCAAGTTTCTGCCCAGTATGACAGCTTGACATATCCAACTCCATGCTCTAATGTCGTCCTGTCTGACATCACATGACTGCTTCTGATGATAACCATGGACATCTTTGCTTCAGAGAGATGTTATTTAGCGTCATTCTTCATGCATATTTGTGTCTGTCACAGTGCAGCTCTGCTCTTTTGATGCCCCATTGACAGCCTAAATATAATATTCTTATTATTTACTGTCCTCTATCACTACTCTTAACATTTTAAAGTTGTCTTATTGAAGTCTTATTTTTAATTGTTTATTAAAATGTTGTGAATAATACCTGGCCACATATGGAGCAGAATAGACAGGTTAATGTATGCAGGAATGTTAATAGTGTTGTTTATGCTCAAGGTTACATGTTAACAAGTTTGTGCATCTCAGTTTGGTGAACCTGAACTGAAACATTCCTGTGAGTTTCAGGATGAGAATCATACAGACATGTTCTTGTGTGAGGCTCATTGTTAAGCTGCTGAGACACAATGTTGTGGTTTTTGGTTTACAACTGCCAGGGATGTTAGAGGCGTTAAAAGAATGTGGAAAAGTGGGGAAGTACCTGCATCAAAAAATGATATAATCTATGATCGTGGAAAGTTATAGCGATGTTGTTTAGGCTTGTTTTGCAAAAATGAACTGCTCTCTTTTTATGAGACTTGAGTTGGTTGTTGGGAAATCTGAGTTTGACAAATGAACATCCATAAATGTTGGGTAATACTTAACGTTTCACTCTGCTCATAGGAGAGCAGTTCAAATATAACTAAGTTCAGCTGTGAGCTGGAAAATCCAGTCAGTCAGGAGAGCAGCCAACCAATCTCCAACCCTTTTACCACATGTAAGTCTCCTTTTCTTTTTTTCATCCTGGTAACCCAAAATATCCTTTTGTATATCGAAAAGACTGAAAAATCTCACTGTTGTCATTTAGCAGCACCTGATGATGACCCTAACTCTGATGATACAGAACCAGGAACTCTGAAGATTTCCACAGGACTCACAGTCTTCATCACTCTGCTGGCAGCTGTGCTGCTTATGGTTTTAATTCACAGATGGAAAGCAGGTGAAAACTAATGACACTCTTTCTTTACTTAATCATTATTTGCAATTAATATTGACTGTAGATGAAGTGACTGTTTCTTATAATCAGATGTGTTTTGTATGATTTGTCTTTGGTATGACATTTTAATCACTGTTCATTTCTTGCAGGAATGTGGTTCTACGAGAAAGGTAAGAGCTCTTTTAGAAAGTGAAAGCAATGAAAAGCCATGTGTGAAATACAGACTGAGGCACAGAAATAAAAAGACAAGATTCAGTCTACTCTGAATTTTTCCTCTTTACTAATTTAATTAAATCCCCCCCCAAACCTGTTGTTTCAAGCGACATGCTCTTCATCAAACTTGTATTTAAGAAAACACAGATAAGTTGGATAAAAGGCTGGAAAAATGTAAAATATATTAATGTGAAATGCAGTAGAAACTTGATTTATTAATTTGAGCGTATTCCCTCGAACACATCACAATAATGCTTAAAACAGTAAGGAACTTTGCCTCATTTGATTTGACTTCTCTGCCTTGTTTCGCTCAGAGTTTACTGTAAACTTACTCTAACTGAGAGGAGTTGTGGGTTTAGGTGAAGTGCTTTTTGTTTATGTGTAACCAAACATCGGTAAATACTCAAGCTCACTTCCTTAACAACGTCTCTGCTGTTACTCTCTCCCTGCAGAATCCATGCCATGGGAAGCAGGTCAGAGACTAAAGTTACTTGGACTGTTATTAATATTTATGCCTTAAAAATCAAACAGTCCACACTTTTACAGATATAATAACACATCTCTTCTCTGCTGTATTTTCTGTTCATGTTGCTGTCTGTTGTCCAACACAAGACTTCTGGAGAAAACAAGAGAGGCCACGTGAGTTTGAGCCTTAGCCTGCTTTCTGAAGTTAAATTTTAACTTTATATAAAGATAAAAAAGTTAACATATATATGTGCTTATCTTTTGTTCAGGGAGAGAAGCTGCTGAATCAAACGGCACGACTGCTCATCAAGAGAAGGAGCACACGGATGGTAAGATACTAACACATTAATTATCAGCTTGTCTTCAAGTCTTCAAATCTAATGAGGTTTTTCACTTTGCAGTGTGTGACTCTTCTGTCTTTTGTCATTTTGGCAGAGGAAACACCAATGACATAAACGGCCAAAGACACCAAGTCACAGCCTTTATGGTGCAAAACAAGAAGATCCAAGAAGCTCAGAGAGAGGCAGAAGTCTTCCATGATGTTAAGATGTGTACGTGAACGTTTCGTGATGTGTTTATGTTGCACAAATTGATCATTCCTACTTGGTAGATTCAGATCCAATACTTTAAAGCTAAGATTAACTATAAAACAAAAAGGGAAAGGGAAAGTATCTTATATTTACTCAAAAAATGTAGGCAAAAGGGATATTTTTATGGCTTTTTAAGGAGACAAAACTGACTAAAAGTGGATATCCAGGCATGTTTGACACTCAGCCTCACCAGTCTTACTTTACATAAGACTGGACTGCAGCTTCCTCATCAAAGGATCAGATTTTAAGACACTAAGAGGGAAAATAATATGCATGAAAGCATGAAATGAAACTAGATAAAAGGACTACATCATATTGTACAAACAAATAGCCCAGAATGTAATAAAAACACTGATAAAGAGAAAAGCTTTGAAGCAGACCCCATGTCTTCCTGAGGTTTGCCTCCAGTCTTTCCGAAGAGACGAGGTGGGGCCTCCACATTCAGACAATACCAGGAAGCCCTCACAGCGTGCCTTCCTGTCGGTACCTGGTACCGCAAGCTCATTAAACCAGCGACTGAGGATGATTTGCGATTGAAGGCACGGCTGGTGTGAATTCCTGCAGCCTCGCAGTGTTGGAGAAGAGCTCGGACTGTGTGTGGAGGAACTGGACTGAAAGCGGGGGGGGGAGGGACGCTATTGTCCGGTGTTGGCTGCCGGCTCCATCAACAAACAAGACATTGTACAGAACTTTACTGCTGACTCCTCAGCAACTGCATGTGTTTGTGTATGTGTGTTTGTGTATGTGTGTGTGTGTGTGTGTGTGTGTGTATTGAGATTTCAGTACAAAGTCAATCACATATTTTTACTTCTTTTGTTTTTACGTTTTTTGGGTTTTTTATCATTTCACTGATGTTATTGAACTCACTTTCATTTTTAACTGTATTTTCATGTGTATTCTGAGTTTACGACAAAGACACTTATTCACACATTTTTTTGTTGTTTAAAATACATCTTAAATATCAGGATTTTGGTCACAAGTTTGCAGCTTTCCAAGTGCAAATCAGCCGTTTTTACATCTGAGGGATTTCAGATCATTTCAGTAAAATGTGAAACTAGTTTGTAAAATGCAAAGCAGTGATACTTAATTACGTCTGTCACAAATGAGTGATTGAATTGCCATTTTTAAACTGTAAAAACGTTCAAAAAGCACTTTTTTAAGGCACTGACTCAATCATACCCCTTTAACTTAGTATTTATTGTGGTTTTAGGATGTAAAGATGTGGCTATATGAATGTATGAGTGTTTTATAGGGTCTGTATTAATAAAAACAAAAAGATGTCAACCCTGAAACTACCACTTTGTGTTTTGTAAATGTTTACATTAAACTTTAAGACCTGTTTGTAATTTTTATATCTGCCATCCCTCCAGCATTAAGAGAAAGAGCATTTGAACCACTTGAGGGCAGCAAGTCGACACATTTCACTGTCATTAAAAACAAGCATGAGTGGTACTAAAACCACACGGGGGACAAAGCAGCTTTCTCTTGAGAGAAAAACAGTGATGATGATCTTCTGATAACACGCTGTTTATACTTATATGTATTCTGATAAACCAAAATGCTCTACAAACACATTTAATTTGTTTATTATAGCATTTTTTGCACCAGATTGAGAGAAAAATCTTAAATTTAGATTTGCATTGTTTTGTATATTACTACATGTATATGTTACTAGTAATACTCAAACTACAAATATTTACATATATTCAAAATATATGTAGATATATTTTATAAGCAACAGACGGGTGGAGGACACATGAGTGCAAAACAAGAGGCTCAGTGCTTTTAAATGCTTGGTTTGCACGTGAAGCCATTGGGTTTTTTATATTTTTGTTCTGTTTTATGAGGGTTATTTTGCTTACTAGCAGAACAATTTCCCTTAAAAAAGCTGTGTTTTCTGTAAACTTTACATAAACTCATGATCCCCTGTATCACCTCAGTGCTTTTCCTTTGCAAGCTTAAACTACAGGCTGCTTAAACATTCATCATGATAACTAGTGCAGCAAACTTGAGGAGCATAAGCAACATTTAGGGCTCAATATTGATCTGAAACTATTCAAATCCGAATTTTATCCATAAAATATTGAAATATTTGTAATAATGGCTGACTTAATGGCTGACCATCCTAATGACTTACTGGAGCTGCTGAGTCACCGCTCACTCAAAGGAAGGTAAAGGTAAAGACTTCCTGTCCGGCACAAAAACAACTGCGTAAACTCTCAAACTCGGCCTGACAGTCTCCTGTTTTTTTTCTTCACTGGATATTTAATCTATAGACATATAGTCTGTGAAAGAGAGAGAACTCAGTTTTTGAGCATATTGTCAGGCCCCATAAACCAGATTTATCCAAAAAGAGGCTTCATCACGTCACTGCTCAGCTGTCGAAACAGTGGAGCTAAAAAAAAACTGACCTCCTACTAATAAAAACATTAAAACAAATGAGAATCAAAGGGCTCTTCCTGCTGTGAGCAGCAACAACAGCTGAACAAACTCACATTTACAAACCCATGTCTATAAATCTAGTACCTCAAACACAGGATAATTAAAATGTTAAATACTCTGATTGCTTGTTTAATTGTGAGCTGAAGATTAGCGTGTTGTTTGATACTGAATAGTATTTAAACTCATAAAATCTAAATCATTCAGGGTTAAAACTACAAAAATCCTCAACATCAATGATTCCTGACAAATTTTAGAATCAGAAAAAAAAATCAAGACGCACTTTATCCACTAAATGTAATTTATTTGTGAATAAAAAATAAACATCTGATTAAAGTGGGTGTTTTTCTCTTTACAGCATTCAGACAAGTTCACAGTCATTTCTCAGCAATTAATTCAAACAGGTTAAAAAACATCTTTACATTCTGAATTTAAGCAAAGTCCAACTCAAAACTATGTCACTATTGTAAGAAAAATCATCATAATTCAGAATCTAAAGTTCACACCTGCTTTTTCAGGAGAGCAAATGGACATTTTTAACAACATAACACTGTAAATGTTTGCAGTGAAATTTCTATGTGTACATTTTATGCAGGGTGGAAACAAGTACTTCCTGCAGTGTCGACGTGAAAGTAGAAAAAACAGCCCAACTTGGACTGAGAAGAAGACAACCAGGTTTTAGGAGCAGGAGGTCTTCAGGGTTCACTGTTGGCCAAATTAGCAGGTAAAGTCAAAGGCAGCAAATCAGCAGCAGATGCTTTGTTTTCCTTCCTGTCAGGTGGTTATCTTCACCTTTAACTCTTCTTACAATACTAGGAAGAAATACAACCCTTTAAAAGTCAAATTCAGTTGTGTATTTGGAGCAGTTGCCAAAAAACAGCATCAATCTGTATTAATTCTTCTAAATGTCTATTACTTTCAAACATCATTTCTCATAAGCAGCACATTCTGTGGCCTTTTCTAATATTTTAAATAATAATAATAATGTCAAATATACTGATGCTGCTGCTTCTGCATTACAAATGGCAACTTTAACAGCATGACAGCAGCAATAAAATTGATTCATTAAATAACAAAAAACTGCATAAAATCTGCAGTTTACAGCTTTAAATTGACTGATATAAGGGCAGTGGGGGGGGGGAATCCCCTCATAATCAGATTATACAACCATGTGATGTGATTATCATGCAGAAGGAAAAACTCTCTTAAAAAACTTAAGTTTCTTTTCAAATGGCACATAGTTTTAAAACTTTAGTGTTGGCTACAATAGGAGTGTCAGTGAGAAAAATAATATGCAAGTTGTTGGTCAAACTTGAACAAGCAGACTGTTTCAAAGTAATATTTAGTGATCACACAGTAATCATTGACCTTTGTTTTACACAACTGTCACTGAAACAGGACAGTTCAGCGTGTTGCAACTGTTTGTTTCCTATAAAAACGCAAAAACAACGCAATTCTAGCCATTCAAGTGATAATCTTCAAGCATTTCGTGCTATGTCTATCACTGTGGTGATATTCCCTGAAAAAAAAAAAACTGTAAATGTAAGTAAATGGCATTTCCAGCCGTCATGGCTTAATCATTTAACTGATGTAGCACAGGTTAACTTTCTAATGAAGTAGCCACAGGAAATGCAAGATACATTGACTGGTATCCCTCCTGAAAAATACACCTACAAAACAAGGCAACAGTCTGAAATATTAACTAGCAATGGAAAAGAGGCAGCAGCCAAAGTGAGCTGAAAGATGAGGAGCAGCAACTTTTTAGGGAGGTAACAAACTCCTTCTAGTTTCACTGTGCACTACACTTGCTTGCAGGATGATGGAAAAGGCCAGTTATTACCAGACCTCTTTCTTTAAAAAACAATAGTTTGGTCTGCTGCACCGAGAACTCTGGGATGAGAAGTAATAAACCATATTTGCTGTTAACAGTGACTACAGGGCTGAAATCTTCAAGACTGCCACTAAAATTGAATGGTCCCTCACTGAGTTGAAGATGATTTGCCACAATATGAAAGCATAGTGCAACTTGGTACTTTCTATTAGAAAAGGGTAGATTTTTTTTTTTACATCAGGAGGTCAAAAACATGACTCCTGTAGCCTTTCTGACTGTCAGAGTTCAGGAACTTAAGTTAGGAAGAGGCACTTTTACAATAAGGCTCAGCAGCAAACACTGGACAAACCGCTTCGTCATGCTCAGAGGGTTGAAATGATTGATCCCACTGAGTCTGAGGAGCTCATTCACAACAGTCAGAAGCTGGAAAGATACAATGTTGATAGGAAACACTTTTTTGCTATCATGCATTGGCACTTTTGCCATTTGACAGAGCTTCTGCCTCTGAACCTGCAGCCACAGGTTGCAGCTCTGTGGGTGCTGCCTGGTCGTTGGTCCCGCCTCCTCCTCCTCTGGGCTCGTTTCTATAGTGACGGATGAGGACCACAGCAGCGCCAACAAAGTAGGAGAAGGTAAGAATGGTGAAGTAAATGAAGTACACCTTGAACTGTAAGAGAAACATAGAAATTATCTGTAGATTAATATCAATCACTGAAATGAAAGAAGTTCCTTATTAATTCAAAGCAAGAAGCCCAAATTCTGTTACCGATTCAATTACGTTAATGTCTGGATTTGAGCAAGACTGGCTCTAATTTCTCTCTCTCTTACTGATAGAATAATCTTTTTTCCTAAGTGTTCTGAGAAGAAAAAATAGTCTGATTGTTAGATGTTTTTCCATCTCAGATACTTTCATTTGTCATTGCAGGAAAGTCACAGGTGAAGCTAATCACGTTAACGATGCCTGGAATGTTTCTTGTTACACCTGTGTATGACAACCCAGAAGTCCGCTGCTAAAAAGTCTATTAAACTTTCATTTCACTCTATATAATTATAATAATAATTTAATTCCTATAGCATCTTTAAAAACAAGAGTTTACAAACTGCTTTAGCAATTTGTATAATATCTTTCCCCCCTTTCAAACAATGGTGCTGTTATACAGTGTTCAGTCACTGTGGTCGACCGTGGTATGTGTTATTGTCCCAGCCATACTGTTGTTTTTGTGTTCAGTGTTGGCTGCTCAGCAGGTGGAGTAAATAAAGGCCCCAGTAACTATTAGAGGAAACGTGGTGATGAAGACTTGACATGAAACAACACAGCCAAGTTACCAGCATCGTATGAAATCTGCACAATCTTAAGGTATTAAATGATGGTTTTACCTGATCGTGTACGTTCAGCGCCATGCCTTTTTTGTCAGCAAATATTAGATTAAAGATGCTCTTCAGTATGGTCCCCAAAAAGGTGTTGATGCCAAACACTAAAGCGCAGAGCTCCTTGGTGAGCGACGAGGCTATCTGGAAACTACAGAGAGACAATAAGATGATCAGCACAAAGCAAATCAGTTTTTAAACAACTTCTTTTAGTTTCTGCTGCAGTCACATTCAGCTGAAACTTAAATGAGTACATAAACAGGTGAACGCTCACTGTGCAGTTTATGAGCGTCAGTGTAGGAGCATCTTTAAGAGCATATATGCTGAGACATCACATCAGTTGTGTCAGCAGGGGCAAACTTCACATTTAACAGGGTTTTGTAACCTTGTCTGTTTCAGTATTTTATTTTTATGTTTTACCCCCTTTGTGGTGAAACCTTTGTGGTGAAACCTTTGATCTTCATTCTTATCATCAAAATGGAACTTCCTGCTGCACCAGTTTCGACTCAGGATAAGGAGAAAAGCCATTATTTAGACAGTAAATTATGTATTTTGTTGCACTCACGTGGCAATAGGCACCAGAAACTGGTAGAAGCCTCTGAAAAGGACGTAGGCCACGTAGCAGACCCAGATGTTGTTTGTCATGCCCATGAGGAGCAGCAGACCCGCCTGCAGTGCTGTGATCAGGCCGATGACCAGTTCAGACCAGATGTTCCACCGAATTTTCACAAAGCCAGCAGCAAAGGACATCCCAGCACCTGTCAGAACAAACAAATAGATCAGGGTTGAAAAAGTACAAAATCACATTCATCTAGTTTACTTAAAACAAGTAGACCAGGCCTATCACACTCACGTTTAAGGAAATTGTTTTTTTGTTTTTTTTAATTAAAGATTAATCACTTTGTTCTCTTATCATCAATACTAACAAGTTATTTACCCTTTTGACTGCAGACAAGTCATTTTCCCTTTCTAATCACTCATCATCATGACTTTTACTGCTTCCACATGATGTCCAGGTTATTTAAAGCACTGCTACCTTCATGCTTTACAGTCGTTTAAAGGGCAATTACTTGTGTTGAAAGCTGATGTAATCTTTAAGGAGAATAAAATTTACAGATCAGCTACTGAGCCTTATAACTTGAGGGCGCAGAAGTGGACAGTAAGTTTATGTTTCTGCATTGCAGATGCAAATATGATGCTTTATATAGACTTTAACATGAACTGGCAAAAAAAAGTATCATAGCGTCAATATTTTTATTTTTCAGTATTTATATAAGAGTATAACATGTATTTAGTGTCCTTGACATTTAACTGCAAAACTCAATCATTATATTATTTGTCTCCCACTTGAGCGTCTGTTTCTGAATGTTTTCAGGATGCAAACACATCATTTACTTTTTATTTTATATTATGTGATTCACATTTTTTTTTTCAAATTTTAGGAATAATCCTATTTGATGTTGGGCTTCATTCACCAGTCCAACCAGGATGTTTAATACAGTAGTTGAAGACTGAATCTGATACCTAAATTCTGTCTGAACACTGAGCATAAAACTAAGTATTTTAGCCGTAGAAATGTCTCACTCAGAAGGGTAGAAGCTGCCTCCACTGCCCCATTGTAAACGTTCTTGCTCTCAGTGGCCGGGTAGACTCTGTACCACAGGATGTGAACATAGAACAGGACCAGGTAGTACCCTGTGGAGTTGAACACCCACCACAGGGACCAGAGCCTCAGGCTGGGCCTCCTCACCACGTCCTTAACCTCAAGCAGCATCTGCACAAAGACAGAATCCTTCCAGCTCGATGCAGAGCACTTAGGGGCTGCAGAGGATGGCGCAGTGTCTTTCGGGTTCATTTTGTCCAGTTCACTAACTGCTGCTGCCAATTCCTTCTGCTCCTCATTCCGCATCCGGTTAAAAAATAGGGAGCGTTTAGGCCAGGGCAGGCACAGTGACAGCAGCAGACCAAAGCTGACGAAACCCAAAGATATTGCACTGAGGGTGTAGTACCTTATTCTTGCCTGAGATAAGCACAGCTGGCCCACCACTGAGCTGGTGAACACCCCCAGGAGCACCGAGGAGCGTGAGTATCCGGCCACACGCTGGTAGATGGCTGGACTGACCAGGGAGAAGATGTAGGAGGAGTAGGCTACGCGGCAGGCCATGGTGATGCCGTAGAAGAACTCCATGAACTGCATCTCGAGCAGAGAGCTGCCCAGGAGCAGGATGAGCCAGATGACCACCTGGCTGATGCTCTGGATGATCAGCACCGGCTTGTAGCGCAGAAAATCTGTTAGCAGGAAGGCCGGCACCAGCACGACCATGTAGGAGTATGTCAGAACAGGAGTGATTTCGTTGGTTACCTGGAAATTGCAGAAAAGTTAACTGAATAAAGTTGCAATAAAATTGTAAACGCTAGCAGGATAGTGCAAAGTTTATGCCTTCACAAAATATTACGTGTTTATCAACCTTCAATGGACTGTATACAGGCAAAACTTGGGCTTAATAGACCTTATAAGTACACAGAATTAAAAAAAATTAACAAATTATTTAGGTTGATATTAATTAAGCAATAAAAATATTTTAAAAAATCTTTCAAAAACAGCAAAATGATAAAATTACATTGCAGCCTTTGTATTTGTTTTTTCTTTAATCTAATTCTTTAAAGTATTCATTATTCCAGGCGATGACCCTTTAATATTAATGAGGGGTTTAAACAAATAACCATCTATAAATATGGCTATCATAAATATGAACTCTTATCTCTCATTAGGTAACAATGTACATAACATGGTATTAAAATTTGCAACTTGACCAGAAGAATATCTCAATATTTTGAGAAATATTGTCTAATTCAGGTTTAATGATGAAGCAAACTTCTGCCAAATTTCTTGTAAAATCAAATCAAATTCAGGGCTGCAACAACTGGATGTGCAATGGAGAGCTTTGTAAAACATAAAGAACTGAACATGTTAACTTAGTGATACTATTGACACATTCAATTAAAGTTAATATAAAAGATAATATGTTTAATATTGAACATCATTAACTTAATTGATTTTTGTAAAAATGTGCTTCACTTGAATTTGACCCCGGCATTACATTTCAAAAAAGTTGGGACAGGAGCAACAGAAAGACAAAGAGAGTTGTGGAAAGCTCCTAAAAAAATCCATTTGTATCATCCCACATGTTATCAGGTTCAATGGTTACAGGTGAAAGTACCATGTTTGGTCATGAAAGAGCAACTTTGAAAGGCTCAGTTGTTAACAAGCAAATGGAGGGCGAGGTTCACCTCTTTGTAATGTGCTTGATTGTATCAAGGATATTACAACACTGGCCCTAAAACATTTAGAAAAACTGTTATTGAGAAACAAAATTTAATTGCATTCGATAACAATTTGTTTTCAATTGTGTTTTATACAGCGTACCAACTTTTTTGAAGTTTAGGGCTGTATCATGACTGTCGTTAATGTAAGAATCAGACAATGCTGGGCTGCACATGTAGTTACAGCTGTGGCAGATAACAGAAGATGAGGGATAAATTTAGTCAAAGGCAACTCATTCCCTGAAATCTGATTAATAAAGGACTTTGTGGAATATGGCACTGACATTAATTTAGATACTAACAGACAACATATGAGGCGAACACAACAGATCTTTGACACCTGGCAAACAATCAAGCCCTTGATACTACTGGTTCATGGTCAATTCAGATTAAAAAAAAGAAAAAAGTTAACAAACAGAGATCTACAAATCGAAGTCCACTGACGATTTGTAGTCATTCCTCGACTATAAAGTTCTTCAAGCCTATTCCACTGACCCACATCGGAGGAATGTGAACTTTGACCACAATAAGACGGATCAGCAAACTCCCCACAGTTGCACTCATTAGTTCTACTGTGTAATGAGTACTCGACTGAGAGGAGAAAAACTTGTGAAAGACTCTTACAGGTTAACTTTCTTGACAGCTGCAGCTCATGAACCTGGGTTCAACTCTGCATGACTGGAACCTTTTAACCTTCCAGATCTTCCTTTTTTTGTCTGTAATAATGAAATATTCAAAGTGTGGTTGCATTGGTGTTCTTTGTCTTCATACAAGACAAATATACTTTAACAAAAACCAACAGATTTCCGTCTTAGGACACCACTGACCTGTTCCCTGGTGAAGTTCTTCTCATCGCTGAGTAGATATGGTGTAATGAACGGCTCCCCGGGCTTTATCCCTGACATAAACCCATAGAAACACAAGAATATAACAGCCCACTTCCACTTTCTGGGCTCCTTAGCTTCCTCTACGGGACCTTCGGAAGGAGACAGGCCCTCTGAAGCAGAGACAGCCATGTCTTCATGTCCTCTGCTGTCCTCACACTCAGGCACCTTCAGGTCCAACTCTTTTTCCTCCAGCGATCTGTACCCACTCTCTGCTGTGTCTTCTGCAACCATTGTGGCAGCTGGTTTAACGTCCACTCTGTGATGCAGACTGAAACCTTTTCTCCTGGTCAAATCACCATGGGAGGGTTTATTTTGACTTGACAAGCAGCCGACTTCCTTCTCGAAATTAGAAAAACTGCTGTTTGGGCTGAAATCCTGAATGAAACTGTGGTTTAGTCACAACACGTCCACCTCTCCATGCCAGAAAATACTGAAATGGTGAGAATATGCAATTTCACAGGGTGATGACAGTGTGGTTAAAATGCTACATGCTGCCGTTCACATGTCAGAGTAAACGTTGACCTTTGCCCCATTGAACACTGACATTTTCTGACTGTATGCTATCCAGCAGCTGAGTCTGGTGTCATTGTAAACCTGAAAAGATAACAATGTTGTCATTTAGTCAGAGTGTTTAGACACTGTGCAGCTAACATTAGACCACAGCTACATTACTCACACTGGAGGCAACACTGTAGTAGACTCCATCACACTGCTTTAACAAAATTACAAGCTGTCATTACAATGGTTATAAACAAATATCTTTTTATTTTTTATAATTCATGCCTATAGAATTACAGCTTATTATCCTAATAAGCTGCCTATTTAACCAAAAACAGTTTAAAAATGGGTAAGGTGCCACAGGTGATTATAGTCTTACCATCTGTCAATCGCAAATATAAACAGTCATAGGAATGAATAAAAACCAGCATTTTTTTAAAAAGAAATTTAAAAAAGGAAATGACTAACCACAGCTCTAAATCTAGACCAGTGAGGCCATATGAAAGTAGTACATTCTTGAACATACATTTACAATAGTAGTTTATAATTTAAAAGGGATTATAAAAGGGAAAACTAACCAAGAAAAACCAAACACAGTGTGTTCTGAAAGAATAGATTACATGGCCTATATTAGCGACGTGTCAAGATTTTAGGGGGCAATGTAAACAAGTTACACAAGCCATTCATTGAGGCTTTACAGTGTGTTAGCAGACCAGTTCCTCACTTACCTCTGCTGGCTGTTAACATTAGCTGCTAATGTGCTAAACCAGGCTATGTCCGGGCAGTTTTTGTACAAAGACACAGACATGCCTGTAATAACAAAATCACACAATCTACACTCCAGGTGCGACGTTACAGCTAGCTAGCAGACTGGCTAACAGTATTTAAGTATAAAAACAATGCATGCTTGTAGCTTTTCTTGACACAAAAGAAAAATTTCTTTAGAGCTACTAAGTACTGGCAGCTGGTTTACGCAACAATAAGATGACTTCCGTAAAGAGAGAAACGTTTTACTTTGCTTATATTTTTTTTTCGGTGTGCAAAATTCAATAAACGTTACATACCTCATGGGCTCTGTCTGAATCTGGAGCGGTAAAATATCAGCACAACTAGTGGACTCTCTTCGCAATGGCTTCTGGGAAATGTTGTCTTTCGCACGAGGCTGGGAAAACTTCATTTGACTTCGTCCTTTGCGCTAAGTTTTCTTAATTAAACAACTCCTTTTTTCCGTTTCCCCCCTCCCCAAATACATAACAAGATGAATTTACCGTGGTAGTACAAGTTAAATCGAAAAGATTTCCGGAAATTTCAAATTTTATTTCTCCGTTTCATCTCTAGCAAGTTTTTTGTGCCGTTTGTTCGCCATCTGATGGACAAATTGTGTTAAACAGTTAGAATATAATGTACTTCTACTACTACTACTACTACTACTACTACTACTACTACTACTACTAATAATAATAATAATAATAATAATAATAATACATCAACTATGTTTTCTTTATCATTTTATTGGTTGGTTGGAATCTAGATATAACCAACAACAGGTCCACAAGAATTACTCAGTTAGTGCAGAAGATTGAAAAGTTTATTTATTTATATTTATTTTTTTTAATTTATTTGGCAGAACCTAAAATGTGAATGTCATTTGAAAGATTTCAGCCATAAAAAAGAGTGTCATAGGCTATGTTAAAAAGTTAAATCTTAAATGTACAGCATATATATACGAACACAGGAACATTAGCTGAGCGATAGAAAGCATTATCTGCATATTTGAAACAAATGCATTCCTACATAATATAGTTAAAACACAAAAATCTGTTTTGATCTCATTAGAAATAGGAATGATTTAAATGATTGATGTAGACCACAGTAAAGTCAACAGATGGCAGCACTGTACCACACAAATCAAAAGTACAGCAAAAGAGACAAGAACCAGAGAGAAAAAAGACACATATAGTATAACACACAGTTCACCTCATATTCTGACTGTATCTTGAAATAGAAACTAACATGCATTTTCCTTAATAATATAACAGTCATTGTCAAATGGAAAAACAATGAAAAAAGACTAACATCAGCTCAATAATTTCAGATTTTCATGAAAGTGTGTACATTGGGCCGTTGTTTTTCAAGGCTTAACTTGAACAACATTCCAATAAGTCCCATTGTGTGTTTGATGCCAAATGTTTGCATGCCAACACACAAAACTGAAACTGCAATTTTACCTGCTACTTATCAGCATGTAGACATTGTCTTTATGAGCATGTTACCATACCAGTGTTAACCTTTAGCTCAAAACAAATTGTCCCAAGGAGCTGCTGGCACGGTTTTAAACTTGACTTGACAAAGCTGAGCTATAAAACCATGTCAGTTTACTATTTATTCTTATTCATCAATTAGTAATTATTTAGATTGGAAGGAGAGTGAAATGTAGGAATGAGAACATCTTGTGCTGTTACAACCTTTTTCTTTTTGGAGCGAGATTAGGGAGAGCATTTTTTCTGGACTAAAAAGCCTTGGTAAATATGGATGTACAATGCATGTTTAAAATGTCCTGTGGCCTTTTTAAAAAAAAGCGCCATTGCCTTCTGAAGTCTGGGATGTCGACCTGCTGAACCTTGACCCCGACATCCTCTCCAGTCTGACTGTCCTCTTAAGAAGTAGCTTCATGTTTCCCCGGAACTTTTCTCCCACGAAAGCATAGAGGACAGGGTTGATGCAGCTGTGGAGCAGAGCCAGGCTTAAAGTTATATCTATAGCCTTACTCACTGACCTCCTCACTGTGCAGTCAAATGGTAAAAGATCAGCTCTCAAAAACGTGTCTGCCATCATGGATAAGTGGTACGGTGTCCAGCACAGCAGAAACGCAATCACAACAGATATGATCACCTTCATGGCCCGGTGCTTCTGAAAACCTCTGGTTAGCAACAGCCTTGCAATGGTGATGCTGTAGCAGGTCACCATGACAGCCAGAGGGAGAAAGAAGCCAAAAACATGGAGGAATGCGCGGGTGGCAAGCCTCCATACTGAGGACCTGCCGATGTCGAAGACCTCAATGCAAATCATCCTCTGTGTGTCAGAATCTGAAATGGGTTTGACTTCATGAAAAAGTGCAGGCAGAGAGAGGGCCACACCAAAGGCCCACACTGCTGCACAGATGATCCAGCTGCACATCCTCTGACGATTTCTGAAACTCTCGCTGGCATGCACTATCACAAGGTAACGATCGATGCTTATGCAGGTCAGGAAGAGGATGCTGGTGTAGAAGTTTGCTTGGGTTACCAGGTTGAGGGCCTTGCACATGAAGTCACCAAAGATCCATCCTTTCACCAATGCTGCGGCCGAGAATGGGAGGGTTAGGGCCAGCAGACCATCTGCTACTGTTAGATGAACCAAGTACACATCAGATGGAGTCAAGGCCTGTTTGCTGTAGCCAAGCACCAAACCTACTAAGAAGTTTCCTGGTATTGCCAGAATACAGATGAATATGAGGAGGACACACAGGGTCAAAGCTACTGTAGGATGCAGTTCTTTTGCCTCACATGCTAATGTCTTTGGATCCACAACGTAGGGTGTTTGATTTTCATAATCGGTATAATTGGAAAGGTCAATTAAATCATCAATGTCATGCGTGTAAGACATGGCTATGGATGGAAAAGAGATTGATACTCAGGTCAAGTAAGTACAAAAACATTGATTCTGTTTTTAATGTATTAAAGATAATAGACATTTTAAGTTGTAAAATGAACTCTGTGTATTCTGCCTCTGTTGCATAGTTGACATTAAAAAAAGTATATGACACTGCTTAAAATTACACTTACACAGAAGGGAAACAACTAATGCATTCATTAGTGTGGTCTAGACATGCTTTACATGTAAAGAGTCTTGAGACAACTTTGTTGTGATTTGACGCTATATAAATAAAATTGAATTGAATTGAATTGAATTAGACATGCTACTTGACACTCCTGCTTCACTACAATAAAGAGGTAAAGTTGTATTTTGCTTTCCACTTAACTTATTTGCTAACTTTGGTTGCAAGTTACCCTCCAAATTTAGATTAAAAATACAAAATATTGTCAAGAAATTAATTGTGATAGCAGTCTGCAAAGTGATATTTATAAAAATATATATGTATATGCTTGTCAGATGCAAAATTTATGTGATTTACACATTTATGCATAAATAACTGAAATAAAATATAATCCTATGTTTTATTCTGATGTGATCCTCTCTGCAAAATGACTTTTTATTTTTGGTACTTCAATGACTTTTACTCATAACAGAGAATTTCAAGACTCTGAAATTGTTATTTTTTCTTGAGTAAAAATCCAGAGTACTTCTTTCACCCCTGCACTTCAATACACCCAGATGTTGTTTCTTTCTTTATGTGGGCCTTCAATCTATCTGCTTTTCAACTATGAGAATAAACTAGTTCAAAGACTCACCTGTGATGGCTTGGCTGAAGCTCTTAAAGAGGACAACAGTTTGACACCCAAATGAGTCTGTGTCGAGATCATCTCTTAAGGTGTGTTCTTTTTATGTGTTCTTTATGGAAAGTTGACCCAATGTCCTGTTTCCTTCCCCAGTATGTTACTGCCCGGACGTGTGTCATCAAATAGTTTGCTGCAACAGGACTTTCTAACAGAGGACATTTCAACATGTGACAGTGGGAAAAACACAGGTGTAAAGATCAAATGAACAAATGGCTAAGTTCCTTTTTATTGCTGGTTTCATTGCAGGTTGCAGGTTGCTGGTATTGTGCATCCTGTTACACTGTTTTGACTTACTGATACCAGTATAAATCAATAAGCCCTTTGTTTCCAGATCGCTGCATGTGTCATACGTTTTATAGAAAACTCCTTCTTAATTATTCTTTATCTGGAATTGAACTTGAGTACACTGAAAAAAAATTCAGATTAACTGCATGCCCCCTGTGCTACAAGAAGTAAGCATTAGAAAAAATAAACTCACAAAAACAAAGGCAGGTCTAGTACAATTTGGTGGCATCTAGCAGTGAAGTTGTGTTTTGTTTTGGGATAACTAGTTTTATCTCTGACTTGTGACCCTGATGCAAGTCGTTTGGTAATCCAGAGTGTGAGGTAAGATGTTTTACCAATCAGCAGGTCAGGATGTCAGCTGTGGCACTTTCTGGAAATGAAATACTTTGTTCCCACTCTTGTTGTTGCAAATGTCTGTCATCATACCCCTGTTTTGTTCCAACACTGTGTGGACTGTTAAAAAAAAGGACTAGGTATGCAATTTTTATAAGGTGGACAGCTTGTTGAGCTAAGATTTCCCCACAGAAACAGCATTGAGTGGCATCAAACATCAGCAAGCGTGCAGAGAAAAATGTCAGTGATGACAAAGGACTGAGCTGATAGGAGGGTCTGACTGACTCTCCTCCTCCTCCTCTCGATCTTAAAGTGAAGGTCGTTATTATCCAGACACAAAAGTATCTCCTCTGCCTCCCCTTTGTCTCCATAAATTACTGCATTCAGGTTCTGAAAGCTAAATGCACAGTTCTTTCAACAGCTTGTCACATATCTGCAGGGAAGCTGAGACAAAAGGCTCCACACAACTCGATGGCAGTAATGATGTCAGCCTCCATCAGGAAGCACTAAGTCCCCTAACGAGAAGGGCCTGTTTGTAGTTTCTGGTTATTGGGCAAACACTGTTTCGTTAACAGTGTGTGTTTGTCAGAAAAAAGATGGCTAGATAAACTAAATCTCAAAGTTTTGTGTAATTTTTTCGAGCTGTTATACTTTAATTTTCTCTTTTTATGTTGTGTTCAAGTTTAGGTAAAGATAAATTTAACAAGAAGGTCAAGGTAATTTATTTGTCTCATTACAGTGAAGCACAATTAAATGTGTGTGAAACCTTTTTCATGGTACACATATTTGAATTTAAGAATAGAATGAATTATAATATAAATACACTGACTGTAACTGTTATTATTGACAGTACAGTTCCTAAGAAGCCTTCAAACTAAACTGAAAGCAACTTGCATGATTAGCATCTTCCATGTTTGTTCTGCTCGATACTTGAATTTCCTCTTGCAAATATGCCAGACTTAGTCTTTCTTTCAACAAATCAAAAACGTAAACAGTAATTTGAAAGTTCTTGGAAACTTGAAAATCAAGCCCCCTTCTTCAGAAACGTTTGGTTTACGTCAGGGTTCTTTCATGTCGTTCCAGTGAAGAGACATTGTTTGCTCTGCAGGCATTTTATCATCTTCATTCTTTTGTCTTCTGAGGTCAGAGGTTTTAAATATCCCATTTAAAATCATGTTGTTGTTTTTTTCAATGCTGGTTCCTACAAATTGTAGCATATTTCAAAATACTAGCATTGCACAGAGTTAAAGTAACAGAGAGCATACATGATTTTAACTCTTTCAAGCTTAGAAAATCACAAAGTGGCCAAATTTATGTTGCACAGCTTTGCAGGACTGTGAGGCTTAAATCCCTGTAAAATGACCAGACCAAAGACCACACACTTGTTTTCCATGGAGAATATTTTGTATACACAGGTCCTTTCCTTTTCTGCTCCAACGAAATCTGGCACCATTGCTAATTACTTCTCAAAAAAGCCTTCTAAAGGATCTTCTGATCTGGTTTAATTTCACAAGAGCTCTCCCATGAAAAGAATCATAAAAACAATTAAAGATTACTAACTGCTAGCTGCTGACTAATCTTCTAATAATTAATTCACCAATTATTTATTTGATATTAAAAAATGGTTTATATTATGTAGACTTTTGTGCAGCCTTCTTGGCTTCTCAGTGTTGCAGAGGTTCTAATGAGGTTTGGAACAAATATACTTACTAGCACTTTATTTAGTGAACTACATGTGGCTATTTATTATTTATTTATTATTTATTTATTTATTATCATCAATTACTGCTGAATTCTAATTTTGTCCCTGCATTAATGTAAAAAAAATTTTCTCGTTGCTCACAATCCAGTTGTTTCCTTTTTACATTCTTGAACTTCCTCTTTTACCAAACAGCTTGATAGAGAAGCTCAAAAGGACTTACTTCTTCTGAGTTGTCTTGTATGTCAGTCCAAACCTTCCTGTAATGTGCTGTTTACAGCATTTACAACCAGTTGAGTTTCCTTGTAATTATACCCACACCTGATTTGACAGGTGAAAACAAAAAAACAGCCAGATAAAGTTTAATGTTTGGTTCAGTTTTGTCAGTGTGTATTAAGTACTCCAACAAGTCAAGGCAACATCTTGATGCACTTAATAATGAATTGAATCTAAACAATAAAAAATTTACAAAACACATCAAACATGCTTCAGAATTTGTGAGGTGGAGAGTACTGCACATAAAGAATAAATCTAATCTAAATCTGATAAAAAATTAAAAGATCATGAAGGTTTTTGAACATACCAATTGCATTATCTAAAGTCTGAAAGGATGCTGATATGAATCTATCTTAGTAACTACTATCTGTGCAATATCCAACAATGGTTAAAAAAAAGTCTGAGATGATAATGTATCAGTAACATTCAGGCACATTTTGATAATTGAAAATTTATGATTTTGAAAGTACAGAGTAAATAGTAATTTAATTTATTTTGCAAATTCCTTGACAAAATTTAGAATTAATTAAATATCGTCAGTGACAGGGCAGTTTATTTCCATCAAGGTCCCTCACCTATCTATATCATTCTGATTTTACAACAGGCAACATTTCGGGCATCCTTATCAAATGGGGTCCTGGGTGTAAAATACGCGGAAGCGACAGGCGGAAGGAGCCTCGGCGGAAGCGGTTTGGTCTGTCAAGGGAGGAAAAATTTGCAGAATTTGACACAAAGAGGTTAATCCCACGGATTTGCACCGATTGTTTCCCCCTTTCATCGATATCGGCGTCCGCTGCGATGATCCTGTTAGAAATCAATAACCGTATTATAGAAGAGACGCTGTCGTTAAAGTTCGACGGCGCATCCAACGGGTGAGAAATTATTGTTACACCTGGCTAGCAATGCTAACGTCTGCTAGCTTCCCCTTTATCGTTTTACTGAAGATGATGGCCGCAATTATTAAAGTAAAAGGGATTTTCGATGCAGCTGCAAAACGTTTAAAGCTTGCACAAGTTAGCTGGGTGGTCTTATTCGATTTTTTTAATGCTACATTTTAGTCTGAACTAGCTTGCTAATCCGCCGTGACTGTGTTGCCCAAAGCTGGGGTGTGTCTGCTCTGTCCGTAAGATGCCAGAATTTGCAACCCCAATGAATTTTATTTCCCCTGGCGGTTCTTCTGTTATTTGAAATGAAACAACAAAACTCTTAAGTTTATTATTCTACCTTCATCATGAAAGTTACTGAATAAAATATTCAATAAACGTTTTTCGTTGCTCCACAGCATAAAAGTAGCTAGCCTGCCGCAATATAGCTGATGTTTGTGGTTAGCTTAAGCGTAATTAACCAATGTTGCACTTTTTATGACATCAGGATAACCGTCAATGGCCAGTATTAAAGAAATAAATACATTTTATCCACCTTAGCATTACCCAGGTCTCACATTAAGTGAAACATATTTTAGTGAAGAGTAAATTACAGTTATTGACATAACAAGCCTATGAAGGTAACCAAAAGTGCTCAGTTCCGGTGTCCTTTTCCCTACAGCATTGGTCAGTAACTACGATGTAACAACATAGGGCTGATTAAATGACACTAAAGGTTGGCGTGTCCACTCCATAAAGGCCACTTTTTAAAATTTTTCAGGCACCATAGATCCAGTTAGCGGCTGTTTGTTAGCCATCTATCGACCCTCTGTCCAACTTCCGCATTCCTATAGTCAAGCATAGTCAAGTCTGTGCTGTGTTCACAGCCTGCAGCAGCTGTTTGGAGCATGCAGAGTATGCAGCTCGGACAAGCTGCTGCAGCATCCTCCCTAAGACTATTCTTTAATTGCTGTGCACTTTCAGTATAGTAATTTTTGTTGATTCAAGAAAAAATATATTTTATTTGATATTAGGTTAGAGAAAAAAGGCATATGTTTTCATTAGTTAATGTAACAATTACTTTTATCATCTATTAAGTTTGAGATCATTTTCCCAATTAATTGGGTAATTATGTAGTCTTTAAAATGCCACTCTAGTTGAAAATGCCCATCACCCTGTCCTAAAGCCCAGGGTGACACCTTAAAGTTGCGTGTTTTGTCTGACCAACACAAAAAAAAGATGTTGAATTTAGTATTTTATATAATCAAGTAAAGCATCAAATCTTACAGTTATGTAATAGAAAAAAATCAAGTAGCCAATGTCAGCACTGAGTCATGTGTCATTTTTCAGTTAACATGAAGGATAATTTTGGTCAAATTCTCTGATTCAACACAAATTGAGCCACGCAATATTATGTATTCATGCCTCACATATGTTTAATATAACAGTATTTTTTTCCTTGCAGAACCAAGCCAGAGGCCGTCGATGTGACATTTGCAGGTGAGACTATATTGTACCCTATCTAACAGCTTCCTGTATACTGTATGTCATTTCTTTGAATTTCCTTTTTATGCCTCGACCACACAGTTGCCTCACAGCTTGGTTGCAAATGTGAAAAATCTGTTTTTAGCACCACATATATTATAAAACCTTAAGGCTGATGCGGGAGTGATTTGTAGCTGTGCTTGCTGCTGCTGTCATCATACCAGTTATCTTCCCCTTATGCAAGTGACCTGTTGCGCATGGTCACATGGCCTGCCAGTAGTGTGTTACATCTCACATGCGAAGTTGATTGAAATATTCCTTTTGTGCCAGCACAAATCGAGGTTTACTAATTAAGATGGCACATTTCTCCAAGTTTAAAATGTGTTTAAGTGTAACGTTGCTTGAAGCAAAGGATTTGGAGCTTTTATCTCATTCATCACCTGCTGGCTTTATTGTTATGCTTCTCTGCCTCAGATTTCGATGGTGTCTTGTACCACATCTCCAACCCCAATGGGGACAAGACCAAAGTGATGGTCAGCATCTCCCTGAAGTTCTACAAAGAGCTGCAGGAGCATGGAGCTGACGAGGTACCTGACACACACACACACACACACACACATACACACACACGCAGGTCTTATTATTAAATTTTAAAGCAGTTGTGCTTTTATAAGTCACTGTTTCTCAGATGGGAAAATAATAAAAGCATTGTCATTACTAACTCCAGGAAAGAATGTTCTTCTGGTTGTTTTCTGTCCAGTTTTGATTTCAGTTTGAGATGATAACACATCAAAAAGAGGCTGAATGAGGTTGTGATTGTTATCTACCCGCACACATACACACACACACCTCTACCACAAGAGCTCTCTTGCCATGTAAGGAAGAAAGCAGCTGCTGAGGCCTCTGGTTGAAACAGGAAGTGAGTTTGTGTGACTCACCCCAGGCGAGGAAGTGCTGACTGAGAGCAGCAACCACTGCGTATGAATGTCTTGGCTGCTGACCAGCGACTTCCCTCATTGTTCCTTTAAACTTGAGCAGAGGGATAAGTGAATGGTCTAACAGAGTCACAGTCAGTTTATTCAGCCTGTGAAACGTCTTATTGGAAAAGCAGCCTATGGGAGGGAGTGTTATTTTGTCAAAAGATTTATTTATTCTCACACATTCTTATCTGTTCCTCTTGTGACATATTTGGCTTTGTTTGGATGCTGCTTGGATTAAAAACTGGGGACACTACTTGTGTACTCTAGGTTTCCGTGTGTCTTGGAAAACTGAAAAAACTTTTGGAAAAAAAATGATTCATTTGCCAGTCATGGAAAATAAGAGAAAAAGTAAAATGTTCTGTGCAAACTTGTAATGTCCTGGAAAAATAATTTCAGTGTTCTCTCCTAAACTGAGAAAAAACCTCTAGGCTTTCTATCAGAGTTTAGAAATAATTTCTGAGTAAGAGTATATCTGGACCCTTAGTTTGTAATATAGTTTATTATTGTATTATTGTGGCTCAAAGGGCTTACGAAAAGAAACAAAGTATAATACAATGGCAGAATACTATAAAAATACAATATTAAATATTATATTAAGACAGCATTTAAGAGGAATAGTTGAGTGTATGGTCAACCCAGCTAGCTCATGATTTAAAAATGTCCTCAGAAATTATCTCAGAAAAAGAGTTGGAGCCCTAAAAACACACTATCTTTTGTTGACTTCTGGTGGCACATACCTGAGTTTTATTTGCATGAACCTCACCTTTTTTGCAATGACAGGTATCAATTAGAGAGGAGGGCCCCCATGTTATGATTCTAACCTTAGAAGACACACACACCTCTTTCCTGTCGCCTGTTGTACAGTATGCTTGTCTCTGCCTCTCTGTTAACATTTTAGTCAGATTCTTATCTTCTCTTAAACCACCTGCTCAGTCTCAGGGGACTCCCACCAGCTATTACGCTCACTGAAGTGCTAACAATTTTAAAAATCAAAGGATGGCCTTTTAAGTACCTGTTAGATATTTTTCAATCAAATTAGTGCCACTGTCGTCAAGTGCTTGCTCATGTGGGAATTGCTTTCAATTGATGGGTTCCTATAAATTCAAAATATAAATATATAGAGTGTTGTCTAAACCTGCTCAATATGTAAAGTGTCTTGAGACATCTTTGTTGTGATTTTGCGCTGTATAAATAAAATTGAATTGAATTGAATAATCCTTCATATCTTAAACTTCTGGAGCCCTTTCTCTATTCTACAATCAAAGTAGCTGCAGCAGTTTTTATCCTTAAAGCTTGGCCTCCCAAAATACACATAATCTTTCATTTTAATGGTTTTCTTCAGTATCTGTAATACAAATAAAAGTAATATTTTTTATTTCAGTTGCTCAAGAGGGTCTATGGGAGTTTCCTGGTGTCACCAGAGGCTGGTAAGTTTTCAAAATGTCACCTGTGTGTTTTTTGACTGACAACCTTCAAAAGATATCAGACCTGTTACATCAGATCAGTTTAAGGTTCCTACACCAACAAGAAGCTCTTTTAAGTGTCAGTCCCAAATGTCCACATTGTTGCACATTTCTAGAGCATTCTTTGTGAGTTTTGGTAGTTTGTGTTAACTTTGTCCTTTAAAAGAAAACATAAAAAGTTAAAGTGGTTGCTGACTATTAGCCAATACTCGCTGTAGATTTTTATAATCTTTAATCCTCATCGCTACCTTCCTGATTGGTTTCCTCCCAGGCTACAACGTGTCCCTGCTCTACGACCTGGATGCACTGCCGGCCAATAAAGATGAGGTTATCCACCAGGCGGGTATGCTCAAGAGGAACTGCTTCGCCTCAGTGTTTGAAAAGTACTTCAAGTTCCAGGAAGAGGGCAAGGAGGGCGAGCAGAGGGCCGTGGTCCACTACAGAGACGATGAGTCCATGTATGTGGGGGAGAGTTTCAGGACTGCATGTTTTTGGAGTAATCTTTATTACTCTGAAAGTCTTAAACCTCTGATATGTCTCCTGTCTTCTCAGGTATGTGGAGGCCAAGAAAGACAGAGTGACGGTTGTGTTCAGTACAGTGTTCAAAGACGACGATGATGTCATCATCGGCAAAGTCTTCATGCAGGTGTGTGTGTGTGAGGATGCATCTACATAAAAGTGCTTCAGTAAAGCTGCTGAGGTTTTACTCCTCTGAAGTCTACTGAATGACAACGGCTGTATACCAAATGTAAAAATGTTCCCATTCAGAGATTTTAATGTTAGGAACTTCCTTCACTTTCAATAACATGTTTTGTTTTTAAATTATAATCTTTAGTAAAGTAATAACTGTTATTCTCATTAACTTATTAGCAGCAATTAAGTTAAAAATTATTGGCTTTACTGCATGTTAGTAGAGAATCAAATCCCCCTGAACAGGGTCTGTATGCGTGCTTTTTCTGTATGTAGGAGTTCAAAGAGGGTCGGCGAGCCAGCCACACGGCCCCCCAGGTGCTGTTCAGCCACAGGGAGCCCCCACTGGAGCTGAAGGACACAGACGCTGCCGTCGGGGACAACATTGGCTACATCACCTTTGGTCAGTATCTCCTGGAGTGTTAGCGGCTTTCTTTGTTTGTGTTCCAGCTGTACTACTGTGATTATTTAACCTTGTAGCTGAATTGATGTTGATGGTTTGTTTTGATGTTTTCAGTCCTGTTTCCACGTCATACCAATGCCAATGCCAGAGACAACACCATCAACCTCATCCACACCTTCAGGGACTACCTGCACTATCACATAAAGTGCTCCAAGGTCAGTTTAACTCCGAACCAAATGCTCCAGTCATTCTTCAAGTTTCCTTCCAAGGATTTTTTTTGTTTTCTGTAAAATAACGGCAAGTTTTTAAAAGTTTTTTTTTTTTCTTGTCATCGTTTTTGGTTGGTAGTGACATTTAAGGCTTAAAGATTATCTCTGGAATAACAAACAACATTTTTTAGCTATTTGGAAAGCGCCTGTCAAACACTCACTTGACAAGCTAAAAGTCTTTTTTAATCACAGGCCACAAACAATTCTCCCTCTGTAACAGCACATCCTTTAAGTGCCTCCCAAAACCTTACGCATAATAGAAAGTCCAACCATAGTTGAGATCAAACAAAGGCCTAAGCTGACGAGATCCTGCTCAGTGGTCATACAGGTTTTCAGAGTAGTGTTTAGGCTTTTTACTCATCACACAGAACGAAACAAGGTTGTAATGGTTCCTCAAACAGATTCATCTTGACACTAAACCCTTAATTTGGATGATTTACATTTCAGAGGGATGTTTTCAGCCTTTTTGTTATTTCGTAAGCATCTGCTGTTCAAACCGCAGACAATGGCCCTGAATGTCGGATGTCTTTGGCAGGGAATTTGGGTGGGTGGCATTGCGGATGGATTTATGGACAGCTGTGGGTGGGTTAAGCTTGAGAAAGAGGAGATGATAACAAACACACACAAAAAACAACCGCTCACCGTTGTCACACTGTGTTTAAGCATCTGACACAAATTGTTGACATCTTATTCTCCACAAAATAAGAGCGTGTGTGTGCATCATTGTGTAAGACTCACTCCGAGATTAGATAATGAGTTGATGACTGCTGTTTCGCCCTGTTAAGTACCTGATGAGAATCTTTCTTATCTGCAGGCCTACATTCACACACGTATGAGAGCCAAGACATCAGACTTCCTCAAGGTGCTGAACCGCGCTCGTCCCGACGCTGAGAAGAAAGAGATGAAGACCATCTCGTAAGTAGCCTCTGCGCTCTTTTTCCTGTCAGCACCCACCTACTGATTTTTTTTTTTTTTAAGTTGAAATCAAAATAAAACCCAGTTATCTCTTTCTCTCTTTTTTTTAATAAGATCATTTTTCTTGTGTCGTACTGAGTCGGCTGCATCTCTGTATGTTTTTGAGGTGTGTGGCGTGTTTGCCCCCAGTTTTTACAGTGTTTGAAGTGAGACAGGAATTTTTTCTCAGCTTTGCTTAAACCGCCAAACAGTTGACAGTATTTAGTTTGAGAGCACGAAGTGTTTGTTCTGTGGCTAATGTGTGACTGAAGTAATAAGGAAAGAACCCCAAAGGAGTCATCTGTGTGAATTTCAAACATTTCATACTTATAAAAACCTTATTGGAATTCTCTGGAATAGAGAACTGAAATTGAAACAGCAGTCATGTATCGGTTCATTTGTTTGATAAAGAGATGAGACGATTAAAACATACCACAAATATCGTGTATCACTGCCAGGTTTAGTTGCCAAGAATGTTTCCACAAACGAATTTCACAACAGCTCTTCAGGAGGCAAAACAACCATAACGACATGCAACATGATTAAGAAATAGTTTTATTAGCTGTTTATGCATTGTTACAGTTTCAAGCTTTTTTAAAAGCTTTTATTTTGAAGGAAAAGTTCAACATTATTGGAAATACACTTATTTGCTTTTGTTTTTAAATGAGTTAAGATTAGACAATACCACTCTTCTTTGTGTCTCTTCTTAGTAAAAAACGAAGCTGGAGCTAGCAGCCAATTACCTTAATTAACAAATTCCACCTAGTAGCCTCTCTTAAGCTCATGAATTGACAGCAAGTTGTCTACAAAAAAACAAAGTGTTGAAATGACAAATAAAGATTTTATGGGTGTTTACGTGAGACTATTTCCTTGCCGAGAGCAGTGATTTTATGGAGTCTTTATGGCTGGCTGGCAACTTTGCAGTTGACCAGACTCCAGATGAGATGTAAAGTCTCGGTAAATGATCTGTAGAAGTGCTGCTTTTTGTTTTGTCAACCATACACAGAGCCCGACCATCAGTTTCTCTCTATGTCATGTCTCTATGTTTTTAGCCGAGCTAATCAGCTGCTGGCTTTAGCTTAATATTTACCGTAAAGACAGTAAATATTCAGGGAATATTGTTAACTATTCTCATATGCTACATGCACATTACCGAGCAGGCTCTTTTAATAACGCTTCGTACCAAGTTTGATGGTGAAACATAACCCTAGTTCCACCTGAACGGTTTCAGGTGTCTAAGTACAGGAAAGATAATAACCTGTTTTGTATGATTCCCTTTGCATGCCATCTAATGTGTCTTTGTTTGATTTGTCCTTTTCAGTGGAAAGACCTTTTCCCGCTAAGGTTGACCTCCTACAGAGAAAACCAATCCCACTTGGACACGCCCAAATGCGCTACACTGAGACTCGACGCCACATCGGACAGGACTCCAGGACGCCTCTAAATGCCCCCGCCCACCCAAAAAAAACGTGTCCAATCGTTTTTTTTGTTGTTTTTTTTTAATGAATAATAATGTTGGCTCAACCTAGGGAAAGCCAAGGCTCAAGATAAATGGAAAAAGGGCATTCCTTGCTTTGCATAGTTAAAGAGAATTATTAGTCCTATATAAATATATATATGAAAAAAATTGAAATTTTTGATACGATATCTTTTACTCCATTTGGTACTCTCGCTTGCCCCTCAGCCCTCACCATGCAATATCCATGTGTTGGATGTTTTCATCCCCCCCTCCTTCCTCCCTGTGCTTTCATGTCGTCTGTACCATTGTCATTTGAAAAAATAAAATAAATCACTCTTACAAAAAAGCATCGGTCTTGTAGTTGTGTGTGCTGATTTCGTGACTCTTGTGCAACCACCTGTTGTGTGTTTTCTTTTTTACCTGTCCACACAGCATATTTTTGTTCTCCAGTTTTTGGTAAAATTCTTAGATGTTGCACAATTTTCCCATTTATTTGAACTATGACAGTTTTAAGAAAAATCACAGTTTATTAAAAAAGAGATTTCATTAAATGAGCTGGGCTGTATATTTAAAATTCTCAACTTTGGTTTTGTGTGTGAGAGACTGTTTCTAATTTGGCTCTTAAAATAAATTTTATTAAAAAATATCATTGAGCTTCATTGTTCAAAATACCACTGTTTTGGCGTTTCAGTTTAATGATTACATGATCCTGTTTTGGTTAGGAGTCTCTACCATCCTTGAACTTAAGATCCTTGAAATAAAACTAAGGCTGCTTCTGCCATTTTAGAGATTTTAAGTTATGTCTGAGAGTGAAATTTTTCACTTTTTCTCTAGTAAATATTTAGTTCCTAGAAACTATTAGGATATTTCTATATATGTAAAACATCTGTTCTTTGTAGAATTAATACTTAAATACAGATACCAAATCTGACCTGCAAATATTTTGAATTTATAAAGTTTTTGAGTTTTAATTGATAGTAAGTGAGACATTTATTTACTCCTGTTTATTTCTATATATTTTAATTTACCCATCCTAAAGACTGATCTTGTAATTGTTCACCTGAGTATGTTTGGTCAAATTTGCGTTCATACACATCAATAGAATAACAGAAGCTGGAAGTTCAGCCACTGATAGATTACTTTTAGTCTTTACTCTTCATTTGCGAACTACTTTTAATGCACTCTAGATTACATTTGTTAGAGGAAGACACTCTATAAGCAGATGGTTCACAATGGCAGGTTAATACACAACAGAGATTAAATATAAATCAAAACAAACATTTCTATTTTTCTAAACTGGCTTTTAAACCCTTTCTTTTCCCATTTACATCTTAGCAATTGCAAAAGTTTCCCTGAATGGCAGTTAATGCACTTTGTGATTATTACAGGACTGTCTATGAGGATAAATAAGTGTTAAAATAACAAAAAACAATGGCCACATTGTTCATTTATAAAAGAAAACACTGCTAGGTCACATTTTCAAAAGCAATTGTATTTTATTTGCTGAGAAAATACACCTTAACAAGCTCATAGTAGCTCTACTGGTTTGGCAGCAATAGCAAATGTTTGATATGATACTGTGACAGAAAAATGGCAGAGCAGAAAAACACTATTGGGATGAAACTTTGGCCTCTTCACCCTCATTCTTGGATTTTTCAGCTTCATTTTCAGAGGAGGAGGAAGAGGATGAGGAGGATGAAGAGGAGGAGGAAGAAGAAGAAGAAGAAGAGGAAGATGAAGCCTTATTTTTCTTCTTTGGTTTTTTCTTTTTTGCGGGGACCTCTTTCTCTGCTTTCTCCTTGGCTTCCTCCTCGGCTTTGATGAGGTCTCCTTCCACCAATTCAAGAGGAGTATCTGCTTTGGCAGGGGCATCTTCAGGGGCTTCAGGGGGAGAGGACTCGTTAGAGGGGGTGCTTTCTTGTTGTACAAAGGCTTCTTCCTTTACTTCTTCCTGCTGCTCAGGCTCCACATTATCAGGCGTTTGCTGGACTGGAAACATGATATGAATGGAATTAACATCCATCCACCTTTTTAATAAGTGATCAACATTTGACAAATTAAAAACAGTGCTCAGTCAGAGTTCCTTTTTTTGTGAATGATTTGGCTGTTAAAACCATAATATTTAACGTCATATTCCCATGTGTTAAAATCCAGTGCACATGCAATAACAGGGTGCAGTGTGACAGCTGAGTGAAATATTGTGACACAACTAGCTTTAAGACAATCATTTTGTGAAATACGAGCAATGAGAAGATTGATACCACTCTCATGTCTTGTCTGTTAAATATGAAACTAAAGCAAGCAGCAGTTAGCTTAGTGATTAGCTAAGAGAAACATGGGAAACAGCTTGCTAATAAATTTTGCCTGCCTCTAAAGCTCACAACCCATGAACTTCTAAGTTTACATTTTCATATTTTCTTCACAAATTTTATAAATTAGATATAAGATGAGCTGTATGACTGCAAGCTGATTAATTGGGGAAAAGCCAAGCTAACTGTTTTCAGTCTTTGTGCTAAGCTAAGCTAGCCAACTTCTTGCCTTATATTTAACAGGACAATGCAAAAGTGACGTCAACCTTCTCATCTAGTTCTTGGCACGAGGGTGAATAAATGCCATCCCAAACATATTCCTTTGAAAAGTGTTGTGAGGGTTAGATTTCAAGTTTAACTCTGCTGTTGAATTTAAAGGAATAAAATCCTAAAGGTGTAGACCACATTTATTTCATCAACAGTATGACATGATTCAGTGAATAATGTCATCAATCATATTGTTTACACCTTTTTATCTTTTCAGATCTACAGACATACTGTATGCCAAATTTTTATTTTTTTTCATTGTTGTTTCCTGAAACCATTTGCATTGCAAGACCAAACTGAAAGCATCTCAGTCAGTAAAAAACACGGGTATTATCTTGGCAGAGATAAACTTTTCAATCAGGTCACAGCACGTACATGCTGCAGTCATTGTGATTTTATTTTAAGGGATGTTTTTTTCCGGCTGGATCCAGAACTTACCGCCATCCAATGCATCCTCTAATGCAAACTCCGAACTGTCAGGAAAAAGGAGGATAAGTATGCTAACGTATCAGGTGGGAAACAGGTACACCATGCTTTTGTGTGTGCTATCCCTTAAAAACTGTTTGGACATTTTAGACATGCTACAAACAAAACTTATTTCTGTAGTGGGCGCATATTGTTAGTTTCCTTTACCAGACTTTGTGCTAAGCTAACCTAAGCAGCTGCAAGCAGCATGGTCATTTCTCCTCTAACTCTCTGCTAGAAAGCAAATAAGTGTTTTTATACAAATTTCAAATTTACAAGCTACATAACGCACAATTTAGAAGAACAGTCTGTCTCTGCTAAATGAGAGAAAATACTAGCAAAGGGTGAAATTTGAATTTTATATCCTTGAAGTCTTGTAAAGTCATATTAAGACAGCTAGGATGCTCATGTTTTCAAGCAAAGGAGCAAAAAAAGGGGTGCAGTATTTTCTGAACAAAGTGGTTATTATTTGTTGTTCTCTTTCCAAAACATAAATTTTATATAAATGCATTATGGAGCTTTGACAATTATTACATGTTTCTGAGCCATCCAATCCTCACCTTTCATTATCAGCTGTGATGCCTTGAATCAGTTGCTGGTAGTTATTGATCTCTGCCTCCAGCTTCATCTTAACGCACAGCAGGTTGTTGTTGGTTTCCACATGGCGCTCCACCTGCGACCTAACCTCCTTTAGCTCCGCCTCCAGGTCCAGCATCAGGTGGTTGAGGGGCCCCATGCGTTGACTGTACTCCACTTTGGTGCACCTCAGGGTTTCCTCCAGGTTGCGAATCTGAAAAAGACATCAGGTGATTTTTGACCTCACATTCCTTTTGTGGTTCTGTCCTTAAATTTTTTTTTTGTAGGAGTCATAATTTTCTCCCTGGAAAATTACCAAAGGAGACAGTAAAAGTCATATAAAATTCACTGTGACTTATTGGGAGCCTTGACCTTTCACATCACCATCAAATGTTTTCTTAGGCAAGAGCAGATCCTGGTGGCTCGTCAAACAACAGTGAGACAGATGAAGTGTTTGTCTGCCTTAAAGTAGCAGGTTGACACTATAATGACAGTCATGGCAGTCAGGAATGCTTGTGGAAAGATCTGGGAGATTGACACCCCCGCCAGCAATTTTAACAATCCTGACGTGATAGAGGAAAAATGTGAAATCCTTTGTTCTATCTCCAGAATAATTGCACTTTAAAACTTCTCCTAAGGTCTAAAAGGGATCCACTTCATGACTGATGCCACCGAGTTATGCAATGACTGCTGAGTGACTGTGAAAACATGTAAAAAGTCAATGGTTTATGTGTCAAAAAAGGCATCACCAAAACAAACTATTGGAAAGCTGAGCTGCTGCATGAATAGGATTGTGTACGTGTGTGTGTGTGTGTGTGTGTGTGTTGGTACCATGCTGTGCAGACTCTGGATCCTGATTTCCAGGGATTGTTTCTGTTTTAGCAGATCCTTGAGCTCCGACTTTCCAGACTGCAGGACCTCGGTGTTTTGGGCCTCCACCACCTTGATGTTGTCAAACTGGAGAAGGGAAAAGAAGATGGAATTTTAAGATAAACAGAAAAAAGGAGGAGATGCAATAGAGCAGGAAAACACAACAGAGACATCTGACTTGAAGACGCTGCAGGTAACACACCTTGCTCTGGTACCAGTCTTCAGTCTCCTTCAGGTTTTTCTTGGCTAGTTTATCATACTGGCTGCGGATCTTGTTGAGCATCTCAGCCAGGTTGGTGTTTTGGGAATCCATCTCCACCTTCACTTCAGAGTCCTTGACCTTGTCACACAGGACATCCACTTCCTGTAAGAGAGTCACAGCAACAAGTTGGCCTGTTTTCTTACAATTTTGTTTCATTATATGCACTTAAGGTGTGCTTTTCTTTTCACTCTTACCTCTTTGTGTTCCTGCTTGAGGCGATCAAGCTCTTCCTTCACCAAATCAATCTCTTTCTGGGTCTGCTTACAGTTCAGCTTTGTATCGTCAATGGTCTTTTTGAGATCATCCACATCTTTTTCCAGTTCCTTCCGAGCCTTTTTCTCATCCTCCAGCCTGCACACAGTGAGGAACCAAACGTTAATCCACACAAAATATCTCCAAGTGATAAAATTTAACTTAAATTGTCACCTAAATTATTGTCTGATGTCATTTCAAATAAAGAAATCATTTTATTTTTAAAATCTAGTTTGCATGAATCTTACTTGTTCTTGAAGTCATCATTTGCCAGTTTGACGTTGTCAATCTGGAGCAGCAGCCTGGCATTGTCCATGGTGATGTCTTTGATCTACAGAGAGGAATGAATGAAATATATTGTAAGGATTATTTTGATAATTACATTTTTTGATTATTTTGTTTATGAGACAATAACTGTAAACAGTAAAATCAGGCTCAGTTTGAAATAAGAGTCTTCAGAAGCAAATAAATTAAATTTTGTTTTTTTTTCAAGGGAACGAATAGAGAGAAAAAGCTGATGAAAAACCTGTTTCTTGAGATCCTCCAGAGGTTTCTCAACCTCATCCCAGTCGCGTCCTTCAGGTGCTTTTCTTTTGGCCAAAATTTCATCGATCTCTTTCTCCATATCACCGTTTTCCTTCTCCAGCTGCTTCACCCTGCCAAGGTAGCCGGACAGTCGGTCGTTCAGACCCCGCAGAGTCTGCTTGTCGTCCGCGGGGGCGGCAGGAGCGGCCGGAGCAGCTGAAGGTGGAGGAGCGGCGGATTTCACAGGGGCCGCGGGAGCGGAGTCTCTTTCCGTCTCATTGCGCAGCACGTTACGCAGCCCCTCCAGGCTCGCCACCGACACCTTGGAGCCCCTTCCCCCGGCTCCACCATACATGCTAGCGGCGGTGTTTGAAGGCATGATTGCTGCTGGATGAGAGAGAGCTGACAGTTACAATGACAGATACGGTCTTAGGCTGAAAATTCACCTGATGGATGGGATGGAAAGGCTCAGGTGGGTTTTATACCTGTTTTTTACGCATCAGTCCACCCTCTTCGATGCCATTGGCTAACAACTCCTGGACAAACTGGTGCGAAGTCGAAATTCAGGTATTTCATGTTGACTTTTTTTATTTTTCTCATTGTAATCTTGCACTTGTCCGCTCTTGATTGGACGCATCCAGAGTTTTGGGGAGGTGATGGGTGGTCCCTGTTCACCTTAAAAGCAGATGTTCCGGAGGGCTGCAGGTACCTCCAGAGCTCACCTGTCCTGCTTCCACGTTTCAGCTCTCTGCTCCATACATCGTTGCAATATGTCTAAACCAGGAGGTTACAGCAGCCAGTCCTACACACCCAGCAACAAAGGACCGACCAAAAGCTACCCGACCGCCAACAAGACGGACGCGTCGGGCAAATCCCGGGAGAAGGACGACATGGTTGGACTCAATGACAAGTTCGTCCAGCTGATTGACAAGGTTTGTCCATTATTATTATAATTATAATTATTATTATTATTATTACTATTATTATTATCATTAGTAGTAGTAGTAGTAGTACTA
>JAPZDV010000017.1:3013637-3086829 GCA_029814665.1 Acanthurus lineatus | reverse complement strand
CCACACATGCAAAGAGCTATTCAGGAATAAATAATAACAATAACAATAACAATAATAATAATAATAATAATAATAATAATAATAATAATAATAATAATAATAAACAATAGCAGAAGAAAATACTGTATTTGGGGGCTTTTATGTTTTTACAGGAAACATTTAAATCAGATAGCACTCTGCTAAGCCATTTCATGGGAACTCTCAACATAAAGACACGAGAATGGTATCAATCTTTCACTCCCCAAAAGAAAGCAAATAAGCAAATTCCCCAAATCTTGAGTATCCAGAGTTGATTACAGTGTGTTTGTTAGATAAAACAAGTCGGAGGCTTTCTATTTGATACAGATAACAGTTAGTCATTAGGAGCTGGAGCCCAGCAGTCTCGTCCTGTGTTCATATTTGCCTCCTCCTCCTCCTCCTCATCTCCCGGTTCTCCTCTGTCTTCTAGACACATAGCATGAACATAATATTCTGATGTGGAAAACATACTGGAACATGACTTAGCAAAGCAACACTGACAAAAGACATAGACAGTGTACCCTGGACCACATGATGACATCCCATCCCTCCTAATATCCCAAAATAGTTCAGTTGTTTGCTCTTTAATTTGATTAAAGTCTGCACTTCCTACTCAGCTAACCTTTGCTTGGCTGTCTATTTCCCACCCACATACAGTGCATATTTAAAAGCACATTTTGATTGTGGAAACAAATAGCACAGACTGTGTGTAATCAAGTCTCATATACCAGGCTAATTTTACGTTGAATGGATGTTTACTGTAAACAGTCTTCTAATATGGTTTGCAAGCAGCAGATGTCTCTCCGCCACAGAAACCTACTTTTAAAGAAGCCTGTTTTAGTTATTTATCTAAATATGTAAGAAACTGGAAATGTGTATCTTTTTCATTTCCTTCATTTCGTCATGTCTCTTTCCTAACCGTTTTAGTTAAGTCCTTAATCTCCTCATGTCTTGTAGATGTATTATGGACAGCGGATGCATCCCTCTCTCATCCTCAGCTTGCATACCAGTATATAGATAAACACTAGTGAGGGAAGTGGGAGTAAACACTGTAGGCAGGTGGGTGACAGATGAAGAAAATCTTCGACTTCAACTGGTTAAACTAATGTCAACCAGTGCAAAGAGATGTTAGGATGTACTGTACTTCTTAAGTTCTGCAGCTATATTTAGATGATCTGCAGGACTGATACGAGGGTAGATTTATTTAAAGTTTATTCACGATGTTACCTTGGTGAGAATTTACATTCCAGCTTTCACATTTAGCAGGTTATAAGTGTTTTTGGTCATCAAGTTTAAAAGAAATGGCTTATAAACAAATATGGTAGCAATGTCATGAGCGCAATAGCATGCTGATGTTAGCATTTAGCTCACAGTAGCCTACCACACCAGGCTGCTAGCATGATTGTACACTTAAGCACATGTCAAACTTCCATTTCTTTTGGCTTTAGGGGGGAGTTTTAACATCGTCTGCACTTGAAGGTGATCTTTATCCCATTCACCCAATAACATACAGGCTTATATTCAGGATAGCCTGGTGTCTGGCTGCAAGTCCTTCTTGCTATTCCCATGTTTCTAGATGAGACATGGGCAAAACTAAAATAAAATGCATGTCAAATAATTTTTTTAATCCTTACTTCCCATTTGATATTAACCCCATTTGAATGAGGCTTTGTTTTTTTCAGGTTTCTTTTAAAATTGTAATTTTTCCTGAAAACAGCCCTTACTTATTTATCCTTAATATTTTCAATTCTGTCTCCTGATGCAGTAATATTGTCAGCTAATTACGAAATCGTAAAGACAAACCTTCACTAATGAACAGCTATACATCTTTCTAAACCCAGTTTAGTAAAACAGTAGGAACATTGATAAAATTAATTGTAAAAGAATCAATGCATGTAATGTTTCCCCTCTGTGGCTTCAATCAATACTGTAGGCATAATGTTCATCAACCATTGCAAAGCCATGTCTTGCAGATTAATTTCCATAAATGTTCCTATTTATCAGTGTTTCCTCAGACTACAGCTTCATCTGATCTCTGCATCCTTCGCCTCCATCTGTCTCGAAGCTTCTGGAGAAGTTTATTTGCAGGCTCTGTATACTGCTTGTTAGCTAAGCCGAGCACCAGCGGCACCACGGCCATACTTCCAATACCAGTGCACGACAGCACAATGTGAGTGGTTGAGCTCCACTTGGCTTCACTGACCAGGAATGCGACACAGAGGTGCATGTAAATGAGGTAGGGGACCCAGCATGCAAGAAATGTCAGTGATACCGCCACCACGCAGCGAGTGTACCGCAGGTTCAACCTCTGCTCATGGTCGGAGGCCTGATTTCCCCGCTCCACTGAACGATGGAGACGGCATATGTCTTTCAGCTGACCTCGAGTGATCCACAAAACCCGTCCAGTCATGCCAGCGATGGTAAGAATAGCAGGTAAGACCAGTCCATACACCTCCAAGTAGATAAAAGCATTGGGGAACACTCGCCTGTATGAGCAACAGGCGGTTTCGTTTGTTGAACAGTTCGAAAGCAGCTGAATATTTTGGCCTCTAACACAGCAGCCATTCCAATCTTGCCCTGTCCAGTTATTCCACCCAAAAGCAGGCAGAGATGCGTACAGAAGTGGTGGCGCCCACACCACAAGCAACGCCAAAGGAAAGCTGCGATGCATCCACAAGTTATTGTAATGCAGGGGGTCGACGATGCAAATGTAACGCTCATAGTGGACCATTACCAGGTTAAAAAGAAATGCAAGGAAGAGGAAGTTAGGGAAAATGTGCGCCACCATGCAGGAGCTAAAGCTCAACTCTCGGTTCACACCCATTAAAGGTATGAAAGGCAGTGCCACACCTGTGCACAAATCTGCCACCAACAGGCTGAGGAAGAAATAGTTGGGTGTGTTGTGGAGCTGGTGGTTCCGGGCGATGCCCAAGATGATGATGAGGTTGGCCAGGATGATGGAGGTGGACAACGGTACGGTGATGGCATAGATGAGCTGCTCCCCAGAGAGCAAAGCGTGGGAGTCGTTGCAGTCCATCCTGGGTGAAGTCTGCAGATTTCCTTCCATCAGCAGTCCCGCTCCACTCCCATCAAGGTACAGCGACCCTGCAAGGACGGAGAAACACTTTTAAAGGAGCTGTAGTGGGCGTATGAGGTGTAAGGTGCCAGCCATTTTTTGCCAGCCATTTCAGGACCCTCTAGTTTTTGTTTGTGCTTAGTATTTAAGAACAAGGCTTAGAGAAACTTGCAGAGGAAATACAATTGAGTTGAGATAAAACAAAGTAGATTCAATATAAAATGTAGCAGGCAGAGAAGCAAAGTGGATTATCAGAAACAGATTGTGCAATAAAACCAAGCTAGAAAAAGAGATGTGAAACTCAGAATAGATATACTTTAGATGTTAATGAGAAAAGAACCACTTAACTATATGAAACCGAAAGAAAAAAACTCTTTCTTGAAATAAAAGTGTATTGTATAACAGTGTATTGTTCAACCTCAAGAGGAAAGTGATGTTAACCAGATTCAAACTTCTCTCAAGTGGAGAGTGGAAAGAAGGATATTCAAATGATTAATGCTCACTGCATCCAAAGGGGATAAGGAGGAGAATACAGAAGAAGAAGAGAAAGATTGACCACCATGCAGCCAGGAACTTGCACAGGAGAGAAACACACTATAGGAAGGTGAAAGTGACCATTTTGACCATAACAGGAGACAAAACAGAGATAAGAAGCACAAGCTTCAAATGTTTTATAGATGGACTTTATGTCTGTTTTGGTTTAGTAATACAAACTGATTATGACACAGACTAAATGCATCATAGACACTCACACAGTGCCATTAATCCAACTATTTGGCCCCAATTTTTAATCTATTTATGCCTTATAGTAACAAAGAAGAATCGCAATATCAAATAAATGCTATGTCTGCAATAATTTTATTTAACTGAAACTTTTATCAGGGTGTTTCTTTACCAAACAAACCCCTACTTCTTGTTTTATCTGCTGAAATATATTTCATTCTTTCAACCTTAATTTTACTTGGACATATTTTGGGATAGAGACTTAATAATAAACAAAAAACTTGAACAAAAGAAACTAGACACTAATGAACACAAATAGGAAGCTTAGGCAAATGGTAATAAAAAGTAAAAAGTAAAACTTTAGGAGTAAATAAAGCATTTAAATATTAAAACTGTTACATAATTCCAACATAACCTGGCAGAAAGTGTAAAATCAAGCCAGACTGTATTTGAGCAGAAATGGTGAAAAAAAAGCTATTTGTGAGTGTGTATCCGCCTTTTAAAGACCCTTTAAAGACAGTTATTGCTAAAAATGTAACAGGACTTTGATACCATAAAATTCCCTTCATTGAGCTTGTTTGCTTGCAGGCTATATGTGATGCATGTGGACACTGGAGATGCAGACATGTGGCAATGTTCATTTCCAACATATTATATACACAAAGGGACTAATGTTTACTTTTGCATATAGAAAATGTTGCAAGGACAGTTTTTAAGTCTAATGCTTAACATATATTACAAAATACTTAAAACAGGAAAGCATTTAGACATAAAATTTTGTTGCAAATATGTTTAGTTTTTCAAAGTTTAACTTGGAATATTTCCCCTGACAACTAACTGGCTTGTTTTATAAAATCAAACATGTTAAATTAGCTCCTGAACATGTGTCGTTTTGTTAAATATAAGGGATACAAAGGAAGGTGAAACTCCAGAGTCCCAGCTGATGAATTATTAAATGACAGTGACCTCTCGTCCATTAATGTGCGCTCTTGTCTTGGCTGTAACACTAAACAGTTTTCTTGTAATGGGAGGCACTTACAGAAGAAGCCGCAGTGTTTCATGCGGTAAAATGGTACTTTACAATACAAAAAGTTAATTTGTTATCCTGAAATTTTTGTAATGTAAAAACTGATGGTATAAAGCAGCAATGACATGACTTAAAACACATCTGTTGCAAAATATGAACTTATATCATAAGAATAGGACCTTTACCTTGGGATGAACAGTCCACTCATGGATCCTTTGACTGGGAAACGCGATGAAATTGCAGTTTCCAATCACTCTCCTGATAACTTAAGCCTGTTCCCCTGCATGATTATTCCAGCCTTTTACCACAAACTAAAGGAGCTTCTTTTTCATCCTTTACGGTCGTTTCATCTAGTCATGGACAGCTGCCTTTTCAAATCCTCCCCACAAACTACATGAGAGACAGAAGAGCAGTCAAGTAAAGGGCTGTTCCTCTCAGATACTTAAAAGGGGAAGTGCGTACTGATGTGGGAGGAGGGACGAGGTGACAGCAGCTCCGCTGTCTGTATATTGTCTGTCCTTTCCTGGGGAGGCGTCAGCAGTCAGGCTGAAGATGAGGCAGCAATGTCCGCTGACCCCTCACCTACAAACTTTCTACTCTTCTCTGTCCTCTCTTTCATCCATCACCCCCATGGCAGATTTTGTTATTTTTCCCCAACTGTCTGGGGTTTCAGTGGCACGTCCATGAATGGAAGAGGATGGTGAGTTGTTATCACCGCAGCCTGAAAGATGATAAGAACATTCCAGGGTAACATCAGCAGGCCTGGCATGTGCTCTCACACCCTCCATGATGGCCTCCAGATGCCTCCAGACAGCTTCTGCAACATGTATCATATGTTAGTTAGACAATGAAATGGAAATGGGAAAAAAATATTTTTTTTTTACTCTCTTCTTAGACATTTACAAGCCAATAACTTCATGACTTTGTATCCCTCAAGGGATTTACTAATACCTGAGGAGGGATGAGGAGGATCTTTGTGTTTTTCCACTACAGTGAAAGGTTTCAGGGCCCTACAGTAACATGGGAAGTTTATAAATGAAGGGGTTTGATAGCCCAGATCTGCTGTTTTACTGTTTTTCTAAACAATGAATTTCACAAGTCCTACAAAAACTTATAATTAAGGCCATCCTTAGAGTAAATCTTACTGCAGCTATCTAAGTTGTTTTTTTTAAGGCTCACATGACAAAATAATCTAACTTCTTTGCGTCATTCTGGTGTTAAAGGTCACTCGTCTCTTTGTAGAGTGTGTGAGCTGCAGCTAATGGCTAATGTAATCTAAGTAGGTTAAAACAAATGCTAAGATGTATTAGGTCCTCTTATTTGGGCCAGGACTGACCTAAACGTATACATACAATGGTGTGTACACGTCAGAAATTCATAACAGCTGTCACACACGTCTCATATTTAAACACAGCGTTGGATGGAAGGCCAGTGGTGACCTGTTTTGTTAGCCAAACACGGAAGACTCCTTCACTGATAGTCTGGAGCAGACCTGGTACTGGGTGAGATGGACGAGCTCCAGTCAGATAATGGTTTTAAACAGAAACGTTCCTGAGCCTGGGAGCATCTGGAAAGACACTACACAGGGAGGACAAATTGGACATGAAACCACAACATCTTCACATTACAAAGGAGGAGGAAGAGCGTCTCGGCTTTCCTGGAACACCGAGCCACTTTATAGTACATTGCCTAATCTTGATTTTTTTATACACAGTGGAAAAGCAGAATGTTATATGATGGATTAAATTTACATTCAGTCATCCACAGACCTCCACTGGCGAAGAAGATCAAAGCTGAGTTAGTCAAGCTAGTTAATGTTAGCCAAAAATAGTCACCACTTCCTAAATCCATTAACTGTCCATTAACCTGAGTATTATTTTTCGGATTATTCCACAGAGGCCTGAATGTGAACCAGCTGCCAAAAGTTAAGTCAAATATAAACCAAGTTGCCAGTTTATCTGGTGCACTTTGCTAAAATATAAAGCTAATATTTAGCTAAGCTCATTTATATCAATGATGGTAGGCTACAGAAACACCTCTTTGTATTTGCAACATAGTTTAACAGCAGCACAAATGTTATCCTCCAAAAACAGCTGGACATTATAACTTTCATACAGGTTGAATTATTACAGCACTCTTGTATTAGACTACCTTAGTTTTATCTACATTAAACTGGCTGTTCCCTGGTATTTATTCTGTTCATACTCAAACAAACACTTCAAGCCTTTTTATGTGTCAGATTTTCACCTCTTACAGCAACAACATAAAGCTTCTTCAGCTCTTCAAATTTACATGAGTGTTCCTGTTTCTGATTTTCTCTAATTTATTTGCCCACATTTCTGTAAATACTTCGCATTCTGTTTTAGTTGCTGCCCCTGAAGTTGCCCTAATTTTGCAGAGGACATCCTTTTTTACTTCAAGCTCAGTTTATCTCCTTCACCTAACTGATACTTCAGCTTTACTGTTTTCTTGACAAAAATTGACATTTTATGTCAAAGTTATATTTAAATCTAAACATCAACCAATGTAACATCTCTAATTAACAGCTTTAACTTCTGTCAGATTTAATATTTTGACTTTTGCTTTAATTTTGTCACAATTTGTTGTTTAAGTTTAGTTACTTCCTGTTGTATTTAGTTAACCATTGTCTTGCGTCTTTCAGTTACTCGTATCCTGTGGAATTTCCCCTCTGTTTGTAATTACCTGTCCTGATGTGTTTCACCTGTGTTGATTGCCCCACCTGTGTCTCATTAGTCCCAGTGTGTATACAGTCTCTGTGTTTGGGCTTTTGTCAGTTTTTATTTAATCCCTGAGTTGATGTCTTGCATTTGAGTTCTCCCTTTTTTAACTTGAGACAAATTTTCTTTTTGAACACATTTTCAAATGTTTCAACAGCAAAATTTAAGCAATTTTCAGAAAATGTGGACTTTTTTTTGTAGTTTTTCTCCATCCAAACTGGCAAGCGGAAGCTAAAATGTCAAGTTTGTGATTTAAAAAAAAAAATATTAGCAAAACATTTAACATTATCAGTCAATTTAAATCCAAACTGAATCACAGCGATATACACAAATCTACACATTATCCTCATCTAACAGCTGCATACTACTAATCCTGTAAGGATATTATATTATGGATGTGCTTAAAGTTACATAAGCTATCTGCGTGAATGGATTCTGGTTACTCGATATAAGTGGCAGTAAAAAATTTTAACAATATCAGTAACTTTAAGTACCAACTGAATCACGTACCAACAATATTTGTAGTCTGTAATTATCCTGCTCTCTCTGCAAATGATGCAACATATTTTTTCCCCCCAGAGTGTTTATTTTTTTCTGAAACAGATGTATTTTTAATGGGATTGCCTCCTCTTCCTCCAGACGTGTTTACCTTGGCACCAGCACCTGTCTCTCTTTCTCTCTCTCTCTCTGCGTTACTGATTTGTTCAGCATCTGCTGCTCTGCACGGCAGTCCTCAGAGAATACGAGCTGCGGTTTAATGCATAAAGCTTCATCTTGTTGAGGTCTGGAGGTGATAATCCTTTAGGCCACTCCTAGCCCCTGCCTCCACACTGGCTGACCTTTGAGGCCATGCACACTGCTGTGACAGATGAGGAAAAATATCCGCCACTGCCACTGAACACCACACTTGACAGGTGTAGGTGTTATTTTATCTTGGTTGCTAGTTGCTAAAACCCTGCCGGATGAGTCTTATGCAATAACATAGATTCCTTTCTTTTATTTTTTTCATTGATCTTCTGACTTTAATCACCAGTTTTTACAGTGTTTTTTTACAAGTAACACACAAACATGTCTGTGCTTGCTTTACTGCCTTCCTGTCTGGGTGAATTATGCATGTACACTTGAGCACACATGTACAATGACTGCGTGAGATGAGAGTCCAGGTACAAGGAAGAAGCACTTATGCACAGGATACCAGTGTTTTTCCTAACTGTGACCGTCAGCGGAGAGGACAGCAGGACGAAGGGGCAGAAAAGTTGCAGAACAATAGAGTTTAAGAAAAAGAAAAGGGTTTGGCCTTGAATTAGACTCATTCTTTAACTTCCATAGACATATATGTTAGCAAACACTCAGGGGTGCAAAAATACGATCAGCCTCTGTTATTGACACAGCAACAAGCAACAAAATGGCTTGTGAGCTAATGTATTTTCCGACTGTAGAAAATGTGAGTCAGAGCAGTAAAGTGTCATGATTGCTCAATTTTGCACAGTAAACAACATCCATTTGTTTTATAGAAAGCATAATAGCTGGACAGATTGGCGGAATTGATCTGCCAGGTCTGTGTTTTATTTTATAGATACAATTTGGGCGTTTTTCATGGGAAAATAAAGAGGATTCTGAGTTTTCCCGTCAGTAGATTCAGAAAACATTTGGGTTTTTTTGCATTCAGATGCAGATTCACATATCTGGATTTTGTGTATCCGCCAATACTGAGTAATACTCTGATACAAGAGCATTTAAGATATACATCATGTTGTAATACTCTTTAACCTGTAATGATGTTTTGGTTATGGATGTTACAGAAGTTATTAGTCTTGTTTGAATTTTGGCTTCTTACTAAAAGTAGTAGCAAAACATCTGGTAGGTTGCATACAGGTAGACAGGATGCTGCCAGAAAGTAGACGGGGTCCCTTTTCTAATAAATAAATTACTTGGTGTTGGATTGGTGCAGAGACTTGTGTCCTCCTCTCTTCCCAATCCAGCATTTTAGGAAGTATCCAAACAACTCTAATGGTTTTCCTGCCATCAGGTTGGAAAACAATTAACTGAGAACCAGCTGTCGAGGAATATTGAGTTTTGATTGTCCTGCTAATAAACTTAAAGCAAATTTCAATATTTTTACTAAAAGCAAAGTACTACTGAACTGTTTCACGATGTTTCAATACATATTCAATCAATATCAATATTGACAGAATGATTCTAAAGCAACGTATTTAGTTTTCATATGTATATAATTAGACATTAAAACTAAAAAATTACCACTATGAATCTCTAAATTTAGCATTTATAAACACTGAACACACATACGTCATAACACTCTACAATATAGTTTAAATTAAGATAATGGATCTATTAAATAATAAATACCAAATATGGCTTTTTAAGGAGTTTTACGCATTTGGGATTTTTCAGATCCAAGTCAGCCATTGTGACTGCACTCGCCACTTCCACATTTACAATTTTTGAGCTTTAATCATATCTATGCTGTGGTTGTTGAAAGATCTGCTGCCTTCAGGGCTCCTGTCCTCACCAGACTGACTCACCCCCCTTCCATAAACCATATCAGACAAGACAAATGAGTTAAAACTGATCATCTAAACAAGGAGACAACCACTTGAATTTAAAAAGATTTTACTGCAGATTACATGTATTACTCATCCCCCCAATATGTCACCTGCAATGACCATTTTTGTCCTCAGCGGCTTCATGCTGTCTCAACTTGAACACAGAGACAGAAATAGACGCATGTGTAAACTTCTTCCTCAGACGTACATGAGGTGTGAGCGTTTAGGGGGTTAAGGGTCGACATAAGTCAGGAATGAGACGGCTCCTGGTTGAAAATAAATCTTCATGAGTGCCTGGAAGAAAGTACATTATTTATTTTTTGGTATTTACACTTGAGTTTACATCGAAACATTTGGCGAGATAATTCCTGACTGGATGGAGCTGGAAGACCACACACACACACACCATAAATGGATAAACAAGAGCTGTTTTCAAAGAACAAAAAACTCCAATTACTTTAAAAATTATAACCAAGATTACAGGAAATACCTTTTTTCTGTCTTATTTTTTTCGAAAAACAAAACTGAACAGAACTTTAAAAGGGTCATGTTTCAAAGCAAAAGACTGTAAATAATCACTCTGAATTTTCTCTGCTGACTCTCAGATTCTTGAACAAAAGCAAACTCAGAACAAAGTGATGAAGATCAACTTGTCTTTAAGAATCAGATGTGAAACTCAGGACGACACAACATTTTTAAAATCCTGAGGAAAAAGGGAACCGTGTTTTCCAGCACTGGAGAACGTCTGAAAAAGTCTGGTCATGAAAAGTCTCTGCTAATTCTGCTGAATTATTTCCTCTCCTCTTCTTCTTCTTCCTGCTCTTTTTACCGATCGGGTCTTTGGAGGCAGAAGACTTTCGCCTCGTTGTCTCCTGAGGCCGTCACTGCAATAGACGCTTCCCTGCAGGATGATGACATCAAGACGTAATTTAGTTATTTTGCAAAAGCTAGAAATAACAGCTATGACAAAAATGAACCAAACACTTCCATAAAAACGTTATCTAAAAAGAGAACTAAGGGAGTTCAGTGAGTTGGTACCTATTGATGGCGAAGTCGAGGATCTCTGCAGCGTGGCCGCAGTACTCAGATACCAAGCTGCCAGAGCGAGCGTCCCACAAGCGCAGTGCTCCATCTAAACAGCAGGTGGACACCACCGAAGAAGACTCTTCCCACTGCAGGTGAACAATGCCAGCCTGGGGGGGAACGAAGAGCAAGTTTAGGAGTCAACAGCAGTTGAGAGAAGTTGACATTTGTCAGTGAATCAGTCACTATCTTGTTTCTGAACACATCTGGTTTGAATGCGGCTGAGCAGAGACTGTTTGGCTAAAAATCAAATATTTGCTCCATTGGCACAAAGCAGTTAAGATGGCTGAAAACACACTTTATGTGCGCTTGACTTGTCTCCATCCCCCCCAAAAAGTTTTTTCACTGAATGATATAAATCCCTGCAAACTGTCCATTAAAGCAGCTTTAATTTATATTTCTATAACAATAGTGTCTCAAAAGATCATATGAACTAAATGTGACCATGGAAAAGGGCTATCTACTCGTAATGAACATAGAGAAAAATTTCAGTCTGAGTCTGAAGCTTTATTCTTTACATTGGCTGCACAGTGAGTTTCAGTTCATTATTCAGCTGTCTGACTATAAATATACTGTTGTGGTTCATTTTTGCTGTTCTCATAGAGCCGTTTTCAGCTAAATGTCTCTCTAAAGCCACTGTATTCTACCTGTTCAGCACAAAACCAGCAGACAGACAGATGGCGGCTAAATGAATGATAGTGTTTCTCTTAAACTGTTGAATAAGCTGTTTGATGAAATCTCAAATTCCGTTTTTGCAGGTTTAATGTGCGATTGTGCAAAATAAAACAAGTCCTCAGCTGGACGCACTCTTCCAGGTGTCTCTGTGTGTTCATGTTCAGACATTATCTGCACACACAACATCAACTTAACCTGACCTGCCTGATGAAACCAGACATGGCTGCTGGGAGATTTGTGATGATTACAAATCCTCCATGCAGCACACGCGCACACGCGCGCGCACACACACACACACACACACACACACACACACACACACACACAATCTCTTTCTGCTGTTTGTTACCTCATGCTGGCACCTGTGCCTCAGGACCTGTGAGGAGAGGTCGTATATGGCCAGAGTCCCATCCAGGTATCCCACGGCGATGAGAGGCAGGCTGGAGAGGAGAGAGGGATGTAACACTGAGGAGGCTGTTGAAACTAGATGTGTCTGAGATAAAAACTTAGGATTTCTTCTTCCACTTTCTACATCAGTCCAACACTCTCTGAGCCTTCTGGACTAAAGGGCACAGAAGTTCATATCTGAAGTATAACAAATTAATTTTCCTTCTAAAGGGACTCAAAGACAAATTACTAACCGAAGCCCTTCTCACCTTGATTTACAGCTAATGACTCAGCTACTCCTCAAACTAGTTTAAGAGCCACTAAATCTCCTTTTTATCCTTCAAACTGTGATGAAACAGTGTTACTGTTGCTTTATTTGGAAAAAATGAGGGTTTTCAAATCTCCTTTATCACACATTTCACTTTCAGAAGTGAATAAGATAAGTTCCTAAGTGAGATCAGACATAGGAATGGGTCTAAATTATCATTTTAATTAACTCGATTTATAGCTTAAAGCTCAAAGTCTTATTGCATAATTTCACAGGCATTTTATGTATCTGAAGCAGAAATTTGCAGCCAATCCTTAAATCAAGTAACTGTAACATTTTTTTTTCTAGTTCTGCTTTTATGGGTTAAGAATTTTTGAACAATGTCAGCTGGATTCATCTGGTAATGATCGATGGAGACTTTGCTGCAGTTTACTGTCTCCTTCATCTCCATACAGCTACTTAAAAAGGTCTAATCCTTTATGACTCACATGTTGCAAAAACCCACAGATTCAACGGAGTTGGATTCTTCTTCGTCTTTTGATTCTTTGGCTTTTCCTCCATCCACAGAAAATACTCCAACCACCTTCAAACACACACACACACAACCATGAAACACAAATTAGAAGCTGATAATGAAAAATTAATAGCAAATACAATAACAACAAATCTTCATCTCTGTTATTTTTCCATCCTGTCACTCACCTTTCCTGTGACCGTGTTGATGAGCTTTGCACAACCGTCCACAGAACCTGTCAGCACCAGAGAGCCATCCTTGTTGCACCCCAGGCAGGTCAGCGCCCCCTGGTGTCCGTCCTGACCTGATAAACAAGACAAAGCATTATTAGCAGTGATATGCATTTTCTAACCCATAATAGGAGATTAAAAAATAGCAAATGCAACGCAGAAACTCTGATATTGTGGATGACAAACTTTTTTCAAAATCAAGGTAGATGTCAATCAAATTATGGTTTGTGATCTTCCTATTGACTTCCTGAAGTTATGACTGTAATTTGATGAGTGTAAATTGTTGCTCCAATTATAAGCAACCAGATGATACTTAAAGCTTCAAATGTGAAAGTTACAGCAGGACGACGGACTCACCTTTAATAACATGGATGGCATTTCCCTGCTTCAAATCCCACACGCGTACAGTTCCATCCTCATAACCAACCACAGCTCGTTTGCCTGGAGGAAAACAGGAAGGCAAGGCAGACAATGAAGATGTATGCAAAAACACTGAAATGCTTCATTTCCTTGTTTGTACTACTAACAAGTCTACAAACATGTTTTTCTAGCTCCAAACATGTCCTGTTTAAAGCTTCTCTTCACTCTAACTTCTTTATTTTTTCCTTTCAAGAGCGACTGTGTCTTGTTTTCTGCTCTCTCACCATCAGAGAGGACTTTGCCACAGGTTGCATGGCATGCAGACCCATGGAAGGTTTTACAGTCTCCTGACGGGATCTTCCACATCCATACGTTGCCGTCATCGGTTCCCGCCAGCAGCACCGGAGCACAGGGATGCCACTCCAACCACTGAGGAAGAAGCAAGAAAGATGACCAAGAGTTACAAGACCCTTTGGCTTGAGTGGTGTCCTTTATCCTGACTGATATTTCACCAGAGTAAATAGTGTATGTGATGGAACCGGTGTAAAAGAAAAAGGGAGAGTGTCTCAATTCTGTCACATGTAATGCAGAAGATTTCCCTGTAATTTACACTGCAGTTTCTAATGAGGAGATCTTATAATTATCATGGCTTGTGTGCTTCACTTATAAAAGCAACTCAGCAGTCATGGTTGAGAGAGGGGAATATGTCTGATCACTCACTTCCTCCACAAGACCACAGACTCACAGCCTGAGTGGTCCTCCTTTCTCATTTCCTCATAAATTCCTTCAGCCCCAATAAAAGACTTCACACAAATGCTAACAGATGTGCAAATTAAACAGACACACAAACGCACCTTCAGGCTGTTGCAGCATTTGCAGTTCTTACCTCCAGATCTCCCACCTCGAAGGACCAGATCTCCTCCTTGGTTTCCACTTTCCAAACTTTAATCATGCCGCTCAAGTCACCCGTAGCCACCAGGGAGGAGTCATGGCTGAACACTGCAGATGTCACAGAGTCTTTGTGACCTTTGGAGGCAAAGGGAGAAAATTTTGTAGATTTCACACGTTTTGAATATTATTCAGTTCAAACTTGAAGCTGCAGGAAACACCAAGAAGTGTCATTTTTAAATGTTAGTGGAGCCAATTACACGAAAATGTTGTCCTGTTTCTATGTTTAAGTATTCAGTTTTACCTTTGTTTTTATCAAGCATGATTAAAGCATGCTTAGTGTGAATGTAGCCCCAAGTCTGCCTTTAAAACCCACCTGTGCACTCCAGCAGAACCTCTCCATCGCTCACCCTCCAGACGTAGGCCTTATCATCCTCTCCACCTGTCACTGCCATGCTGTTTGTCGCAGGATCCAAACTCACACAAAACACTGAGCCTGAACAGAGGCAAAGAAGTTAAAGATTAAGTTAAAATTTAAACAGACAGAATCTACCTGAAAATAAGCGCACAGTAAAGCAAAGGCCAGGTGTTACCTGTGTGTTTGTTGAAGGTGAGCTCACTGTCATCTTGCTCGGCCTCAGCTTCCATCTCGTCCTCAGTCTCCCAGCCTTCATCATCTGCGTTTCCAGGGTCTTCAAAGTCAACGTCCCCCAAGTCATCGGCCAAATCATCTGTAAGCAAGAGAAAAAGAAAGATGAGATGACAGGTGAGGTGTTATTGACTTGTGAAATTAGTTCCTCTTTTAGACTTATTACAATCACAAAAAACACAGATTGTCACAGGTAAGTTACTGTTAAATGTAAACGTTTTACCCACCGGGACCGGGCTCCGCGTCGTTTAGGTCTATGACTTCGATAATTTCCTCATCTCCGTGGAGCTCGATCGCATTTTCCTCCGAGTTGTCCATGCTGTTAGGAGGCTAAAAGCTAAGTTACTTAAACAACCGAAAAGTACTGATGCTAGTACAGCTAGCTATCTTGACTTTAAGATTAATAACTTAACGCTAATTGAAGAGCCCGAAAGTGGTTCAGAATTACGTTTTCGGTTAAAAACGTCGCATTAAGTGTCATGTGAATTTAGGTAAACATGAGTTAAATGTCAGACTAACTGCCTCTCCATGTTTTCCTCACGTTGCGGTGACTGGATAGCAGACGCACAGTGATGACGTAGGCACACAGGCTAGAGTTAACCTCCAAATCCACAAGATGGCGACATTGTTCCAAATGAATTCATGAAGACCAGTTCAGAGGCTGTTTTGATTTAGTTAGGAGCTGATTTTTAAAAAATGCTTAGACACCTTAAAGTGTTATTACCCACTTTGACGTGGTCGTTAGCAGTTAGATATTTTAATTTTACGTAAAAAGAAACTTAATTTATTAGTTCAACTGACTGGTTGTTAATGGCCTGGTAGCATGAAAATACTTAAATTATTAATATCTTTAATTTTAGTTGTGGTCATAATAATTGGCCTTTCTCAATGAGGAGATATTTACTCTTTCTTTATTTCTTTTCATACCTGTATAACTGCTCATATCTGCTGTTGAGGCATCATTGTGCAATAAAGAAAAGTCCTCTCACAACTATGCAGTCAGTCCCATCATCCCTATTATCAGCTGCATCATGCACATAATGTATTTTTCAAGCTGCTATTTTTTTTTAGTACAAAAAATCCTTGCATGTGCAAAGTTTCTTAGCCCTTCAGTCACTCTAAAATTACCCTGAAGTGCCCTTCATTGTGTGATAGGAATAGTATGTCCCTTTTCAGTCTGATCATGATCTGTTCCTTCTTGTTAGAGCAGAATTCACATCTCCTTCATTCCCTTTGTCATCAAAATTCAGTAGCTTTCTTTGTATGCAGTAGTAAACTGAGAGTTTAGACTCTCAATAATCCTAATTATTCGGTGTTAGGTGCCAATTTTTAATTTACTCGCTGCTTGAATCCACCCTCCTGAGGCATCCTCAAGCAAACATCCCATTCTGAAAGAATCCCTGCCAGCTCCAGGTACACTGAGCCTGAACTCTGACCTTCACATGCAGGAGACTGAGATGAAAAAGTTTGTAAGCTCATAATTGGGGATCTGAGTCTGCAATCAACAACAGGAACAACTTGTGAATCATTAGCTCTCCACACTTCTTTTGTATTTTAATCAAAATTTCCCAAGCCAGAGATATATGATTGTTTGTATATGATATGTTTTTGGGTTTTTTTTTTCTCTTGCTGTAAGCTGTTGGCTGGGCTCAGGGACTGCATGCCCAGATAGATTTTACTGAGTGCCCAGGCCCTCCATTTCAAGCCTTCTCTGGAAAAATACAACCATCTCATGATGCGGTGAGATGTGGAAACATCAGGGTGTAGGTTATTCAGACATTTTAAATCCACAGTGAGTGAGAGATTTATAAACTCTCTGTTCGGTTATGAGTAACGCTGGAAGAGACTGTTGAACTTTCAAGCTGGAAAGTTAGATGGCATTAGTTACGAAGCAGGTTATAGATGCCAGCAAAGGACTTCATTCAGCTCCTGTTCACACAACTTAAAAGCTTCTAAGATTGCTGGATTGATTTGGGAATATTAATCAAGCCTTTGGACATTTTTACTGCAGTGGGTAGATGGTAATTCTGAAGAATTCCTGATCCAAGAACTGATATTTTTCTTTATAATTAAATTCACTTGTTTTTATACCAAAACATGTCAATTAAAGTCACTGTTTGCCAAGAAAAAGCCTTTGAAATGGCAGTTAAACCGTCATGAGACACTAAAACCCAGCCTTCAGGCATTCCTTCAGGCTTAGCAGCTCCTTCATGCAGAGCGGTTCATAAATAAACTCAGAAAATATCCACAAAAATAAAAATAAAACTTGACTGGCCACATCACAGGTTGGAAATATGACTTAATAAAGGCAGGCAGATATAAAGGTTTTATCCTTGTCAGGAGCTTTGATTGTGTATAGAGTCTCTGGTCTGTGAGTAACAGGAAATGCCATATATGCAGCAGAGATCATGAGCTGGTTTGACCTCAGAAAACATGTGATTCAGTCCCCTGAGCAACCAGGACATCCACCAAAACATAAATCATGGGATTAAAAACTCCTTACTTATTTGAATTGTGTTTTCCTCTCTTAGGTTTTAGATTTCCCTTAACGTTTTTTGCAGAGAATAAGCAGGTTGTTGGTTTTAAACTGAATTTGAAATTCTATCGTTGAACCTCAGAAGTGTTGAAAGGTAACTAAGTAGTCTACATTTACACAGACTGTTTACTCTGTCGGATTTTAAATGTACTTGCAATGCTTTTTACCAGTGATGAAGTGTATTTGCATTGTTGTGTCGGTTCCAAAGTAGAAGAGCCAAGTGGACTCTTGAACTTCAGCATAATTTTTGCCAAATAGGCAATTATAATAATACAGATGGACACTTAAAATATGTTTTCAGGGTCAGGAAAGTCTTTTAACCTACATTTTAAGGTGAGAGGAATGATGCATTCATGTGTAGCGGCTGGCGGAGGATTATTCAGTGTCTATGGAGGTTTTCTCACTCAGGGTGCTTTCCCGTTTGGTTTTTGTCTTGACTCTTTCAAATCTGCCTATTTTTACCCAGACACTCTGGAAAGGCACGTTGGGTGGGCTCCTCTCTGCCGTCATCAGGACAGCAGAGACCAGGAGCAACCCGTCATAACAACATTTCTCGGTTTATCACTCCGGCAAGCTGGTTTATGTCTGAAAAGCAGGACACTCTGGGGTGCTGTTACTTTATAGGCACACACACTCATACACTCACACACACACACGGAAACACTCTGCCTATCCAAGACATGGAGGTATATTCATCTACTTTGTGAGTGTGTGTGCACTACACGCACCTTTATACACACACACTCAAACACACACGCACAGACAAACAGTATCATTAATAAGGCCTGGGAGCTGTTGCTGTGTGAGAGGTAATTACTCCATGCAGCTCAGCGAAGCTTTGATGGAAAGTTTTAGACTAACTGGCTCGACTGTAAGAAGCCTTGACTCTGCTTGTTTTTAACAAGAACTCTTTATGGCTCCTTTTGCTCTCTTCTCTCTCTTAAACGCTCCAGTTACATGGCATCCTGGAAAGATTTTATGATCTTTTTTTAAACAGAGGCGAGCTAACATACAAGAAAAAGGCTGTATTTGCATTATAACGCCGAATAATTTTAGAGGCTGTTGCTCTACATGCTGTCAAATGCACCCAGAGATGTTTAGCGGTGATTTTCTTTCTTGCTGGCACAGCAGCAATGCCTCTTTATGACGCTGAGGTCTGCCTGCTTTGTCTGCATGCTGCCTCTGACTCATGTGGGACCGCGTTGGGTGAGATGACGGCTTCCCTTCTCAAACCACTAACAGCCAGTTGTGTGTGTACTGCAAGAGGTCTGGTCCACAGCCTGTGTGTGATGTGTCTGCTGTGGTAGCAGAGCGGTAGTTTGCGCAGGCTGCACACGCTTGCCTGTTGACTTTCTAGCCTGATTGCTGATCCTCTTCCAGCTGCTGGCCAAAAAAAAAAAAAGTGGTGTATTTTTGGAACATCATTACTCAGGATCTATGTTTTTAGCCAGAGCCATGTAAGGTACTTTGGTGCAGATGCTTTTAAAGGCATCATGCTCCAAATACGAGGGCTTATTTCTACACACACAGTGGATATAAACCTGAAATGGAAGGAGGTGATGGTCACTCCCTTGGATCCAAAATGGTTAAACTAATATAATCAGCGATTTGGCAACCCGAGTGTGATGTTCACTGAATTGCTGCTCTGGGCAATATAAGCCAATCTAATCCCTGCTTTGACATCACGGCTCTGGATACACTCACTCACACTCACTCACACTCACACACAAATATACACATCTGAGTATTTTATCTGTCAGAGTCAGCAAAAGTTTAGAGACAAACAATGCAGATGTTGATGTCCAAGACCAATCTGTGCTGCCTGACAAAACAAGCGTAAACTCTGTGTGTGTGTGTGTGTGTGTTTGTGTGTGTGTGTGTGTGTGCGTACAGTGTGTCACAATGACTTGTATGTCTTCCTGATGAGATGAGAGGATTTTGTAAGTTGTTTAACAAATTTCTACTTAGCTGTGAAGAGTGATGGTCAACAAGACTTCACATTGATCCACCTGCTGCACCTTTGTGTTGGTTACATTTGCTCAGTTAATTATAAATAGTGCAGATTTATTGTTTATGTTCTTCGGCGAAAGTGAAATATATATCGGCCTTAGCTAGAATGTTTTTTTGCATGCTAATAGACTAATAAATTATAGTGAATAAGGTCAACATAACATTACTATCAGCATGTTAGGGTTGTTACTGTGGGCATGTTAGCTTGCCTCAGCATCTTTCTTGTGGTAACGTGGCTAAGTTCAGCATCACAGAGTAGCATGGCTGTTGACCTATATATTAGCCTACATCTTTTCAGGCTTAAATTTAACTAAAATATAACAATTTTACTGCAGGTTTTATATGTTTTACTTAAGTTATTATTTAGTTTAAGTACTCCTGTTAGTATTTTGGAGGCAGATGTGATTGATAAAGATTGGCTTAATGTAGGCCTAAAATTTAGAGCTTTTTTAATTATCTCCATTTTCTGCTTCTTTATATTTCTACCCACTATGATTTGAGGGGAAATACACTTTTACTCCAACTATCTTTATTTAATGACTTTGGTTACTTATGACTTCAGTATTCTGATAAATAATACAAGATATATCAAAAAGAAGAGAGAGAGATGTGTTATTCTAGATAAGACTTTACTGGTTCCCAGAGTGAAACACAGCAGGACATAGAGTTACATAATTAATAGAGAGTAATATGTAAAATATTGTACACATTAATGCATCATCGGTCAGAATCCAGTACTATAAGTTATAGAACAACAGAATTTTTAAATATTGTTATTGTTGCTGCTTTATCTAAGTGAAAGATTTGAATATTCTCATCAGATGGAGTGGATTATTTATTTAGTTTTCCAGTTTTTTTTTTACATCTCCATAAACATAAAACAGTGTCCAGCGTACAAACAGAGGGATTCTCGGGTATGCGGGCTATTTTCATGTTTGTATACAGCATTAGAGCAATAAAGTCTGCAACCAAACACGGTTTAGGCCTAAAGAGCTTCTTCCATCACAACAACATCAGAGATGCCTCCAAGACCGACCGCATTACGTAACCGAGGATCCGTAACTCAGCCACGGAAATTATAATACTCTGTTGCCATGGATACGGCTTTCCCAGCGGGCCTCCCCTGTGCTCCAGAAGAGGAGCGACCTCGATTATTAAATGCAGGTTGTTCACGAGCAGCTACAAAGATGGCACCAAGTTAACAATAACAAAAGAAAAAGGGATCTTGGATACTAACAAAGGTGGTGATACAGACCTGTAGAGAGGGCCAAGGTTCAAGAAATTGATCACCTGCTTTTAGGTAAGATGACTTTTGATCTTTCTGTAACTGTTAAAGGATGGGGATAAGTGAAAAGATGGTTATTACTCTTTTAAGAGAAAAATGATACTAAACAAAAATTAAAAAATTGATTTTAATCATGATTTGCCATAATTACAATGAATCCAAACCAGTGCTAATTTAGCTAACGATAAGCTAATGCTAAACTTATTTCTACTGTTGAGTTACTTCGGGGTTTACAAAAAAGTTTGTGGAAGAGCTTACAGTTAGCTTAACTAATTTTGAAAATATTAAAAAAATATAATAAAAAATATATCCACACACTGAGACAGCTGTCACACATGAAAACCATCACCAAGTTCATAAAAACTTGTTAGCAAACAAGCAAGCAGATAAACTGTCAACAGTAAAGCTAACCTACTTAGCTATAGCTAGCATGAAGTAGGTTAATGGGTAAGCTTTTATTACCTAACTTAGATTGAACAGTTATTATATTGTTGTAAATAATAAATAAATAATAGTTAAAGGCCAAACTGTTTCAGATAGCTTGTTAGTAGCAATAGGTCAATGGTTAAAACAGAAAGCATTTTTTCTACTCGGAGAAAAGTCATAAATTCTAGGGTAATTTGTATGGCATCTTTAACAATAGGGCAGTGAAATGCCTTACATAATACATTAAAGACATTAAGATAAGATAAAAAAAGAGACAGGGCAGTATATGAAGGCACTTTCAAAAAGGACAAGACGATTGAATAAATATAAAACAAAAAGAATAAAATATACAATGTAGTACAAAATAAATAGTCAGAATAAATAAATAAATAAAGGTTTATCTGAGTTTATTTTGCAGAGGTGTAGGGGCATGTTAGACAGAAAGGGTTGGCAAGCACTGTAATGAAATATATCAACAATAAATATGATTTATGGACAGTACTTTTGCCAGTCTGAGGATACAATGATACTTGAGAACCTGACCTTTGACATCCTTGAAAATGAGGGATTTGAAAAAAACAAAGGTAATATTTCCCATTCAAGTGTAACCAAATATTCCAGTGCAAACAGTAATGGTGTAGTGCTGTTTGTCAAAGCATTCTTTCCTTTGCTGACTGACACTCTAGTACAAATCTTGGCAGAGATGAAGTTTAGTCATATTTTAACCATTCGGGCCCAGAATCAGATCCTTTCAAAATTCCGCTTTGACTTCACTAAGCCTTCAAAAGAGCCTTGGGGTATAAGAGCAACCAGTGAGAGCAGCCTGAAGTCAAAGTGGAGCTGTGTTGTCTACCTGCATATCATGAATAATATCTGTTTCTGCCTGCAGATGTCTCCTATATAGAAACTGGTTAGCATATTACAGTAATCAAGTCAGCTCAATCCAGGCAGTGGTGCCATAGTTTTTCCTGTGGGTGGCTGCTGAGATGCAAAATCGCATATCAAGTAATGGAAATAAAAGCATATTGCATTAGAGAGGGCTGTGTGGAAGGCGTTTCATGTTGCAATGAGGAAAAATTGGATAAAAACGTTTGTTTCATTTTGCCACCACTGGTTATGGAAAGTGTTGAATAATGGAAGGAAAGTTAGTTTTGTTGATGTAGATCTCATGCAGCAAATTGCTTTCTGTCATAAGCATTGTGCTTCAAATGCTGTAATAACACATTATAAAATATGCAAAAAGTAAAATTATCACATTGACATAATTGAGACATTAGTTTAGTTGATGGGCATGAATTGCTCCCACTTGCAGCTTTGTTTCCTTTAAGATTGACTGGCATAAACCCACAATCTATACATCAATATCAGTGCTTGTTCATACTTGTTTGTTTCGGAAAACTAGTTCAGCAATCACTAGTACAGTTTGCAGGAATGTTGCAGAAAAATCACAGCAGAACTGCAACAAAAACATCTAAGCATTATGTGGTGGCATCAATCATAACATATGAGAAAAAACCTGTATATTCATTTAGTATAAAGGATAAGTACTACGATGTTATTGTAAAGAACTCCTAACCCTCTGTAAGTATAGGATAGAAAAGTTATGATGACATGATGTTATAATAAACTCACAAATGATATATAATAAATTTCAGTGTGTTTTGATATAAGGTACAACAACATAAGATGAAGCTCTCATAAAATCACTGCCTAGACACTATAGAAGACTGTAGCATTACTCTGCACTGTAATAATATTGCCATGGTCAATAAAACTGCTATAAAGCAGGACAATCATATTAAAAACTCATTACTGTGTACCACAGACATACTGGCTTCTACATGAAAATTACACAGCAGTCCTAATAAATGTAAAACATAAAATGATTAAAACAAAGTAATGACTGTTTAGAAACTATAAGGATCTGCATGTTGGAATATTACAGAGGTGGAAAGTAACTGAGTACATTTACTGTAGTACTGTACTTACAATTTGGAGGTATATGTAATGGGGTATTTTAATTTTCTGCATCTCCAGTATATCTTACATTTTACTTTTAACTCCATTACATTGATTTGATGACATTAGTTACAAGTCAATTTGCAGACTGTTATTAGCTTTGCCAATAAATCATGATATTATAGGTTAAAGTAGCTCTATGTTTACCAGCAGCAACCTTGGAGTGATGTAGGCCTTATAATTTGTACATTTATTCTAAAATGGGTCATTCTGCATGATAATTACTTTTACTTTTGGTACATAAAGTATATTTTAATGCTTTTACATCTGTATTTGTTTTAAATGCATGACTTTTAATGGTAACAGAGTATTTTTGCACTGTGCTATTGCTACTTTCACTTCAGTAAAAGATCTGAGTACTTCTCCCACCGATGCCCATAATACAGGACACGCCCAGAGACTTTCTGTTTATTAATAACCAAGCTGTAACTACAATCTTTTATCCAAAACCGAGAAATGCTCACGCGTATCAAGCTTTACTCTAGTAGATGATCACATTTTCATCAGGCTAAGCCCGCCCCTGGTAAAGTAGGGGCGCTCCATGTGACGCTGGGGCTATAACAAAAATCCAGTATGGCGGAATCTGTCAGGAGATGAATTTCTTCGTTCCCCCCTGCGCTGAAAAACAACCCATAGTCTCAACATGGGAGAGGAATAAAAGCCCCGTGGGACACATGTTGGGACGCCTGGCTTCCTCCTGACCCGTGTAGGTGAGCTGTTGGTGTGTTTGTGTCCTCTCGGGATGAATGTGTGGCCGAGCTGCGCCGCTTTGATGTTGATATTCAGGCAGGGATGCGATGCACAGACAGGAATCATCAAAACAATGTCCGGCTGAAGTTTCCACTCTGCTCCGCTTCGGCTTCGGCTTCCCGGTTATATTTTCACGGTTAGTTTACAGCACGAGTCTTATGTACTTCTGGTAGGAATGACTTCGCATCTTAAAACCATTTAGCTGAAAATTTCCATACGGTTTGTTGCACTGTAGCGGGCGGGAAGTGTGTAGGCAATAAGGGGGGGAATGGACAGGCGATGTTTATTATGCCGATTGTTGCTAAGCTATTTTTAGTGCACGGCCAAGCCTTAGGCTATAATGCAATATACATAGTGCCAGCACGCCTCTATCGGCTTATACTTGTATTATTGACGATAATAACTCGTAAAATGAAGGCACAGGCCTGCGTAAGTGTGTGTTTGAGTGTGTGTGAATGGTTCGGGATGGGCGGTGGTAATTCTCTGCATGCGTCAATCTTTTTTTTTGTGAATGGGGGCGTACGGGTTCGTTGGAGCTGCTAAAGCAACATCAAAGCAGCATACGAGTATAATGACTGCTTTTTAGTGTCATTAGACACTTCTAAAAGGAATTATTAGTCAGGAATAATGAAATCTATCGTCACTAACGAGACATTTTCTCACATATCTAACGACTCGTTATGAGAGGGAGTTTGAGTTCGGACCGGAGTGCAGGATAGGGCTCTTTGAGTGTGCTCACCTTTTTGTGACTGACATGTAATGCAGCTTGAGTCTTAATGATTGCAACTTCTGTGCTTATTTGATATTTATTAATGTTTTTTTTTTAATCTACTTTTTTAATGTACTTTTGTAGGTGTAATTGTCCAACAGAACTCTGGTTCTCACCCATTTTCCACGTCTTTGTTTTTAGTATTTCTTCATTTTGTGCTTCAGGGCTTGTCTCCCCAGATATGTCACCTTGTATCAAGCAAGCTCTTTTTGGGACAATGGCCTAGGACACACACACACACACACAGACACACACACACACACACATGAACATCCCACTCGAGACAGATGAGATGCCCTGGGAGAATGGTGTTGCATGAAGCCCCCTGTAGTGTCAGCTACTCGCTGTGACACACGTTCGCCTCCCTCCCCTCCTTGCTTTTCCATCACAAAGCACAAGTGTGCATGCACTGTGCAGTGACCGACTTTTTTGGGGGCAATTTGTCCTGCGGCTACACTGTCTGGCCCTCTTGTCTTGAGACCCCCCCCCCCCCAAAGTGCACACATGCACACACACACACATGTATCCATCCTGCTTCAGAGGACCTCTGAGACCTCTGCCAACACACACACACAAGGGCGTGAACATGCACACCACCCCCATGCCTCCATGGCTGTACCCCAGCCTCACCCTCAGGCAGTTTTACCCCTTCTATTTGTGGTGATAAAGTCGACTTGATGCTTTGGGCTCAAGCCGTGATCACATCTGACACTTGTGCTCCAGGCTCAAGGGATTCAGGCTACTCCCTGAAAACAAAGAAAAGAACAATAATTTATTTTCAAAATGACCAACCTGATACCTTTAAAATATAAAAATGATAATTTATACCCCCCAAAAAAGTAAAATAATCAAGGTTTCTGATTTGTAAAATCCACGTTAATGAGACTAGCAGAACTGTTCCACCCTTTTCTACAGTGAAAGTAATACATCATACTTTTTCCATATTTTTCCTTAATCTTGGAGTGCCCCAGTCGAAAAGAAACTATGTCTGGGACAAGCAATTTATTGCCAGATTGGTTTACAGCTTCTTGCAGTGTAAGCACTAGGTCAAACATGAGGTTGTATTGAGTTTTTGATGGTGTTCTGCATGGCACTCGTTATTTCTTTTAAAAAATCTAGGATATATTTTAAGGAGAAGGCTTTCATTACTGGCCAGATTAAAAAACAGGAAAAAAATGTTTTCAAGTCTTGCAGTACATACTCAGTTTTAAGTGATTGCATTCTAAAAGTAGTTTACTTGCTAAGACTGCTTTAGAGCTGAAAATATTAGTTCATTGATTGATAAGTTAATCAGCATAAAATTAATTAGTTTTCATACATTTAATTAGCAAAATGATTTTCCAAAAATTAATTTTATCCTAATAATCCTTTGCTGCAGACCGAAATTGCCAGAATTTAAATATAATTTGAATTTATAAAATAAAACTGTCAGAGTTCTTCTAACAGTTACAGATGACCAAGCCATATCAGCTTTATGCCAGAGGTGCACTCCAAGACTTCAGTTCTCAGTTGTCACTGAAGGATCAATACTATAAATAACTGAAAAATGAGACATGTGTGACATTTATAGAGATTAACCTGTCCATTTTTTCTCTCCTGATACCAATATCAGCACTCTCCTTTTCACGAGTTTCAAATCTGTATCTGTAGTGTGAAGTTCACATGAGGCCAGGGATTGTTGGCAGCCCACCATAACTGAATGATTATACCTGATAATAGATCAGTCATGGCTGATACCAGATTCACTTAAAAAGTAAATATCAGTTCCAATACTGATCAAACAAAATATATCTTGTTTATATGCAGTTGTGATGCATGTTTCTTGTCTATGTGCAGATTTCAAACCAATTTAAACCAGAACCTCCTGAAATTATAAGAGGTTCTGATTATAAACTGTTATGTTACATCTTAAATTGGATGATGTTTTTTAAAAGAAAAGCAGTGACATTGTCCTTTTTTCTCCTCTCTGTTAGGTTGGTACCTGTGTGAGACAGTGATCTGATTGGAGTAGCCAAATCAAAATCCTCATGGGGATTGGCTGCTGCTGTTGGACGTCTGCTTCCTGTTTCTAGCCTTTAGGGATTCTTGAGGGACCGTCCTGAGTGTTGGATCAGCCTGAACACACACACACACAAACACACTCTCAGACATCTACAGTTTTGGCAGGATAACAGCATTCTGATTGCTGCCCCATAAATCGCATCTGCACTTGCGCAAACACACATCTGTCCTGCAGTACACAAACCAAGCCGGGTGCTCACCTGCCACACTGTGTGGACACCCAACCAACTGGCCCGTCAGCAATGACTTCACACAGCCACCAAGGTAAGATCTACTTTATTACCACTGAACCTTTTGTTTCCTTCTTACAGTAAGTAATGTGCTTGTTAGGGTTAAATTACAATATCACAATATGACTAAAATATTTGTTGTTTTTTTATTCTTTTGTGACCATAAAGTAAAGTCTGATTTTTAGGGTTTTTATTAAATTCTGTAGCTGTTCAGTCATGTTTTTGAAAGTTATTTCTGCATGTTACAGCTTAAACTGGCAGCTGAATAGGTGGAGCTGGTCACCTTCATTTAAAGATTTACTTAATGCTCCCAAACCCAATGTTTACAGAGTCTGACTTTCAGTAAAGATTTTCCTTTCCAATTTCACTTGTGATATGACAGTGCAAAAATTACCCATATTACCCATACCTCATTTGTGAATTACCGATAACAACGAAGAATACTGATGAAAGCTGTGAGAGTAATTTGAACAAAATAAGGTTCAACATTCTTGCAGGAACTCAAATTGAATGAGAGAGAAAGGCAGACAGAAGATGATATTTTGTAGCATTTCTCAACCTATGCACTGAAAAACACTAATCCGTCACTGCTGCTGAATTTTCAGTCTTCAAAGCTGTTGTGTGGAATAATGAGAAATTAGACCTCAATACATTCACATAAAGGGAAAACTTTCTGCTGCTCCATCTGCAATATTGATATATGTGAATGTTTAAACAGACATATTAGGGCTCACTAAAATGCAATAAAACATTTTAGTCTGGTCTTAAGAGTGTTAACTGGCTTGATTCAATATGAATGAGCTCCAGAGGGTGAGAGAAAAAGTCTATATCACAAACTCATTAAGAGAGTCTACTTCCCTCTTTGACACCTCATCAAGCTCAGTTCAGACGCTTCGGTTTGTGTTTTAGTGAGCCGATGAACTATTTGGTAAGCAGCTGGCAGATGAAAAGGTTAGCTTCCTGTGCCTGTCGGTTTGGTACCTGACAGTGTCGACCGTGTTTACTTTGTACACCTGGGAGTGTGTGCACTATAAATACCACAGCTGAGGTAACCAGAGAGATATGAATGAGCTGCGGTCCCAGCCGGCCCCCTCAGTCATCCAGCATCTCCATCACTGACACCTATGAACACACTGCGGAGGGTAGAGCGGATATCTAGTACTCTGGTGCACATGTGTCTGCTGTTAAAGTTGCGTACACCCCTTTCAGTGAAGACACTTCTCGCCTTGGTGCCAAGTCACCTCTCCTGTCCCTAAGTAGGCCTAAGCACATTAAATTGTTAGATCAACCTTAGATTAGTGCGGCTCAACAATTACCATTAGACAGCCAATTTTAATTCCTCCACACATTCACTCATGTCTTAAATAAACAGCACTGACCAAGTGAATGCCCTGTTAGTCCTGATAAATTATTTTTGAGAAAAATTAACACTAACTGACGCAAAGTTTAATGAAAAGTAGCGTGTTTACCTCTTTGGAATAATCGCTCATATGCACTTAAACTTGATGAAATATAAGGAGAAATAGTCAGCAATTTGTTTCTGAGCATGTAATTACCATATTTGAGCTTTTTAGGATTAAGTCAAAGAACAGAAATGTGTATCTTTCTGATATTATGATTGTTTCCTAGCAGCACATTTAGATGTTAATACTGTAGACGATAAATGTAAATTAGCTTTGATGCAGAATAATATTTTCTGTTATTTGTCTTTTTGTGACTTAGAAGTCATAAGTTTTTAGAAAAACAAAAATTAAGCCAGTCATGCTTACTCTAATATTTGTGTCCATAATGCTTTGATAGGGTAAACTGAAGGCTGCTTTGTTTCTGGATTTGTTTTGTGATTGAGAACTTAAAAGTTTTAAAAAAATTCTTAAAAAAACAAATAAAATCATTCATGCAGACTCAAAATTACACCCTGTTATTTATGTCTAAACTAGTTTTAACAAGTTTTGTACAAAGTTTTGTACAAAGTCTTTAAAGATTACAAATTTTATGTTTTCATGGTTACAAATATGCTACAACTTTTTGTTCCTGAAAAAACTGCATGTTTTTCAACATAATCTTTTATCTGAACATTTCCTCATTAAAATAAAACATATTTTAGTGCAAATGATGTATGATATATAAAAAATGAAACTATCTGGCATCATATTTGTTTATATCCTGACACTGATATTTAGATCGCATTTAATTAATCCTCCACTGATTTAGTATTGTACTTGCATAAAGGGGACCAAAAAAGATTATTGTATTAATATTTTTTTTTATGTTAGAAGCAGAGAAATCCAGACATCAAGTCCCTAGAATGTCTATTATCATGGTTCAAGCTCAAAAACATTGGATCTTACATTTCCTATAAATCAACTCAATAGCATCTTCTATTAGACTCAGTAAATAAACAAAGCTTCATGTGTTAAATTAGCCAAAATCCCTTTAAAAATTAAATTAGACCTGTCAGTCAAGCAGACTTGTACAGTTTTTTTTTTTTACAGTTTAATATTTGCTGTAATTTTCTATCATTTTTTTTCCCCTGAAATGATACCTCTGTCATTATTTTATCATAAGCGAGTCTGTTGGAAGAAGACAAACAGTGATATTGAATCAATGCCCAGCTCTTAACACAGCCAAGGCAGGAAACTTCACTCTATTCTGGCTATGGGCTGCAGCAGCTGATAGAGCAGATAAACTAACCAGCTACTGTCAAAATATAATAAGATTTAGCTTTTTTTAATTTCCCACCATGCCCTCCTCTACCTCTCATCTTCACAGTTTGCTTCCCACAAGAGGGCCCAACAGGGCTACCCAGGATCTTCCCAGCTACACCTGTGTTAACTTACCTCTCACCAAAACAAAAATAGCTGTGATTTGTTGTGTGAGTCCAGGAGACACGATTCATACCTGCAGCCGCTGTTTCTCACTGTCTCGTTTCCTCTGAAAAGCCTTCAGAGGAGACGATCTTGGTCCTTAGAGTGCTGCCAAGTGTGGGCGTCAATTTGATGTGTTGCTTCTCTTGTTTGAATGACAGCTTGGAGACACACTTGTTGGATATTGGTGCACAAAGAGAGACAGAAAGAAGTAGCCAAAAGACATTTAAAGACATTAGATGTGAACAATTGGCCTTGTGGCTGTGGTTGGGCTATGACAGTGATGTTTATAGAAGTGCAGGAGAAGGAGGGATGAATAAGTTTGATTTCTCATGTTTTAGTTCTTTTGAGAATTAATAGATGCCAGGAAATTGATCCTGTGGCTTCTGGTTGCATCAGGGTTGACTGCTAGTGCCACTGTTAAATTGAATTTGTTTTATATTGAGTGTGGTTAAACACCATCGACTTTGTTCTCAGGGTGAACAATGACACTTTCTGATCCACAGCTTTGTTGTACACTTGTGTTTGCGATGCGATCCAAATCTTCCAACTTTTTTCTGAGCTTGCTTTGCACTTGTTTCTAATCATGTCCTCTAAGTAAAGCCTTGATTATTGTGTGTGTGTGTGTGTGTGTGTGTGTGTTTGTTACCCCATGTTCACCCTCATGCAGCAGCACTGGCGTGTGTTTGCGAGTGTGCATGCGTGTCTGCATGCTTGTGTGCCATTTTTGTAATCTGTAAATGAGCTTACTAGCACGCATGTTTTTTGATCCAGGACTTACTCATTTTCTTTATTACAGCAGCAGTGGGATTTTTAGATTAAATATCATTAACCGTAAATCTCTTCCTACAAAAGTGAAATGTAAAACGCTTGGTCGGTTTTATGTTTCCCAGAACAAAAGGGGGTCAGACTGATAAGGCCTTCACATCAGTCTCTTTGCGGGCATATCAGCAAACAGGCTGGAGTGTTTGCACAGGAGTGATTACTCTGTGTAACCAAGAGCCTTAGCACATGAGCTGGCGACATTTGTTTTGCACTTGTGCTTTGCAGTGAGCTAACGTGTTGACTGTGTTTTGTTGAACAGGGTGGTTTCTGGAAACGTCATGCTCAGGATGAGTTGCGCTTATCAGTAGTGGTTAGACTAAATATAGAGTACAGTATGATATAAAAAAACAAAGATGCAAAACAGAAGTGTGATGATTAACTACTAACCAGCACCACCTGCTTGCCAAAATAATCAGTCAGTTAGAGCAAAATAATTTTAAGTCCTTGTATTTTGTCAGCTAATGACCTTCTTTGGTTTGCAGTTTGTTGAACTTTTAATGGTTAATTTTGCTGTCACAAATGTCTGAACTGAGGGTTGCTCATCATCAAGTTCTTGCTTCTTTCCCATGATTCTCTGAGGCCCCTCTGTGGTTGTGGTCACTCGCCAAGCACCCTTATCAGTTCCTGGTGACAATTCGGGTTGCCCTCTCTCCAGATAAAGACGAAAGCCTGCACAAACCACATGTCTCTGTGTGTATTTGAAAAAGGGGTACAATGACAAAACAAAAAGGAATAGCACTTTTTAAGAAAGTTGTGTTTGCAAAAGCAAGGAAAAAGCTGAATAATAACGAAGAGAATGCAACAAATACCATACATCCAAAACAATTAAAATTAGAGATGCATCAATATGGAATTTCAGAGCCATAAAAAATGCAATAAAGTCTACATGTTTAGACTGACACATTTATTTTGCCAAAGGCCCACTTGTCCACATTTTTCTGGCAGAAAAGCGTTGGCATGGCCCTGAGGACGTGGGAGAAGTGAGTGAGCATGTGGGTTTTGATTGGCATTGGCAGGGTAGCTAACTTAAAGCAATGTTAACATAGGGTTGGAACATGAAGCAGGCGTTATTGTAAATTTATTTGTTATGTTTTTTTGGGGGGAAAATGTAGACTAATTCACATTAGATTATACCTATAGTGCTGATTGTACAAGTTACAGAAATAATGAGAATAACTTAATACCCTTGCACTTTCTGATGTTCTGCTAAGGCCTTTGGACTCCACTGTTAGACGCATAAACAAAGAGGAAAGTCAGTTTCAATTTTTGGAATTTACAGGCAGAGAGAAATGGTAAATCCAGAAGACAGTAAATAAATCATTTCATTTTTAGTGTTTTTATCTCCCATCTTTCTTGAAAGGATTGGTTTATAGTCATCACTCACGTCAGTCTTTTATCACTTGTATAAACCAAGTGGTAACCTGCTTCACCTCGGATGCCTTGTTGTGAAATTTAGGGAGACAGGAAGAGCTGTAAGTAAAATGATTTAACATAAGTTAAAAAGAGCATCCATCCACCTCAGGTGTTTGAGTGTCTTATTAAAGAGGTAAGGTAATGCCACTATCTGGCAACGATTTGTTTTTGTCTTAGTCAGAAGTGCACTAGCTTTTCAGGAAAGTCTGCAGTGCTTACCACTGTAACAAGAACTGGGTCTGCCCATGAGTCACAGATACACACACACACACACACACACACTGAGGCCAGTAAGTGGTTGGTAAGTAAGTGCTACGTACAGTAAGTGATTATTTGTGAATGAGAGGTTTGAACTTTACCTTGTTAGATGCAAAAATTAGTAATGAACACATTTTACAAACAAAAGCATGTCTACAGCATGGTATGAACTGTTCAGGTTTGATTTTACTGCTTTATTTTGCATTGCCTGTGTGGGTGTGAGCACCTTTTATGGCTCTGAACTGGTAAACTTGACACAGTGCTCCTTTCCTCGAAGGCTTAACTGTATCTAGGTTACAAGCGCAACAGTTTCTAGGTTTATACAGCCTTGAAATACAACGAAAACAGTAAAAAATAAATAAATAAATAAACACTAAATGAGTAGGGTCAGGATATTGTGTTGATTGAGCTGGTATCCAAGATTAGATAGCATGTCTTTAAGCCTCAGGCAGCTGTGGATTTGTTGATCTCCATATCCAGATTTGTGTCTTGTATAAACTAGTTGTAAGATATGTTTGCATTTCTCAAGTTTAGATTTATGTTCACTGGTTGAAAGGGAATACCAATGTACCAAGACTGCACATAGTTTTGTTAATATGCCTGCCAATTTCCATATCTGTCTGTCTGTCTAACTGTTTGATTCAGGCAGATGAAGGTCCGAATTGAGCTTGGTTGTAAAGCATTTTGCCTTGTGTGTGGCATTCATTTTTCTGTAATACGGTAAAAAAATTTAAGTTGTTAATGCAGTTAGGAGGGATAGAGAAGCAGACCTCTGTGTGTCTACATTAACGTTTGATTTTGATTGACACTTTTTTTTTATCATTCTCACATTATAACCCCTTAAAAAAAGAGAAGAATCTATTTCACTCACATTATAAGCCCTAGGGGTATGACTTCTAAGTGGGTAATATGAACCAATAATCTACCACCGCACAAAGTTCCATTCTCAAATATAATACTTAAATTTTCTTGTATGCCAATGTAGACAACAAAAACTTTATTTTTAGCATGTGGCTCGTGTTCTTTTTCTTCCCAAACAGCGGTGAATAACAACAAAAGTAAATGCAAGGAGTTAAGTTATCATCCACATAAAATTTTGACTGATGTGTAAACTTAGCATCTCCTAAGCTGCTGCATGACCTGTTTCTGACAAGCGGTAGGAAGTTAAAGTGGAGTCCTGCGCAGTGCTCACTCAACATAAAAGGCACTGGGGCTACATAACTACATTGCTTTCAGCTGCTTCATGGAGAACAACAAGGGCAAAACAGAGTCACCGATCTGTTTTAGCAGACAGACATAAGAACGGTATTGATTTTAACATCAGACTCTCAGCAAGAAAGCAAATAAGTAATTTTTCACAATGTTGAACTATTCCTTGAAGTATCATGATCTGTTTTTTCCTGAATGTGAATTTGAAGCTACAGCAGATTGTATTTGTGTGTGTAATTGTGAGTGCACTTTTACTCTCTGGTCAGCGGGGAGTTTTGGCAGGAATGGCGAGGGACTGCTGCTGACGTAATCAGTACTACAGACAAGGTAGTGACACACATGTGTATACCCTAGTGTAGGGTTTTTACTTGTTTGTTTGGGATGACTGACACAGTGGCACAAATTGCTACTCTACAGCACGAGCATGTGCTCACAAATACACAGTTTAAATTACATCAGAAATAGGACCCTTTGGGTGTTAAATGCTTACGTCTGATCATCCTGACCTCTAGGACTGAAGTCTGTGCTTTTGCTGTGTTGTCTTTGCCTGTCCTCACTATCCTGTCTGAAGTGATAAAAAATCCTGAAGGCTGTGTCTAGCCCTCTCAAGGTAATTGTTGTCGTGGCCAAAAAATAATCTTCTAGGTTTACTAGGGCAGGTTCTAATAAAACTCAGGCTCCTGCACCATCCCCCTACAGTCTTGTACTGTGCCTCTCTGTACCTGGCAGGTACAGTAAGAAGATTTGAAGCAGGAGCTGATATTTAACATTAATTTTTAGGTGCAAATTAAAATTTCTTGCCTTGTGGTTTTGGGTTGTCATTTTTGACAATGCTTGTCACTCTAGATTAATTTCACAGCCCATTTTGTTTGTCAGTCACCCTCTAGTCTTTGATAAAGACTGCGGTACAGTGTGCACACAGATCTCTAGATGGCTATAAGTCTATATTATGGATTTGCTTTTTATTACACCTGCCAGATACTATTAAGGGGGCAGCAGTAGCATAGAGATTTAAGAAACAGACTCCACACTGGAAGACCAATGGCTTGTACTGGCTGTTAATGGAAAAAGTGAATGAGAAGCACTTTCCCTCCTCCTGGGAAAAAAAAGTGTGGAAACTTAGGTGCCCTTTGGGCTAAAAAATCAGTGCTATGTTTTTGTATCAAAAGTGTAACTTTTGCTCAACTTCAGTAGGTGCCCACACTACTCCTGCATTTTAGAACCCCTAGATCGGAGATTTTGGAAAACACTGCAGACTTTGACCAGATTGAAAACTCTTAGGTTGCAATGTAGTCTGGATTGGCAGAAACAATTACCCAGACTCTTAAGCTTACTTCATGATTGTGTCTATTATCATGACTGGTTCTTCCTATTGTAACTACTAATTGATGTTTTCTTCTGTTTTCTGTGTTACTTTTAGTAACAGTTCATGCTTGTTGTCTGTCCAACCACAGAAAATTTTGGTCTATGTTTTCCAAATAGCTTTTCTTTCTTTTTAATCTTTTGTGCAACTAAGAAACAACTCTCTGCTTTTTTTATACGGGCACACCTGCTCAGTGTATGCCAATGGTCATGTGGCATGCATCTTTAGGTGTGTTAGTCAGGACAGAGATTATTTCTGAAATGGTGCTGAAATGCTTGTCTGGACAGAGATCAGTTTAGCTTGAAAAGGCTGTTTTAAAATAAAGACATAGAGGTGTGGGTGGAGCCCAAGAAGGAACATCATTTCTAACTAATCTAGCAGAGCTGCCACAGTGAGGCTGTGTTTTCTATGGGCATATGTCAGATATAAATATGTTAAGAAGAGCAGTAAAGTAGGAAGCTTCTCAATCATCTTGAAAAAAATTTAAATTAAAAAATGTCCATAAACATTTCTGTTTCTGCAGTGGTTGCATATTGAGATATGAATGTAAGGCCAAAGTGTGAAGATGGTAATGTATTAAATTTACATTTCTCTCCTACTTTCCTGTCTGGACCCATCGAGTGACCCCTTTTTATCCTCTTATTTACATGCACGCAATCACACGTTAACACAGCTTAAAAGTTTCATTGCAGTAAAGATGGCCAGCTTATCCCTGAGTCTATTTTTAGTAACACACACATAAGATATGCACACGTGCATGCATGGCACACAAACAATCATTATTTTTGTCTCCTGTGTTGATTCTCCTCTTCACGATTGAACGGTTTGTTGCCGTGTGTCGTGTGGCTAAAAATGGAGCACGGGATGAGTGCATGCATGACACAACCGCTGCCTCTTTTGAACACTGGCCAGTGTGATACGAGCATGAGCCTCATCCAGGGTGATTTCAAGCTTTATTGTCACGTTTGTCCGCTGTACACTTTTGCTGACATGTTGTTTCTATCCTACAAAACTAAATTACAAAATTGTGGCAGATTGCAAAATGCACTTGAGTGGCGTGTTCCTACAATGCCGCACCCTCTCTCCCTCACTAAACCTGGTGAAAAGACATGAGGTCCCTGCCAGCCAGACAATTAGTCAGTTCTGTCCTCCCATGTGCCACCAACTTGGCTAAACATGACAGTCCATCTCAGGACAAACCTAGGGGGTCTTGTGCAACAGCCGACCCCTTACGAACACAAGCTCCGCTTTGTCCTTAAGCAAATGGGGTGCAGCACCCATCTCATCTCACCGCACCCATCCAAAAACAAACACCTAATCATGGCCTTTATACAGGGTGGATGTCCTGGTGTATTAGAAAAGCTCTGTTTTTAATTGGTATAGGACAGAAACAGCAGAGCGGGAACATGAGTTAATGAAAGGAACGGGACACATCTTTTGTCCCCTTGTCTTTTGTCTCGTCCCAGCTGAGAAACTGGATACACTGTGTTCTGCCAACGAGCTGTCAGTGGCAATTATGGTTTACACTGCTGCCTCAGAGCCCTATCCTTGTGCCTTTTGACATTGTGCTCCACAGTGCTTGACAGAAAGCATTGATGTCTGGCCTGGGCATCAAGAAATACTACCGTTATGCAAGCGAATGAGAGTATGATCATTACTAGCACTTGAAGCATACAAATGCTTGGAAAAGTGAAATAGACCAAATGTTAAATGGCGCACCTGTTACTCTGCAAGCATAGTAGCTGCAGAGCAACTGTCATCTCACATATTGTGGGTGTTTGTTTTTGAAAGGCATTAGGCTCAGCTACCGAGGCTTTACAGTTGCATCACAAATCTCCTAGCAACCATGTGTGGCACCATCATGGACATCCTTAAAGAACTGACTGTGTGAAAATGATGTCTAAATACATAAATACCACTCTGCTTAAAGGAGAAAGTGTATATGCAAGTGGTATGTATGTAATGTTGTTATGCAGCTACATATTTTCTGTACCTGCAGTGCATCACAGAATGTTCATCAGAATGCATTGGGCTAAAATCAGGGAAACCCTTTTGACAGCTCAACTCATATGAAATACAACTTTTTTACTACTGATGTCCTTGAGTTTTTGGTCTCCAAAAGGGCTGCTTAGAGGTGTGTCTCAACTTAGAGGTTGAATCTCTTTGATTCATATTTTAAGGGCTATGATGAAATTATAAAAACAAATATAGATGCATCTTGACGCGATGAACCAGTTTTTTTTTTATTTTTATTAATGACTTTAAATAAAAATATTTTTTTTAAGTTAGCAGTATTAATTTATACAGTAATTAATTAGAAAGCATCTTACATCTCCTGCCATGTATTTAAGGATTTTTTACCCCCTTACTCAAAGTTACAACACCCTCTCTATAGTGTTGTGTTATTGACTAATTATGTTGCAAGGTTCCTGTAAACATGCATCACATTGAGACCAAAAAAATTAGGATTTAGATGCAGTAAAGGGTCAGAAATCCAATTAACAAAGTACCACCTCAGGTTAGCCAGCCTTACCTAACCTGCTACAGGGATTTTTAAAGCGCAATCAAACAAACCAAAAGCGTAGCCTTTAGAGCAGGTTTTTATCTCATGCCCTTAATTTGCAGTGTTTGAATTATAAATGAGCTAATAAACCTCTTAGAAATATGTGTCCAATAGTCACAGTTATATTCAGTATGTAATATGACCTGCAGATTTAATGCAGGCGCTGCAACACTTTGTGTCTGTGCTTTAGACTCGTGCTTGTTAGTTGAAGATAGATCAATCCATTTCTAGCCCCAGCACCTCTGCAGTTGTACTTTTGGTCCCATTATCAGTCTACTGACCACATGAAATTATCGTGTTTTAAACATGAAACAGACTATTACCAATTCCTAACTTGGTTGTCATTTCCTATCAAATGACAGGATTCACTGAGAAGCTTGAAGAAACACTTAGACAACACGTCAAATAGCATTACTGCTCTGTTTTTCCAACTCTACCAGCATGAAATGAGGGTCAGATGGTTGTTTCCGACAGTTCAAGGGATGCAAACTGGTGGCAGCACACACAGGGGTCACCCATTCTCTTTTATCAGTAGCCATGACGTCAGCGGGTGCCCTCGGGAAGCAAATTTGCGACCCAAAGGAAAAAGCTCTTCAAGGAGAGGCGTGTTTGATTAATCGTATTGTTCCTGTCTGGTTCACCTTGTTCACTGGAGTCACCCTGGACAAGGCAGCCAGAACGGAAGTGCACTGAATGTAATGAGGCTGGAGCATCCTTCCTCTATTCCTCTCTGTCACTGTCTCTCTTTGTAAACGCAACAGAGGCACAGACAGACATCTCATTTCTCCTACATAACAATGGCCTCTGTCAGCATACGGTATGCAGACCAGGGTCAAGCTTGCCTGTTGTAACAAAACTACATATATGCAATGCAGCAAACAAAGCTCTTCACCATCCGGTTAGTTTATTACTACTGCACCCCTCCCCGTTTACAGCGCAGATCATAACATGCTTGTTTTTCGACGAGCGGTAGCTGCATTAGCTTGAGTTGACTGACTCTCCGCCTGAGGCTAGCCGAGGCTATTTATAGCTCCGCGTCTCCCGATGCTTGCCCAGTGGGACCAAGAAGAGAGGAGAGAAAGAAAGAAGGAGAAGAGGGGAGGGAGGATAGAGGGAGCTGGAGGGAGGAGGGGGACTGCTGGGTAACTAGGCTACATTCAAGATTGATGGACTCTGTTGCCAAGGTATAGGGCACTTCTCCTCTGCAAGTGCATGGTGGTTGTGTATGTGGTTTGTAGCTTCCTTACGTGGCTTCTCCCTGTTGGATGCTTGTGTTTGTACACACCTTTGCTCCCTCCACGTGCATCTCAGGTATCAGCTGTGTGGTTGAGACTGAAAGCTTATACACTCTGACTAACTAACCGCAGTCAGAGATACATGTCTCTCTAATTCCCCACACTTAAGTCAGAAATGTAAAGCTGCTGCTGGCACTTTGTACAAAAACTGGCATAGAATTACTCAGAGCCACAGGTGTCATCACACACGGATGCACCTCATTTTCATTGCAAAATCAGGCAGTGTGTGTTTGTCATTTGAATAGGCTCGTCAAAAGATATCAACTATCACCAATGTGTATCTGTTTGTTTTGGAGAGACTTGACCACCTGTCTGCTCTTTCAATATTTCCTCACCTTTTGCATGAAATCTGACACAGTGCCTATGTATGAGACCGCAGATTTAACCTGTGTCTCGCATAAGCTTGGCATTTGAATAGCACCTGTTTTGAAGATTTTTCTTTTTCTTTTTTCATAAGACATCAGGCAGCAATATCTGCCGCTAGTGAGAAGACTTTCAGAAAATAAACACATATGTGTTGAGTTTCACTTGAACAGGACCAAACGTGTTGTTCAAGGTCCACACCCAAGTCCACACAGGGATTGGTGCATCAGGGATGTAGCCATTCATGCAAGGTGGTGCGAGACGAATACACACATATAATCAGCGTGCAATGCATCCTCCAGCTTCATGGCTAATTAAGTGTGTGTGTGTGTGTGTGTGTGTGTGTGTGTGTGAGTCTGTCTACGTGTCTGTGTGTCTGTGTGTATGTGCCAGTCTGGTCCAGAGAGAATTCCAGAAATAGATCATGCACAGTGAGACGCTTGCCTGTTTTCCTCTCTTTTATTCTTCCAAAGGGATTTTACATGGCTTTTCATCTCCCATCCAAAGAAATAATTGCATTTTTGCACGCCTCAGATGTCTGAGAATATATATGGATCAGGTGCTTATGATTACCAAAAATGCTTAACATATTTGCTGCTTGAAAGTTTACAGACCCTCATGACCACTCTGTATTTCAGCAGAAATGTGAACTCAAAGGTAAAAAATAAAAACATTCCTTTTTTATTTTTTAATTTATTAATAAGTTATCTAACATTAATTATTTTTTGTTGAAAAAGTATGTAAACTTTTGCATGTAAGACCTAACTCTACCTGGGTTAATGTTTTTGTAGCTGTTCATCAGTCCCACAAATGCTTAATTGGATTGTAGTTGATTTGCCTGTGATAAATCTTAATATCGGTACAAGTATGTCATGAAATATAACTAATCTAATAAGATAATATATACTGTTTTACTGCAATTTCTAGTTTTTGTGAGTGACTGATTTAAAAGAAGTTGCTTTCATATTGATAGAAATCTTGTTGGTGACTTTGGGCATTTTCAGTTGTGTAAAAATGACACTCAGCATGCTTATCATCATAGAAATCATTGTGATGTTTTTAAAACTTTGAAATATCTGCTCCCCTCCCATTAATACTTCGCAGAGCAACTCCAGTCCCTTTGCCTATTGATGCTTCAGTGCTGATAGGTTACTGCTCATGACATGTAACCAATCAGAAAGTTCTCTGTGTGGGAAATTTAGCAAGACTACAGAGAGGTGACCACAGACAGAGTGGTGACTATATGAAAGCCAAAGTAGCACACTTATTAGTTTTCACCTCAACCCCTTTTTCTAATTTAGTATAATCTGTTTCATGACTTGAAACTGTTAGTTCTGTAATCCATTGTATCTCCAAGTCCCAGTCATCGACCGAAAGGACTTTTTGGGTTTTTCCTCTTTACAAAATGGCCTTTCAGTCATGTTGGTGGGCTTCCTTGCATGAACTTTCCTCTTCACGTTTTCCGCATTTTTATTAGACTAATATCTCGACTTTGACCTTGCTATTCAACAACGTTTACTTTTTTTGCTTCAACCACTCTTGGACTGACCTGTGTGTTAAGGGTCATCGTCTTGCTGCATGATCCTCTTTTGTTGAGCTTAGTTTATAAATGGATACTCTGTCATTGCACTGCAGAATTTGCTGGTACAAACCAGACTATAAATTTACATCAGATTGCAAAAACTATGTTACTGCCATCACCAAGCTTCATAGTCAGGATGACAGTTATAAGTCTGATTTTTTTGTATTTTATATTTGTTAATTGATCCTCTGTGTCTAGTTGTAGGACTTGAATGAAGATGTGATGACATCCTAGGTCACATTTATTTAGAAAATTAAACAGGTTATCAATCACAAAAAATATATATATGAATAGTCATAGATTTGTGCTATCGTGATGGATGTCAATTCCATCTTCTTCTCTTTCCTGTTTTTGCACCGTTTTGTTGTTTTTCCTCCTTCGCATCAGCCTTCTCGCCTCCCTCTCCTCTCCCCTCCTTACCTCTGTCTTCCCCCTCTCCTCTCCCCCATGCATCCTCCTCCCCTCCTCCACCACCCCCTCTCTGTCGCTCTGCTTTTTATAGCCATGTCTTCCCAGGGCTCGGCAGCTACAAAAGCCTTTTCATGTTGCCACTATAATTACAGCCTACACACTTGCACACACACACCCACGAACATGCATGCATACATGCACAAACGAAGGAGAGGAGCGCAGCAACAGCACAGTGTCTTTGTGTCTGCGTGTGTGTGCGTTATGCGTGCGTGCTCCGCATGTGCTGTTATACACAAAAGGGTGAGCTATTTTTACCTCTCTCCGTCCCTCTCCTCCTCTCCACCCCCCACCCCCCTTCATCCCTCTCTGCTGCTGCTGCCAGCCACATTTGCTATGCTGAGCACAGGCAGTATCAGTCGAGCCCCAACATCCCTCCTCTCGCACACTGAAATCACACACAAGCACACACGAGCTGTTGAAGACTGCTCCCTCGGCATTCCTCAGATTTGAGCTTATTTTAGAGCACCTCTGCAGCCGAGCATCTCTATAAATTCACAGCTCGCGCTCTTTTGCTGGTCATGGATCAGGCGGTCGCTCAGGTGGCAATAGCGACGCCGCGGCATGTGCTCATAGCTTTGCAGATGACCTGAAACCTGCTCGCTGGGACTGTGGTCTTAACTGCCTGATTAGCAGATTTGTTGCTGAAATCTTGTCTCAATGTTGCGGACAATATTTGAAGCAGAGTGTGCTATCTCTCCCACAGAGGGGATCCTGGGAAAGGAGCAGCCGCTAGAGGTTCTGAAGACATCGGCGCTCAACCACATCCCAACAGGTTGGACACTCTGTGTGTTATTGTTTGTGTGTCTGTATGTGTGTCTGTGTGTGTGTGTGCATGAGCTTCTGTACACGAAAGCCTGTGTGTGTGTGCACCTACGTGACTTCACTATTAACCACATCCTGTGTGACTTTGCATGCATAGGTGTTCCTCTGATGTGTCCGACTGTCCTGATTGTTTCAGTCCATTTACTTAAGCATCCTCACTTCAAAGATGTATCCTGTGTCTATGTTGCAGCACTGTGACAGTATTTTTTTTTTTTTTTACAAATGTGGTTTATCTAATTTATAGCTGATGGGTTTATGTAAGTATGAAGAACAGTCCATGCTTTCTCTCCTGTACGTTATGTTGATGCAGTCATCTCACAGTGCCATTTTGTTGAATGGAAATACTGTTGCCCCGAATGTAGGCGCTCTGTTTGTGAGCTGATGTGAAATTGTTAGCTCTCAAGAGGAACAGTAGCCAAAAATACACAGCACAACAAACAACTGTGTATGTTGGTGATGTGTTTGTTTGCAAGTTCCTGAGTCAGTTTGGTTGTCCCAAAGCAACCCTTTTAAACCGAAAATATTGAAAAAAAACACAAGGTTTTCTGCTCTGAATCTCTGCCGCAAGTCATCAGTGTCCTTTGTGGTAAAACACAGTCAAAACACCAGTAAGTGTTGTACTTAATTTACAACAGCTCTCTCTACCTCCAGTGATTATGAAGGAGGATGAAGCAGTATAGAGGGATACGGAGAGTACAGAAATAAAAGGGGCACAGATGGAGATGAGGTAATCTGAGGCAGAAATGAATCTGAAGTATTATATACATAATGCATTATCTAATTCCATAATGAGGAAGCTTAAACTGTTCTCTGCATTTCATTTCTCACCGCAGAGTACAATTTGGATTCCCCCCTTCTTAAGATAATGAAAATAGCAAGAGCGTGATTCATAATTTACTCCCCATGCTGCTCTTTAGCTTTATGTTTCTTTGATTTCACGAAGCAGCAGTTAGCAGGTAGGTGAGCTCAGCCAGCCTGTTGCTTTGGGAAGAACAAATAAATAACACTTCCACTTCACTTTGACTTGAAGTATCTTTCTCCTGTCCCAGATCTTTCTGAAGCTGCACATGTGCTCTTGTGTTTTTGTTAGGGTTATTTTCTGCATGCCTCCGGCTAAGCTGATAAAATATTGAAATTCACTGGTGTGACTTCATGAGATATTCTTGAAATCTGTTGTCTTGGATACGGAGCTGCTGGGACCTCCATGTTGGTAGCGTGTGTGACCCGGACAGTTTGGATTGGCCCTGAGGATGAGGAGATTACACCTGTCTAAGAGAATTTGTGTTGCACTCTGCAGCATCAGTTTCCTCACAGAAAATGCAATTGCTGCATTGTAAAAGGCTTGAATGCTTTGTCATCTAACCTAATCTAACCTCATCAGATCCTAGTCAGTAGGATGTTTCTAATTTCCCCTAATTTCCCTGATGATTAAGCTGAAATTGACTAGTTCACTAGTCAAAAAGGAAGAAAACAGTCACAATTTAGCACAGTTTAATCACTGACGTCAAACAGCCAAATCATTTAAGTGCCACTGAATTATGTGGCACTTGTGTTCGCCACACATTATAACCATTGCATATTCTTTTAAATGTATACTGAATTAAAATATCAATATTAAGTTGTTAAGTAATTTCGATACCAACTAGCAAGCTCAGCTCAAAACACTAGCTGACTTATTCCTACCTGATGAATGCAATAAAATGCTCAACGTGCAGCCTTTTTTCTTGACTCAGACATCAAAGTTGTGCTTGTTCTTTTAATTGACTTTTCTCTCTGACATGCTGAAGGTTTTTGAGCTTTTATTGGACCTGATGGCAGTGAAGCAGAAGCTTTAATATGATTTTTTGAGCTAGTGCTGAAATGTCAATCAACATTAAATTGACAGATATTTTGGTCAACTATCTGTTGAATATTAATTAAATTAAAGTCTATGTGCTGATAATGATCTTGATTAGTTGATTATTTGGTGTAAAAAATGGTGTTTTCTGGTGTCCAAGAACTTTGTAGTGAGTTTATAGAATGTATGAAAAATGTGTAAAAAATACAAAAGTACAAAAATAATAGACATTTAATTTCTAATCATGTGTGACACAGAAAAGCAAATCCTCACAAGAGACTAGCTTGAAAAAGGGAATATTTAAAACTTTAGTTATGAACTGAAAACAGATAGATTAATGATGAAAATAACCATTAGTTTCGACCATAAACTGTTTTTTGGTATAAAGATGAGACATGATCATCTTTCCTGTGCGAGCTGACTTGGTCACCTGTAAACATAGCATTCCAAGATTGGAAATGGTGCAACTAGTTCCTGGTTACGAGGCTCATACGCAGAATATCCTCGTGGAACTGAACACGTTCCTGCACGTACTGCACCTCAACCTTCACACGTCACCCCCCTCTACGACTCACGTGTTATGTCTCTGCCTCGTCTTCACCGATCTCTTTCCTCTTAAGCTGCTGTGCTGCAGACCGTTGTCTGATGTCACTGAGACAGCGACAAGTTGGAGCTCGCTTTTTGGCAGAACAAAACTTGCTGCACCTTGACACGTCCCTCCGTCACACCCTCCCTGTTCCTTTCCCTACCCTGTCGGAGTTCTGTCTTGTTTTTCAAGAGGTCACTGTGCTATTTTGGCAATCAGTCTTCACTGCAGGTTTATAACCAGAAAGCTCTTGTCATCTTCAGTTGGAGATTGCATGAAGGTGTATGCAGAGCAACTGAGAGAGTTAGAAGAAGAAAGTAATGTAGGCCGATGCTCACCAAACCCTCTGTCAGAGATCAATCAGTAAGCAGACCACAGCTATTTCCCCCGGTCGACAGATGTTCTACTTGTTGCCCCTGCTGCTTAATTCACTATAAAACCCTGTGCAGAATATCTCCTATTCTTTGTCATCTCTTTGCATGGTTAAAAAAAAGGATCACTTTAGTGAGGCCCCTCTCAACAGCTCTGTGCGGCTCAGTATGACATCTATTAAGCCTAACGAGTGTTGAGCTCAGGCAGCCAGACCGTGGGATATACACTCGGCGAACCGAGTCTCAAATCAGAGACGCCAGCCCTCTGTATTGTCTGGTATAAATAGATCTGCAATTGGAGCCAGAAGAGTTGTGGAGTGCGCCCGAGGGGTTGTAAACAGATTGTGATTTGTTGCGAGGAGATGGAGGAAAGAAAGGTTGGAGGAAGCGACTGAGCAGAGGAGGACGCAGAGCAGGGCCGGGGATAGGGCAAGAAGAGTAAGAACGGAGGGCTGAGGGTGGGAAACCTGCTACAAGGTAAGGTGTTCAAGGAGTATAGAGTCAGATAAAAGTGAAATAATGTGTAATGTCTGCCGTAATGCCACAAAAGCACAGTGGCGGAGAGACACTCCTGCTCTGAGATGTTTAAAAATGTTCTAGAGATTCCCTTTCATGCTTAAAAAAATGTTGAATATCAAACTTAAAGATACTTTTGACTGCTCAAAGGAAAGAAGAGAAGAGGAGCAGAAATGTTAGGTCTACTCTGTTTCCTTCAGGCTTCAAATTCTAAAGAAAGCCTGAGAGAAATTAGGTCTGACAAACTTGAATTGAACAGAAATCTTTGTTCCATGCAAGGTTGTCAGTTGTGTAAGACTCCTGGAAGCTCCTGTGGTCTGCAGCACGTTTGCCTTTGTTTTGGTGTTCTCTGAGTGCCCTCATATTGTCTTCTATCTGACACAAATCAGTAAACTGAGGTACGTGTTTGACGTCACTGCTTATATACAAGGATGTGCTGATATCAGAGTTTATCTTCCTCGAATGGTAGCCAGGTTAGTCTGATAGGATTCTCATTGGCAATAACTGTTTTTATAATCTTCCTGTACACCGTCATGTTACCGAGTAGTTAAGATTTGATAGTGTGTGTTTTTGACCAAGGGGCAACGTGGCTGAAAAAATTAAGTCAACATGGAAGTGCTGAAAGCTGCAGTTCCTCAAATGTCCACTTGAGGCTTGAATCAATACTCACAGAGCCCCATATTAAATTGCCCACCTTTACAGCAGAAATAAACATGTTCACAGCCTGGTACAAAAAATATAAAAACAGTTCTGGTCTCTATAGGTAATTTATCTGTTCATGACTGATGTATATGTGGGGATTTTTATACAACTCACTTGATTAATTTATATTAAGTCTTAGAGGTTTGCATAATTATGGGTGTGGTCACTTTGAGTGACAGCAAGCCCAGCAAACTGTCTCATTTTTGAAAATGGAACTTGTACAATTTTTTTGCACTTTTGTTTGAAAAGACACTTGAATGTTTTTATTTTGTTTATTTTTCTGATTTATTTAACAGCTGAAATAGGCAAAAAAATTGCTAGAAAGGCTAGAAAGGTTGCTGGCTCAGATTGCACTGGCAGTGCTGCTCAGGCCATGTAGCCATGTGGCAGGAGAGTCAAGAAAAGGATAAAAACACTAAACTAATGAATAAAACATGATTTTTCAAAACAAAGTCAGAGAAATGATAATGAGAAACACAAAATGAAGAGATAGTTAATCAGCAGCACAAAAGCAGAAACCTCCTTGATCCTTCCCTTATAGATCCAGATATGCACAAGCATGAACACACATAGAAATAAACAAAAATTTAACAGAAAGATAACAAAATAAATGATGTTACAAATATCTGTAATAAAAAAAAACTACAGTAGCATAGTCTAGGATTGCCAAGAAAAACAATAATAAGGAGTTGTTAAATGCTAATCCCTAATTTTATTATGATCCTCCAGTGTTTAAATATGGGGGGAGCCTCCCTGCAGGGAAAGTCCTTGCTCGGCTTCACCTGAAACCATTTTGTGGTTATATTTGTTTGGGAAATGCAGGCAAATTCCAGGCCAGGAATTCAAGCACACACTATTAAAACCGCATGAGTGAGAGAAAGAGAGAGATGGTTATTATAAGGGGAGGATGGGGGGAAGCCAAAGGGGACAAATGGGACGCCTGCAAGTGTGTGGGAGATATTTGATGCACTACAACCAGTGAGGAGGGTTTTCCTTGGCTGAAGAAGCAAAGAGAGCAGGTCGAGCGGGAGAAAGAGCAGAGAGGGTAAGGAGAGAGAGAGAGAGAGAAAGTGAGAGTGCTGTGTGTGTGTCTGTATGTGTGTCTGTGTGTGTGTGTGTGACGTTGGTTCCTGGAAAAGCAGAGGGCTGCAGAATAAACAGGCTGCATGCCTGAGACTGCCCTGTGATGTCACCACTGGGCAAACGAGGGACGATGGGAGGAGAAAGAGAGAGAGAGAGGAGAGAGAGAAGAGACACGCCCATCAGGTTAATAGAAGAGGGAATGAACGAAGAGCAAAAAGTGACAGAGGTGGAGAGCAAGAGGAGAAGTCAGATGAGCACGAACGGAGCATACTGTCATTCTCTGTAATACACTGAAGAGGAAGGGAGGAGGTGGAGGTGCAGTGATAAGGAGGAGAGGACGAAGAGAGGAGGCTGCTGAAAAGAGGAGGAGGAGGAGGAGAGCACTGATGGGTATGTTTAAAGACATCACTGATTCCCACCTCTCTGGATCTCTCTGCATCACCCTCTTTTGTGTAGTGAGCAATTAGCGCTGCCGGTGATAGAGATGCCTTATGAGGTCTATTTGTGCATGTGTGTGCGTCACCATCAATAAGTGTGCAAAGCTGTTTGTGTCTTGCGAAGGGACTCAATATCCTTAGAGGAACATTTTGTACGTGGGGAGTGTGTGTGCATGTGTTTGTGTGTATGAGTAATGGATTTGCATTAGCCAAGAACGTAGCTGCATTGCTTTGACAAGTGCAGTTTTCGGCTACAATCACGTCTCTCCTGTGCTGTCTTTCTTTCCTTTTCTAAAGAATCTGACAGACAGTAATTGGCTCACTCCAATACTTGCTGAAACTAATATAAGAGGAGTAAAAAAGGCAAAATCACAGGAAAAATTAGGGCCTTTTTTTTCTTTTTACCTGGACGTCCGGTCACAGTGCATGTTTATCTTTGATGTCAGCCTGAAATTGACCCTGAAGACTTTATATGGAGGCCTTGCTGCCTTAAGCATTCAGCCTCCCTAGTAGTCAGGATCTCAAACTGCCAAGTGACTCATACAAGTCCAGGCACAATAGTGACATAACTGCAAGAAGGACTTTCAATTAAAAAAAGAAAAAAGTTCCCTGTAATTTTGATATTTAGATTCAATGTCAAAACCGTCTTCTCTTGTTTTGATTCAAATGCAAACTTTGGCTACAGAATAATTCAGGATTGAAGCTGGTCTTTACTAACAAGACCCCTCTCTTATTCTTTGCTGCTCTTATCAACTGCCAAAATGTAACCACTGTCACTTCTGAAACAAGCAAGGGCCAGAAGAGAGAGAGAACAGCCAAAAAGGAGGGCGCTGCAGCACATAATTAAATACCGAGTACCTTGTTAGTCAGATTCACAAATGGCAAAAAAGCTTTTAGCTTCTTTTCATGTACAGAAGTTAATAATGGAAGAGCAATCTAAGGGATTTTATGACGAGGAAGTGTTGAACCTCGTGCTGCAGCTTAAAACAAATAATCAAATTTTCACTTTGGACATGTTGTAAGCAGATTACAAGTGTGTGCTTACTCCTGACTCATATGTTGTTGTCATTCCCCTCATGATGGCAGTCCTTAAGGACCTATTACATGTTGTTGCTCTGTTCTCTGATGGCATTGCTGATAATGGCCGTAGGGGTATTTTTCACCTGATGCATGTAATAGAAAAGAGGAAGTTTTTAAAGGTACATGTGGCTTTGATGGCAAGTGAAGCTTAATCGGATGCATGACTGCACTTTCACTAATGATGATGATCAGGAGAAGAAAAATACTTCTCCCTTCATTTTTCAATTGTAGCTCATCTCCAAAATGATATACAATGAGAATTTGGTATTATAGTTATATTTATGTATGTCTAAAATGTATCCAAAATATTTAAATAAAGAAATCCAAGATTTAAAAACTTTATTTACAAACCTGTGTCATACAGCAACAGTAGGAAACCCCTCTGTCAGCCGGGACTTTTTCAGTGAAGGAGTGGAGGGTTTTTTGGGCTTTTCTGTCTGTCAGTGTGCATTACTTTGTAAGGACAGAGCAGGTAAAAGCTTTAAAAATTACACAGGGAAAAAGTTTAATTTAGAAAGGGAAAAAATTTTTGGTGCAACTGAAAAAAAAATCCATGAGACTACGTGTTGGTAGTTAACTGATGAGGGAAGCTGAAACTTAAAGGAAAGTTGTTGGTACACAAGTTTGGCTCTTGTTTTTCTGCTGCATCATTGTATTTAAAGCAGTGAAGGAACAACAGCATGACAGGTTGTAAACCTTACAAGTTTACAACCAAATCCCAATTTCACCTTTTGCACCAGAATGGCTAGAGCCGGCTGAGTTCACTGTGCTGGAAGAGGACACTTTTCCTCTCTGACTGTGTGGGAATCAGATGTTTTTGCATCACAGACAGTGAAGAAAGGCATTAGAACATCTAACAGGTAAAATATTGCACCTATGTTTGCTGTTTCAGGAGTTTAGCGTGGGTTGGGAATGTAAAGAAAACTAAGGAATAGTCCATTCTCATTGAATAACTTAATCTGATTCAAAAACAACAAAACTTCTGAGCTGAGTACAGACTTTTCACTTTTCTACGTAGCACTTTATTGCTCATCATTCACCAGTAAATAGCCTACAGCGTGAATCAGAGTTGATGATTTTTGACGGTGGCTGCTAGTTTATCAGCCAGTACCAGGATGTTGTCTTGATTGTCAAGATGAAATCTGAAATCCTTGAAAGAAAGATGTCTATTTCTAATGTGTGTATTTTTTGTCATATGGCGAGTAAATTAGTTTGTTATGGCAATCCTGAGGGGCCATCTAACAAGTGTTGATCATTCTAAAGGTATTTTCACAGTTTGATTGAGTGCAAGTGTGAAATCCTCAAAAAAATTCATAAGAAATCTCTCAAGGTTTTAAGTGTATGTGCTTCAAATTGGTGAAGCCCAAGTGTGAATTTGCCACTGGATAATGCTTGCCACGTATTTTCTGATGTTAAGTGTATCTTTTCATTTGTTTGGCCGCACATGTGGCTCTGTAACCCTGCTATTAAGTGTGCCAGTGATGGCGTGTTTACCTCTTTATTAGCACAAAGTTCCAGGCAAGTATCTCTGGCTCTCGCTGTGCTCTCTGTAAACATGTAGGTAAATAATCAGCCAATCGTCTCCTATTTATTCAGATTTAATAGGGAGGAAGCCGCGTGATTGGAAGGCTTCCTGTGCAGTGATTTGTGTGTGGCTAGTGTGGCTCAAGGTCTGAACCTCACGGGGTCAATGCGTTCTTTGTCAGATGTCACCAGGTTTCATGTGTAACTGCAGCATCAATCGTAGGTTGCAACTGTGTGTGTGTGTGTGAGTGTGGAGCAGGATGTATTTTGTACGTATGTAAGGAAGAGATGTTGGGAAAAAGGACATCATTGTCCCCTTTTCATTGCTACAAATCTCTTAACTGCAGTGCAAAGCGTTATTGATTACTATAAGAAGAATCCGTTATCTTTCACAAAGAGGTCAGGGGTCAGGGTGACCTATTGAAAAATGCTCCTTTAAATGGTTTCATTTCAGAAATGTGTCTTGTTAATTAATGCACTATATTCTTTCTTAAATTAACATAAATATAATTTAGGCAGTACAGATTGATTTCTTTTGAGAGACATTGAGGAATTGTCCCTTTTTCTTGGGAATGCTGGTCAAATAACAATCAATACTTCTCAATTACAGGCCTCTTTTACGTTGCCCATGGGTATTAAAGTGCTATATTATCAGGTGAAACTCTACGATATCTATCACTGATATCAGTGTTTGTGTGTTTAGTTAAGCCTATTAGCTAAATTTTGATAGTAGTTTTAGTTCTTTTCCCTGATACTGAATGTCAGTGGAAAATATACCTTGAAATAAAAATTATGTTACACGTGCACACCATTGTCTTCATTGCAGCTTTGTATTTCCTTCAATATTGCAGAAAAGCTGGTAAAAATGGGAGAAATTATTAATTTAATCTCTAAGCCTTAAATCTCTTTCTAAACCCTTTGATGCTTCAAAATTGATTCTGATACTGAAGCTAGATAACACAGTTTGGTGCTAACAAGAACCTGTTTTTAATGCTCAATTCTGCATTCCAGAGCAAGCAGATGCATTAAATAACATTTTGTAGAGCTTAAATCCCATACAAAGACTCTTTGTCTTTTCTCACAGTTGTACTCATCAACTTTGCAAACACCAGGGTGCCTTGTAGGATCAGTGTAACAAGTGTCACACTGATCCTACAAGGCACATTTTGTATTTATTTTGGAGCAAACATCTTAATCGAATGTTGTTAAAGGAAAACAGACATAGTCCACAAGGTGTCTTGTAGATTCACTATTCTGTTTCAATATCTCTCCATCCCTCTTCCTCCCTACAGTGGACATAAACTCGGCGCTGCCCCTGCGTCTCCCTCCAGCTGCCATTCCCATGGACCTGCGTGTGGACCATCACCAGCAACAACAGCAGCAGGTGTCCTCAATCTCACCGCCTGGTCAGCAGTCGTCCGGCCCGGGGTCGCTGGGAGGTACGGGCCAGGCCAGCGGAGGTGGCGTGGTGGCAGCCTCAGTGCGGGAGCAGCAGCTGCAGCAGGAGCTGCTGACCCTGAAGCAGAAGCAGCAGATCCAACGGCAAATCCTCATTGCAGAGTTTCAGCGGCAGCATGAGCAGCTGTCCCGCCAGCACGAGGCCCAGCTGCAGGAGCACATTAAGGTATGTCATTTACATCTCTGAAGAGTAACTTAAGTGCATTCATTATATGTCATTTCTACTCATTCTCCACTACAATTTTGAAGCAGAGACTAAGGGTAAGGCAAAGTTAGAGGGAACACTGAGGAATGATTCAGGTCCAGATTCTGGTTTATAGGTTTATCCGATACATTTATGTCCTTCTTTTTGGTTTGACAAAATATTTTAAAAACTATTTTGCTTCAACCTTGAGTAACAGCTTGCATTTTTATGGAATTCATTTTAAATTATTCATGTGCGTATAAAGCATATCAGTTTGCTTAAGAATTGAGTCTATTGAGTAAATTTTGCCTTTATTTTCAAGGAAAAATAGCAACATAAATCTTTAAAGCTGAGACCAACAGCAGCCAGCAATGCATATAAACAAAATACAATTTACACTGCACAAATAAAACCAGACTATGTTTTTATTTAACTCTTAGAATAGGCAGCAAAAGGCCCAAACCTATTTAAAAAATCAATTTAAAACTTCAGGAAATAAAACAGTGGCAGCTCTTTATTTAGTCTGCGACAGGATTCTTCATTAACAGGCTATACTCACCAACAGAGAGCAGCTTATCGGCCTTAAATCTTCTGCCATGAGTAAAGAGGGAGCAGAGAACAAGGAGGCACTTTTGCTTCATTTACTTCAACTTTAGAAAGGAATAACAGCGATATAAAGATGTGCCTAGACTCAAAAAATGTATGAAAGATGGACTTTTGTATCACTGGCGGTGTGTTATATAACTAAACCCTTGTGCACCAGACCTGTTGTAGCCTTACTTTAAATATCAGCATCCAGTGATACATGCTGTGTGTTTAGAAGAAGCTTGTTTTAATATGAAAACTTGACTCTTTGAATGTTAAATAAATAAAACAACACTGGGAGCCAGAATTGCGTTACATATGGAGCAGTACATGACATATAACATGTCAAGCTAGGATCGCATGCCTGTATCATAGTGACCTGGAAATACAAAGTGAATCTAGATCAGCACGCCCACACTCTGAAGCTTTAATACACTGGGGCCCCTGAGAGCACCGGAGTGCTCCACTGGGGCTGAAATGTCGTATAAAAATATTCTAGTGTTTGTTCTGTTTTAGAATATTACAGCTGTAATATGAATTGTAATACACGCAGATACGGCTGAACTATTTCTTTTTTTCAGGACTTTGAATAAAACGTCTAAAAATGGATTGTGGGGGCAGGAGATTAGATTGCGAAGTGCAGGATTACATTAGTTTGAATGTAATGATTTCAATTCCTCATGCTCAACTTGATTCATACTGAAAGTCTTTTTTTTTCAAATTTCTTCTATTGCTTTCTTTTCACTTTGTTCTGTCCTCATCCTTTTTCCTCTTTACTCTCTGTTGTCCTTTTTGTTTTTCCTCTCCTCTGTCTTAACTGTAGTCTAGTGTTTGTCTTCCTAACCCTCTCCTTCATTATTTATCCCATCTGCCTTGCTTCATTTTTCTCTGTGGTGTTCGCTTCCTTCTGTGTTTTCTGTCTTCCTTCTGTCCTTCATTCTCTCCCTTCTTCCTTCCTTCCCATCTCTTTTCCTTGGTTTCTTACATCCTCTTCTCAATTTATACATCTTACCTGTCTCCAATTTTGTCCTCTTAATTTTTCTCTTTCTTTCTTACTGCCTCACTGTCTTTATTCTTTTCTCCTTTCTGGCCTTCATTTTTTTCTTTTTTATCTCCTCTTCTTCAATGTCTTCCTGTCTCCATTCTCAAATTTTTGTCTTTCCTACTGTCATCTTGTCTTTCTCTCTTTGTCTCTTTTATCCCTCTTTTGTTTTGCTCTTGCTTTCTAGTTTTTTCCTCCTTCCCTTTTCCCTGACTTGCCTTCTTGCCTTTCCTCTTTCAATACTGCCCTCTTGAACTCTTTTCTCCACACTTTTCTCTTTCATTTCTTTAATGTGCTCCTCTTTATTTGTTCTTTTTAAGTTTCTTTTCTCTTCCTGTGTCCCTTTCTTCCTTTTATCTCCTTGCTTCATTTTTTCTTACATTTGTTTTCTCTCTGACTTAAAACATTAACTAATTAACTTGTAATAGTTTGCTGACCATCTGTAATGAAAAAGTCTTATGCTGAGGCTTCAGGTCGGGCACATTTCACATTGTGTTCCTCTTCTGCAGGCCAGTGGTATTTTTTGGACTGTAGTCTGTACTGTGGAAGCATTAACTTCTTTCTGATGGTCCATTTGTGATGTTGAGGGATGAGTGATGTTGTCTGAAGGGCTGTCTGGCCTGTGGTGGGGCAGCAGGACCACTCAGGTGGAGGCCAGTGACGCACAGCCTGAGCAGGGAGGCCCGGCCTCAATCAGCCCCATTCACAGCCCCTGTGTACACACAACCCCCTACACATACACACACGCACGCGCGTTCACACACACACAGGCTTACAGGCATTAAAACATACACATACTCTCAAATGACAGCAAACACACAGTCACACGCATGCCCGGTTTGCTTCAACATTTCACACACATACATTTCTTGCATGTTGACTCTCATAAAGTGAGAGGTATCCTGAAGCTCTTCACAGTATTAGTCAAAAAAGGAAAGTCTGTGTGCACATCTCTGGTCTTCTGAGCCACAGGGGTTTGGGGTATGTGTGCGTTTGTGTGTGCATGTGGGTGGGGAGGTTACTTTGAGCCTTCCCACCCACTCAATCCCTTATCCCCACCGTTGGTTAAAAAAAAAAAAAGGATCGAGGCTCTGGGCTGGAATCAGGCCAGAGAGCCGATGCGCTTTTCTCACGAGCCCCGCCTCACCTTCCTCTCACCTTCAGCCACTAATTTATTCACAGACTTGTCTCAAACATTTGAGTTGCCCTCACAGTAAACACAAGTGCATGTCCTGGCTACTGAGCGCCTCTTTAGGGTTTTTAAAAATGCCATCACAAGTTGATTACACTCAGTTACTGTAAACTGATTAAATAATGCTGTTGTGTGTATGATGATGTGAGAAGAGGAGAGCAGAGTGTCGATCCTTTGGCACGTCAAAGAGAGGTCATTATTGAGCCAGCTGTGTAAGCACAGACAGCTTGCCTATTTATTGTATATTACAGGGGCATTAAAGAGTAACTGTGACATTTGATTTGGTGCCTTAGGTTGAAGCAATGTATTAAGGCTCAGAAGAAGGTGAAAGCAGGCTTCAGCGTACATTTGTAGCATTTAATTGATGCTCTGATCCACAGTGAGTCACTGTGAGTTCTTGGTCTCAGTCAAGGACACTTCAGTGGGACGAAGAGGTGTGTGTGAGCACATTTGGCTTTTATATCTGACCTTTTGGATACAGGACAAAATGTTGGTTTGTACCTTCTGAATGAAGGGCTGAGGAGGACATATATATATTTCAAGCATTTAATGGGTGCTCCTCTCTGCTTTTTTTAGAATGATGTGGAAGTGAGTAGATTGGATTAAGTGTCTTGTGAAAGCCTCGTTTCCAGTTAAATTGTTTATGTTTATTTTAAGGTTTAAGCTTGTGGCTGGAGGTTTTTATAGAATTGCAAAGGTTTTATTTTATTGAAACAGCTGTCGAACTTAATTATTTTAGAAGTCAGCTGAGGCAGAGTGATATGCAAATAGATGTGGGAAAAAAAGAAAGAAACACTGATTACTTTTAGAAATAGAGTTTATAGTAACAATGGTATATGGTATGACATTTTACAAGTATTATCTTGCACACACTCTTTCAAATTAAAGGTGGCAGGTATCAGATGCTGATGATTAAGTTTCTTTTACCTGATTCTGATGTTTCCTCTTGCAGCAGCAACAAGAGCTCCTGGCGTTAAAGCATCAGCAGGAGCTGCTGGAGCATCAAAGGAAGATGGAGAACCATCGTCTGGAGCAAGAGCTGGAGAAACAGCAAAGGGAGCAGAAACTGCAGCTGCTAAAGAACAAGGAGAGGGGTCAAGAGAGTAAGTTGCAGACACAGAACTGAAACAAGTGAGGATGCTGAGTAGAGCTGCTAGCCGAGCCAAGCTAAGTTTGTCCACCAGACATCCTTTGGAATCAATCAAACCTGTGTTTTTGCACGAATCTAATCGGCCTACATATTTACAAAAGTAAAAAAATTATACAAAACCACATTTCTAGTTTAAATTTGAAAATGCAGCTCAGTCTGTCACCTAATTTAGACTGTAAGGTTGTTTTTTGTTTTCTCTCACCTTTAATGCAACATGTATTCACACATTAAGAGCAGCAACAAACATTGGAGGGAAGAAAACAAGAGAATCAAGGCTGTTTTCACACCTCATCTCTTCTTCAGAATTTCTGTACTAAATATTTCTCACAAGAAAAGATTTTGGAAAGACAGTTATAAAAAGGAACACCAACAACTCCAAGTTAGTAGCTTGTAAGAAGCATTCAGTTCTTGCTTACAATCCCTTCATTTTAATATTTTAAACAGTGTTGTCACAGATAATTATGTTTTTCTTAAAACAAAGACATTCAGTCGCTTTAAAAACTCATTACTGACCAAAGATAAAAGTTAAGTTTCAAGTTTTGACAGTCAGCCTGTTTGCTCACATCTGCAGGCGTCTTAAACGCTTAGCAAAAACTCTTCATTCAAAATGCTTCAAGGTTGAAAGGACCGTTGAGATCAGTATTCACAGTGTGTGTTTGTTTGTCTCTGTACATGCTCGTGTGTGTTTGCATGTCTGTGTATTTCCATTTTACTTGGAGACCCGGTGTATTTACTGTGGTAAACGAGATGTATTAGCCGGTGGCCTTGGCATGGACTAAGCCAAGTTATTACCACTGCCTGCTGGATGTCTCTCAACAGTTCATTGAAAGTGAGTGGACAGGAGTCCTTGAGAGCAGTTTACACACTATATGGAAAGTGGTCACAGATCGAGGCTTCATCCGTGTGAGTTGAGTGTGTGAGACAGAAGGATAGCTCAGTGTGTTGCTGTCACATGTTCATGTGTGAGTGCAGTTTGTAGTTTTTTTTTTTTAGAATTTTGTGGGGTTTTAATTTCTTTTTTTTCCAGCATTTTTGTTTTAAGAATCCTAAAGTTGTGAAGCTCAGGCTATAGGGTAATGCCCAGAGAGTGATAACCTTGAAGATTTCAGAAACCTTAAGGCAATGTACTCAAATTGCATTTTTTGTCCATAGAGACAACAGAGAGACGGAGAAACAGAGCCAAATTCGTATTGGCGATGCTAAACCCCAGTAAAAATGTGGTGTTTGTTGTTAAGAAATTACTAAACTATTCTTTAACTTTTTGCAGATTGATTATGTGCCAGTTACTGATTCATAGACTAATCATTTAAGCACTAAATAGGGCCATTACTTGATATTGTGCTGCAGTTATTAAGCTTGAACACAAGAAGACGATGAATCTAACAAGTCAGCCTTAATTGATTAGCATCTCTTATTTTCCAGTCAGTTCTGTTCATATTTTCGTAATTATTCCTCCTAAACTACAAGAGTAAAATTAGTGCTCACTGGAGAAACTGTTGCTATAACCTAAACCTAAATAATACCTGACACTAAAGACCAAGACAAGCAATAATGAAACAAAACCTTGCAGTTAATCAATGCAGTAGGCCATCTTGCTGCCACTGTTTATGTTGTTTATTGTACAATGCACTCTGTTAATGATGCATCTTCAGTTACGATGGTTCCTCTCACAACTAAAAATGTTGACTGGTTTTCCATGTAGCACAAATGTTCCAAGAAATCTGTACTAAACAGTTGCAAGAACCGGAGCTAATTTAGTAGAAAATAATTCAATATACCAACAGGGCAGGGACCTTTGATGCATGTCGTTCTGCTATCTCTAAATCTCTTCTCCACTTCTGCTCCTTAGGTGCCGTAGCCAGCACCGAGGTGAAGATGCGGCTCCAGGAATTTGTCTTGAACAAGAAAAAAGCCCTGGCCCAACGGAGCCTCAACCAAGGAGGCCCCCTTAATGATGCCCCCTACTGGTACCGGTAAGGAAAAGTTAATAGTAGAAGTAAAGAAGCATCTAAATTTAACTCAGCTAACCTGTCCAGTGGTTTGCATTAAATAGTAAAGGAAAGACTTGATGGTGTGTTTTGACATCATCACTTGTCTCACACAGACAAGTCACTGTCACTGTTAAAACATATAGTATTAGTTTTAAGCAGTGGAATACAGTTGAAGGTAAATGCAGATCCTCATAAGTATGGATGCTAATTCTCTCTCTGACAACAGATGAATAATGTATTGGATTGTGTCTTAATCTGTCATCGAGCTTCCTTTCCTCCTCACCTGCCACACTATATGAGCCTGACTGAGAGATATATCTAGCAGGGTTATAAAACAAAGATAGGAATACACATGCACACTCACACGCATACACGTGAGAGCACGATATTGGAACCTGATGATAGGGGCTCTTACAGTGAAGGCTTGGCCTTGAATGTTTATTGTAGCTTCTCTAAAGCCATTTGCAGGTGTGTACATTTGCTGTTTCCTCTTTATTCGTTTTGGTAGTCGTCTGTCAAATGCTGTCATTGTGTCTGTGAGCAATCGTGTACACTTTGCGTGACGGGAAATATGGTTATGCAAACCAAAGGATTTAATATGCAAATAGACACGCCAATCCAAATTGTGTTTAAAAAAATCTGTCTGATTTTACTGCTGCTAATGCTATTTACTATGTACTTTTGCAGTTTTTTAATGAAATATGGAAGTTGTAAGTTTTCTGAATTATACATTTTGAATATATATATATTTTGAATATATATATATATATATATATATTTATTTAATCTCTTTCAGTAATTACTGCTTAACTAATAGAAGAAATTATTGGCCTTCTTTAGCATTTAGGACAAGGCATTTATTAAATAATATTAACGAAGTTGATGTGATAAACATTGAATATATCTTTTTTGTACTGTTCATTGGATACATGTCAAAAAGGATTACAAAAGCATGATTTTTTAACTTAAGTTTTTACACAGTGTTGCAAATTTTTTGGAATCAGACTCGTACAGCAATATAAAAACATTATATGGTACAAATTTGATACAATCAAACTAAAAGTATAGAGGTATTATCAGAAAATTGTACCTAAAATTACTACAAAACGAATAACTCAGCCCAAATGCCTCTTTTTCAAGGTGTTATATGTATAATATGATAATTATCACTGATACATTATTATGTGAGCGTGTGGTAGTTTATGAATGTTTAGAAGTTTAATATGAAAAACATTATTAAACCTTTACTTTTGTTTTGTCCCAAAATCCTCATTTTATACTAGTTTTTTAATTTAAAAAAACTAAAATAAAATAAACAAATATAAAAAAAATTTAGACCTCTGCAATGTTGACAAGTACAAGTATAAAGTACCATAAAATTTAGCAGGAGTACTGTGAAACTGTACAGTACAGTGAGAGAGGTTGTAGTTTAAATAAATAAATCTAAATAAAAAAAATAAAATAAATAAATCTACTTTGTCTCATTCAATTTCTCCATGTTGGTAACATCACCTTAGACAACCCTGAAGTATTGTAACATTGTATTTGAGCTTTAAATCCACAAGATACAAACCTATAACCAAATAAATAGTTACATAATCTTAATGTTATCCAATGAAACACCCACAAGCACTGACTTTGACCAGCTCACGTCAATACGAACTTTATCTTTCTATATCCGTCTCCACTTTTCTACTTCTTTTTCTCCATAATGTAAATTTTCTACAGTCCTTGGACTCATCAGCCTCCATCAATTTTGGATGAGATGACTGTGTACATCCGCTTGTCAGGAACACACATTTGGTCTGAATCCAACTCGGCTTAACTTGCCTACAAACACCACCTTATTCTGTAGGCAGTGAACAGATGGCAGCACATGTCTGCAAGCCTTGCCAGGGGATTTGCATGATGCGTTAATCATACAGATCTTTGACAGCCATGAAGTTACTGACTTTGTTTGGTTTCATTCAGTCCATTTATGTCCACTGAGTTATTAGCATTTGACTTTGTTTCACATGATTATGTGGTCATGGTAGCGCCTTTAACACTGTGTGTGTTTGTGTTTTTTTGTGTAGCAAAACCCAGCATAGCTCTCTGGACCAGAGCTCGCCTCCACAGACTGGTGTGTCCACCTACAACCACCCTGTGCTGGGTGTCTACAACCCCCGGGACGACTTCCCACTGCGAAAGACTGGTACATCACACACACATGCTTACACACTTAGTTTTGGCAGTGGAGCCTTTATTTCCAGTATGTATTTGGATATCCGTGTTCAGTGATATGGGAGAAGTGTTTTAATGGCTGTATCACAGTAAAATGATGTAATTTATCTAGACCAGATGTTTCTAGCTGTTCCTTTTTGCCTTTTATACAAATATGATCTTTTGGTCAAGTTTCGCCCAGCCCTAGAATACATACACAAATACACACAGTCTCATGTCTGGCATAATTTAGATGGCATCAGAGTTCTGCACTATTAATTACATGCAAACAAGGTTGTTATGGTCTCCTAACATCCACCACAAATGAGTGTCAGACAAAATATAAGAGTAGGTGATCCAAACATTCCATAGTGTTTAGCACCTAATTTTTTTTTAGGTTTTTTTTAACATTTTATTGTCTTCAGGGGTTGTTCAAAATCTCTTCAGTCTTGATTGTGGCATTGAGAGCATTAATGATTTATCTATATCAAAATGACACATTTTGGCTCACATCGGAGAGAGGGGAGACTAATTTGTTCAGCCCAGCTTCAGTCAGATTTGAGATTGTTTAAAATGGTCTTTGATGCTCAGCAGAACTCTGATATTTGCTGATGTACTATTGTGTATTCACAGACCTTTCTGCTGCCTCTAATTTGGTTGTTAATTGCATATTAAAGCTAACTGGCCCTGAAAGATCCTATTTTAGGGCTTTATCAGTTGGGAACATGTCTAGCAGTACAACAATTACTTTTAGTGTTCCGCAGGGCTCTATTCTTGGCTCTATATTATTTTCAATCTGCTTGATACCTGTGAGTCAAGTAATTCACAAAAGCAATATTTCTTTCCTCTGTTATGCTGATAATACACACACAGTAAACCCATCAGACCAGTCCTCTGTTCACTCACTCATAACCTAAGAGATGTCAAATCTTGGACGTCCAATCATTTTTTGATGTTAATAGCAGATAAAACCTTAGGGCAAAAATAAATTGATTTGCATCCTTTGGAATCATAGAGGAAAAAAGTATTATGTTGTTTTTCCATTACACACAACTTAATTTATGTCTTTTGCTGCTCCTTTTCACTAATTGTCTATTGTAATCTCAGAGAAGTCAACTTATCTCTTTCAGCATTTAAAAAAGACAGTTAACCTATTTCAGGCAATTTGTGGTTCAGTATGAGGCCATAAATCTTTTGGTTGAATATTTTTGCAATGTTTTCATCCATTTTTTCTTCTCAGGAGCCTCACTAAGAATAAATCAGTTTCTTTAATGTTCCCTTTTAATCAAGTGTAGATTATTTGCTTTACTTTTTATTAAATGACTGCATTCAGCTCCAACAAAACACAGCAGGCAGTATAATAACAAACTCACATTTCAGCCTTTGGCCTGGAGTATTTATTTTACATTCGTGTTTAATTAGTTTTACTTTCACTTTTTCTGTTATCTTATCGACTTTTATCTGTTAAGTACTGTTTAGTCTTGTTCTTGGTAAAATGCAAGCATTAAAAAAAAATGTTATGAACAGAGTGCTTTTGAACCTAGACACACCACTGCCTTAAGTAGTAACTGCAAAACTGTATAGAGCAGCATGTTCTCCTTTGAAAGGGTGATAAATCTTGTCAAAAGTCATTAGAGCTGCTAAAACGCTGCAGAATGCGCCACTGGAAAAAGTATTTTTGTGGCCTACAATCTAATGTCCTCTGGCTTCAATGCTCAAAGTAAAGAGGCCTTTACAGAGTAAAACCAGCTGTTTGCAGTGTGTTTTTGTCAGGTGTGCGTATACATACAGCTCTGTGTGTATGTGAAGTGTGAGTGGTGTGTGCGGTCGTGTAGCCGTGAAGCAGCGGTCGTCTTACATTGCAATTATTCACTTAGTGCAGCGGCAGGCGGCTACAGCCCAGCCCTGTTGACTTTGAGTCTTCGACAGCAGATAGACCACAGTTGACACTGGCTCACACAGCTGCATTCCACCCCGGGAGAAGAAGACGCTTAAGAAGAGGAAGAGGGAGAAAGGAGGAAAGTGAAAAGGATTGAGAAAAGATGATCTGTAGAGAAGAAATAGTGAAAATCAGGAAGGTTGAGAGAGAGAGAGATGAGAGTGGGTGAGCTTTTTGGTGGCTTCACAGACCATTAAAAGGCCTCAAGACACTTTTTGTCTTGTCAAGAAAAACATTTGAGGTGGAGGATGGACAGAGTGTTGGTTTCTTTTTAAAAGCAGAGCAATAGAAGATGAGAGCTGACGAGAGATTTTTTACTAAATTCTGAAAGTGGCAAAATGATGCCACGTTCCTGAAAACTTACGTACAAATAGAGAAAGAATGAAGGCGGGAACATGGCGGAGAGTGAAAAGATCGTCCCTGGAGTGTCAGTTCGTCCCTTGATTTCTATAAGGCCGAGGATTGTACTCGCCCGCCGAGAGAGCAGCGAACCTGTGCCACCCTGATATTTGCCCACAGCAATGACGTGCTTTGCGGGGTTTACTTATGGTAATGCCAGCTCGGGAGAGGTTAGAGGCCCTTTTATATCACCGCCTGGCCATAAAGTAGAGGACTGGCACCCAGGGCTCCCAGCAACCGTCAAAGGAAGCAACAGCGGTCTTTTGTGCATCTCCCATCTCTCCTTTAACATTTTAAAAATTTTATGTAGCTGATACTCTTATCCACAGCTCAAATAAAACGGTAAAATAACAGATCAAGCTAGAACTCATTTATGATGGAGTCTTAAAGTTGTAATCCTCAGGATTTGGCAAAAGCTGTGGTTTCTGGTTGTAACAACAAGTGGGGTTTAACACTACAGCAAACACCCCTCAAGCAGCTACTTTGTCAGACTACAACAGAAAAGAAGCTGTTGACAGTGCAGCCAAAGAAACTCACATTGTTTTGATCTTATTTCATGCTGCGTACGGCAAGAGTAGTTTTCCACAAAACAGCAGGGCACAGTGAAAGCTGTTAGTTACCTTGCTCAGAAGTTGGAGGTTTGCAGCCTGTCGCCTGTAATTCTTTGTCTAACAGCTCACTATGCCTCCATTACACTCCGCAACATTTTGAATCGTTCACTTTTGATGAACGACTGAAATCAGCATTAACTCTGCAACAAATGCATTGCATTTGCTGTGACTGCTTCCCATTTAAAGCCACTCTGTGTTTCACTTGTAGAATGTTTTTAACAGGCAGTGGTGGCTGCAGGAAATTTAGAGTTAGCAGTAACATTGATTTGATACAGCTTTGAGGCTCTGTTTGCAGAGTAAACACTAAAAAGATAGAATCACAAACAATGCTGGACTACTTGCTGCTTGTTTCCAATACTGTGAATAGTATTGTATGCATAGTTATAATATCTAAAACGGCTGTTGCTGAAACAATTCAAACCCCTCAGAATACCAGTGATCATCTAAATGTGAAGTGTGAGAGGAATTGCATGATGAGATGCTCCCTGAATCCCTGGACTTCATTGAAACTGAAGTGTGTAAAATCATTATATGTTCTTGTACAGGACAAATTTAGGGGTGAGAGAGCATCGCATGAACATACAATATGCCTTGTCTGAAGCATGTTCTTACATACACATGAATGCCTCAGAAAGATGTAAAGGGGCTGGGAAAGTTTGAGGCCCTGCGACTCACAGTACTCTTTGATAGAAGCAGAGCAATGCATACTGTTCCTGTCTCTTCGCTGATGTCACAAATGTGTTTTTTGTAGCCTAACTGGGGCAGCCAGTCCTTCACATGGATACAATGGCACATAGGCAGACTGTTACTGTACAGTTCATGGCGTCCGTCAAAAACCAGACTGAACATCTCGCTCATGAATACAAAGCAACATGCGGCTGTCCATATACAGGATGTCAGCCATTGAATACACAACCTTTCACCTCTGTTGTGAGGCCCATTTTAACGGGCTGACAATGCACTGTCTGTGCATTGATATCATGTGTTTGTGTGTGCTCATGCTTCCCAAAGCCTATAACAAAGCTCTCTTGGCTATGTAGAACTAGGTATAATTTCCTACTGTAAGCTGAAACGATATACAAGTCATGCAGCCCTACTTTCCTTGAAATTAGTTAATTAATCTGCCATAGTGGAAATAATTATATCCAGTGATTTCTAAGGCTCAGAGAAGAAAGATGGATCCAAAACATTCTAACAGTCACACAACCTCCTTAAATGCAGCTGGTGCCCACTTTTCTTCACTTAGCAACACATTGTATCTCAGCAGTTGTACTTCTGTCAGCACCACAATACTGTTTAGTTCTCCTTAAGAGCAGAGATGTCATAGGTATTGACATTTTCCCAATCAATTCCATTTGGCTTTGAATTTACCCTTCTCATCTGTATTTTTGTTGCTGTCATATTGGATCATTTGCCTCTTAAAATTTGTTTTCACTCTGCTGAAGGAAGAAGCACAATCCTAATTACACTACTTCAATAGGCTAATTACTGTCCTTCATTCCAAAGCAGCTGCTTTATTTAGTTTCCACTTACCAAAAGACACTGTCCTCAAATTACATCCTGAGAAAGTAAGTCCTGGCATTAGTCAATAATGTTTGATATCAGGATTACGATTTTATTATTCAGCTTTGATTATAAACAGAGGCATGATTTAATTTCCAGAATCTCTTGCCATTTTCTTTGTAAACACTGAGATAAACCAAGAAGACACTTGGCTCAACTTCATAAACATATTCCTTTGTGTTGTGATAACTGCAAGTTTAACATGCTGTTTTTATCAAAAATATCACATTTAATGGCAAAATATTGTATTATTTTATATTATTTTATATTATTTTATTATTATGAGTCAAACAGATAATCAAACCCAGATTCATTTTTATGAACTAACTCAGTTTTGACAAAGTATTGTGTCACTGTGCTTTTGCTTCGTTGAGCAGAGGCCACCATCACACACTGATGACCTAGATTTTTAACACCCTTGTAATTTGCTTTTGTAGAATACTTTTGTCTTTGTTGCCTCCAAAGTACCATCAAATTTAGAGACAGGGAACCTCAGAAATCCTGATTTGTTGTAGTAAGATTAATTGGTTTGACTCCATCTGGACTGAGCTTTCCCTCCCACTTTGTGTCACTGTACCTTCACACTTCACAGTTCACACTTCGCTCTTAATCACACATTTATTTTTACCTGACACTTCGCAATAGAACATGTTCATTTTTGATGAATGTTTCCAAAACGAATTTTTTAGGGAAGTTTGTTTCTTTTCAGTGTGTGTGTGTCTGTACACTCAGTTTGATGTAAGAAATATAGACCAGATTAACTTGGTTATGTCATAATCAGGGTTAGCAGTGTACCGCATTGGATTTAGCCCTCCTTTGATGATTAAAAATTGGATAATGAATAGTGAAATTATCCGAGGTCCCTGATTGGCAGGGCAGAGTAAACAGAGCATTAGCCTCCATGGCAGGAGCCAAGGTGACATGCCGTTCCCTTCTCCCTGTCTCCATTCACAAGTCTGTGACAGTGTACACAAAAGCCCAAAAGGCCTTTAGGAAATCAGACATGGCTCCCAAATTAGAGCTAATTGCTTTTTAGCCGCAATGTCGTTGGGAAAATGGATCAGAATTTGGCATGTTCAGAAAGCATTTAAAAAGGAGGGAGGAATTCTCCAGTAAATGAATAGCAGCGTGTATCAGTTTGTCTACCAAACAGGTTTCATAACAGAGCGGCTCTGTGGAAGGCACTCCACGACAGATCAATGTGTAGAGCTCCCAGTTTAAGATGAAAGCCTGTGAGACTGTAGCTCAGGTAACTCTCCCACCCTTTTGATTGATCTGTCCAAAGCTGCAGAGCCGCCAGTTATCTGTTCAACATCAAGGAGGCTTAACAAGGGAGGTGACGTCTGAGCTGGCACGAAACAAAAATCACGAAGTAACCAGAGGTGATAGAAGTAGATGGCAGTGTTGTAAGTAAACAGTAAACAGTTTGATGTGTCGTGCGTCAGAGTAAACTCCTTTTTTCTTGGTAATTAATTCACTGAAATAAAACAAGAGCCGTGACCTTTCTCAGGCTGCAACAAGAACCAGTGACACACCTCATTACAAGAACAACAGATCATCAGACAGGTGTGGCTTCTAATTGACGCTTGTTAAGATACTACTTATAACTCTGCTGGAGATGTTTACTCAAGAGTGATCATCTGAATTAAGAAAATCCCAAAACTGAAAGTATCTAAACTGAAAGTAGGGATGTTATATATGATATTGAATGTTCTTATTTTTGATCAGCTAAAGTGGAAATACTGGTAAACCAATGGCAAGAAAATGCAGTAATTGTTTTTAATAAAATAAAATGAGCTTCTTGTACCGTTTTATCTTAACGCTTATATATCAGAGAGGACGAGATTTTTTAAAGTATTAAAATGTTTATTTTATTTTATTTTTTTATTAATTGTAACATTTACAGCAAGGAAATTATTTAAATTCTCACTATACCAATAGAGTCATCCTCAACAAACAATAAATGTTTATTTCTCTGGCCTGTTGATTATTTATCCATGGTGGTGCATCAAATGATCAAGAGATGAAACTGCAACGTTAGTTTTTCCCCTTTTCTATGAAATCCATCACACACTACAGGACTTCATTCAGACGATGAATGAATGGATGAATCATAATGTTTAGTTCGTCTCTCTCTGTCCTCCTGTCAGCCTCGGAGCCTAACCTGAAGCTACGCTCCAGGCTGAAGCAGAAGGTGAGCGAGCGGAGGAGCAGTCCACTGCTGCGGCGTCGAGACAGCCCCATCACCACCGCCAAGAAACGTTCGCTCGACATGGCAGGTGAGGGACATGCAGTCACACAGCTGCCTGCTGTTCAGAAACTTTTATTTTAGGCTGCTGTGTTTTAATGCGTGTGTTTGATTTGATTTGTGTGTGTACGTGTGTGTGTGTGTGTTTCAGACTCTGCGTGTAGCAGTGCCCCCGGCTCAGGCCCAAGCTCCCCCAATAACAGCTCCAACAACATCCCCAATGAAAACGGCATCACTGTGTCAGTCTCCAACAACACGGAGGTAAAATATACACACACGCACAGCTAGTGACTAATCGCTTCGATGGAAGGTTTAGACAGATATAACATATTTAATCCATTTAAACATTCATTTTGAGATATATTCAACACTTGTCGTTTTTAGCATCAAGCTTTCACCAAATTAGAAGGTTATGTATCACAGAATGAAACAGACGAGTTCAGTTCAGTTCAGAAGAAGAGACAAACCACAGGAGGCACAAAATCATACAATGCACATAACCTACATAAACCTAAATAATAAACAAATTATGCAGCCTTTTGCTGTGAGAGTAGCTTTGCTGTTTTGTGTGGGTGGTAGGTGCTAGTTGTTAGCTTTTATACTTAGCAGCCTATAACTTGTACGGAGGTTCTGCGTGAGGGATGTTCAGATGATTGGTATATAGAGGAAGAAGACAGCTGAGGATCTGACAAGATGCTATTTGTGGCAGCCATTAGGGGCACTCAGGCAGTGTGGAGGAGGCTTGTGGCCGTGACAATTTTATATTGCCAAAAGGGTGCAAGCATAGCTCTTTCCCCATGTGTGGACATCCACTACTGCAGTATCTTTTTTCATGGTGCAAACACAGATAAATCATTTAAATGTGCTTCCCAGGCGTCTCTGGCCCAGAGGCTGTGCAGCGGTGCTGAGCGTGGCTCCGTTAACCAGCTGTCCCTCTACACTTCGCCATCTTTACCCAACATCACCCTGGGGCTGCCCGCCACTGCCACGGCCACTGCGGCTTCCAATGTGAGGAGGAAACTGCTGCCAAGCAAACTGCAAGCAGACTGATTGTGCATCTGTTTATCTGTGAATTTGTTTAGCCGGCGTTTACTGACTGTGACCATTTATTCAAAATCAGCCCTCACCTTATCCTCGTTCACCCTCTTTTCCAGGTGACGTCGGCCCAGCAGGATGGAGGCCTGCAGCCGGCCCTCTCCCTCAGTCCTCCTTTCCTCTCTGGTGGCCACTTGACTCCCTACCTGGCTGAAGCTGGAGCGGGAACAGGCGCTCACAGTCCACTTCTTCAACACATGGTGCTCATGGAGCAGAGCCCAGCACAGAGCCCCCTGGTGACAGGTAGGAGTAAAATTTGGAGTTTTCCTTAAAAGATGTAGTGAATAATAGTAAAAAAGGCAACGAAACAGCTTTGATAAAATCTGTGATAATAAAAGGAAAAACAGCAAATCATGAAATGTAAATCTGAACAAAGAAAAGAGAAGTTCAAGTATTATTTGGTTTTTGGTCTCTGGCGGCAGACAAAAAGAAAAGGCATCACCACACTCACAGAGATGTTTGTCCTTGGTACACTGTGTGCCCCCTCACACTGACAGACGTCCATTCATTTGCTCAAACTAATGAGCTCCTTTCATATGTCAGCGTATGCTATGAGAGTGTGACATGGTCACATTGTGCGCCCTTTCCCATCAGCTCATTCACTGACTACCATTTTGCTATTTTGAGCAGGGCACTAGCAGTGAATGGGCAATGACGCACATACAGACGCATTTGTGTGTGTGTATCCACGCAAAAAAACAAAACAAACGTAAAGACAAGGACGTGTTCACGCCCACACACAGGCCAGGAGCAGAGAGCAAATGACAGCCCAGATGCAGTAATTTACTTCTCAGCTCAGACGAGGAAAAGTCGTCAAATAAGCCTCTTAATATCTAAGAACCACATGATAGCTGTGCATCAGCAAGCTCTTTCAGGAACAATTTGAAAACACTCTCCGAGTCTGATATTTTCACAGTAATCAAGCTCCTCAGATCATTTCCCGGGCTCGATTGAGTCTGTTGTTGTTACTCTCCTCACCCGGATGATACACTGTAAATGGACGAAGCTGTTCACTTTTCCCGGCTCGTATCCTCACAATAGAAGAATCGCAGTATGGCAGCACAGATGGTTGTTTTTATTTGGTTCACAAATACATCTGCTGACTAATCTTAGGTCCAACACCAGCAGAAATAAAATGAGAAATTCATCTTTTTTATGTGAACACATCATCATTATCTTGTGTTTTAAGAATTTAGAGTAATGCTTACAATGAAAGGTCAGGGTGTTCTTAGTGTCGACTCATTGTGGTCCGGGATTTTAAGTCATTGTCCTCAGCCACTTAACAGTTTTTCCACTTCATTCAAACGTGAACAGTAAAAACTTCTCCTTGACGGGAGGACCACATCATAATTCACTAAATGATCATTCGTCTTTGTGTCCAATTTTTTTAATCTGGAAAAACGTGGCAGCTGTTCTGGGAGCCACCAATATATTTCTCGCAGACACAGACCCATGAATCACTCTGACACCCAGTCTAAATACTTCATGAGGTTAAGGTTTTTAAGAGTGGCAGCTAGACGAGGCATCATCAAAACACTCACAGTGGAGCACTGTAACTCTGCTAACAGCTGACCTGAAATGTCATACACCACCATGATATCCTGCTAGATTGTAACCAGGTATAACAAGCTAAAACACATTTTCTTCATGTTTAAACAGCACTATCACTATATAGTACGGACAAAGTACTGAAAGTGGAAGCTTTTATGTCCTAATCAAACAACGAACACACAGCCTGTGTCAGACTAAGAATGCATTATATGTTCTTTTTTCTTGAACTCTCTCCCAGACAACCTATGATGAAAGCTCTCCTATGGATATTAGTTTATACTCTATGCTTTTCTGGTTTCATCTCCTCCTCCTTCTCTAACTAAAGTCTTTCCTTTCTGGTATTCAAGGCGTGAGCGGCCTGTCCATGTCGCCGGCAGCATCCATGGCAAAGCTGCAGCGGCAGCACAGACCCCTGGGACGGACCCAGTCGGCCCCTCTGCCCCAGGGGAGTGCCGCGCAGGCTCATGCCCAGGCTCTGGCCCTGCAGCAGCTGGTTGTCCAGCAGCAGCACCAGCAGTTCCTGGAGAAGCACAAGCAGCAGTTCCAGCAGCAGCAGCTCCACCTCAACAAGGTAACAGGCAGAGACACATAACATTATTTCATCATGCATATTCTCGTTTTCCCCATTTCCCCTGTTTTTCTCTCCTGAGCCTCCAAGTGTAAAGTTTTCTATACTCCCTTGATTCATTTTTTGTGTTTGCTGCACATGTTGTCATTGCTGTTGTTATATAACAGTTTCCTCATTGTACTGATTAAGGCAGGTGATGGAAGGAGCCACAAATCTGACATCACATTCAAATAAACTGATAATTAATTAGGGCTATAAGCCAGCGTAGGCCAGAACAGGAGCTCTAGTGTAGTTGTTTGTGTAGGCGGCAGCCAGAAACACAGCCAATACATGCTCGCTGTGGATGTGTGTGAAGTCCTTGATTTTATTCGGCCTTTTTCTTTCTCGCTGTAGTGTTTTTGTTTGCGAGTAGGCGGAGGCAGGTGTGGGTTAACATGTATAGCACTGTGTTTGTGAGTGTGTGTGTACGTGTGTGTGTGAATGTTTGCATCCACGTCTCTGTGACTGTGGCCGAGACAGTTGCCACGGACTGCAAGGTAACTGTGCGCTGCCATGGCAACAGAGCGGAAGCCTCAGCCTTATATGGTCAGGGAGGAAGCGAGCAGTGGCTGCTCTGGATGGCTTTACCTATTCGAGCAGAGTACTCGCTGGAGGAGAGGTGGGTGGATGAAACAAGGGATTTCCTCTCCTCCTCCTCCGCCTCCCCCTGCTCTGCTCTGCTCTCTCTCACTCCCTCCATATGTTTCAGAGCTCTCCAGTGGCAGCTTTTCACACAAACATCTCTATAGCAGCCTCTGGCACGCCAAGGAGTTTTGTCAGGACAGAAATAAAAAATCTCTCCTCAGAACGTTGTTTTGTTCTGTTGGATCAATCAGAATACAAGGGGGCAAAGAGATGTTTTTATTCTAACTGCTGTACTGTGATAGCAGTGGCGGTGTCTGTGTAGTCAATAAATTGCTTGCTTGATTGACAGAAAATTAATCAAGAGCAATTTTGATAACCAATTGTTAAGTTTAAGAGACTGACATTTTTGGATGCACTGGACCTATGAGTGTTCAGGCTGGAGAGTAATGTGTAGGGGAGTGCTTGGTTTTAATTTTTCTGATATCAACATGGTCATCAAGTCACAAATTTAACCATTTTACAGCTTAACGGTTTACGAATGTGCGTTTGAAAACATTAGTGGCAAGAATCAGGCGATGCAGTAACAGAATCTTGATTCATATCTTGTCAGCACTGCGCAGGGTGACAGTTTCCTCTTTGGTTCCAGCATATGTGATGCCAGACACTGAAGATCAATCAAATGATCCCAGTGGGCCAATTCAAATGTCTGGATCTGAGCAGATAATTTGATTGAGATTGACAAAATTTAACTTAATACTCTGAAAAACTGATTAATCATTTTAGTTATTTTACAGGCAAATGTGCATTTTTTGGTTCCAGTTGCTCTTCTGTTTTCAAGAGTTTGTCATTATTGTGCGTCTCATCCATATCTCTGATTTAAGCCTGACAAAGAGGAGGTTTCTGGGAAAGTAGAGCAGAGAGGAGGGGGTGAAAATGGGGGCAACAAGCAGTTTGTTTGGATGTACAAGAAAGAAGACAAAAACAGTAGAGGAGAGGAGGAGGTGTTGAATGAGAGTTGGTGAATGCTCTGACGTCAATGCTCTGTCAGCTCTCTGTCAGGGGAGTCAGAGGCTTACAGCTCTGGGACACACACACATGCACACACACACACACACACACACACACAAACATACCTGTAGCTGTAGCCCACCCTCGGGACTTCCAGCAAACACTTCATCTTACTTGATGTTCTCTTAGTCATAAACACTTGCACACCATGGGGGCAAGTACTCTGCAGCCATGAATGGCACCTTTTGAATGGTTCATGTCAGTGAAAGTGAATGAACTGACAACTGAATCACTACTCAGTAGAGAGCAGGCCCCAGAATGAGTCGATGAAAAGCAGCACAACGGGGAGTGTGGAATGCCTCTGTTCGCAGAGACACATTTTGCCCTGGAGTACAGTCGGCGGAGCGGCCACTCACATTCAATTAGAACGGATAGTTTTGAAATGAGTAACACACCAATCTGACTGAGTAATCCAAATTAAGCTTGTTAAAAGAAGAATGCTCCAGAGTAGGGAGTGATTTGCCAGGAATTTGATTCAGAGGTTTGTCTGAGTGCAGCCTCACACGTTGGAGGGATTTGTCGCATCCCGCTGTTTTATTGTGAAACAAATTTCACATTGCAGCATCATTACCCTCCTCTGCCCACCTCACCCCCCATTGCAGATGATGGCCAAGCCCAGTGAGTCCCCTGTGGGTCGTCAGCACCAGAGCCACCCGGAGGAGACGGAGGAGGAGCTGAGGGAGCACCAGGATGGAGGATCTCTGCCGCCTGGGGTCACCATCAAGCAGGAGCCCCCTGACCCACAGGAGCTGCAGGAGGAGGCGCTTCAGCAGCACAGGGAGCGGGAGAGACAAGCAGAGCAGGAGCTGCTCTTCAGACAGGTAAAGGAGGGAGGGAGTTAAGAAATGCAAACAAATGTGAAAAGAAAGACATGCCTCAGTATCCAGCTCTAAAAATGAGAAGGCTTGGAGAATCAGTGGGAAATTTTGGAGAATTTTTCCAACTCTACTTGGCACTAATGTGTTGTAGGTGTTCCTGGGAAAGTCCTGGAGAGGCAAAAACAAAAAAAAACAGACAAAATTTATTTTAGGCTGTGAAAATGTGCTTGTGTCCCATGACATCCCTGTAATTAAATGCTGAGGCAAAACCTTAGCTGGATCGCTTGTTTTGGCTGCCATCTTTTGGTCATATGTTGCACTTGCACCACAAAAATCTTGATATCATTTTCTTCCATTTGGTCCCCTCATATATACAATTACATGAATTGTCTCAAAGGAAATCACCATTTATCTTCTTTTTTGGTGTGTTTTTTTTTTCATTTTTTGTGTTTTC
>JAPZDV010000017.1:2993687-3013537 GCA_029814665.1 Acanthurus lineatus | reverse complement strand
AAATCCCCATTTATCTTCTTTTTTGATGTGTTTTTTTCTTTTTGTGTGTTTTCATGTGAGCAGCAAGCCCTGTTGTTGGAGCAGCAGCGGATCCATCAACTGAGAAACTATCAGGCCTCCATGGAGGCTGCTGGCCTGTCAATCTCCTTCCCGGGACACCGTCCTCTGTCCAGGGCCCAATCGTCTCCGGCCTCAGCCTCCTCCTTCCCAATCAGCGTCCCTGCCACGGATCCTCCTTCCAAACCTCGCTTCACCACAGGTCCGCTCCACTGTCCTCTCTTATTTAATCTTTTAGCTGTAGCTTCTTTTGCTCATAGGTTTTGTTTTGAGTCTATTTTCTGTTTGCAGAGCAGCTCGGTTGCACCGAATCTATTTATCTGATTTTTCTGCAGTTGTGGCTTGGCTCTGGTCTGCCTCGAGCTTTCATTTGAGAAGTTTTTGGCTTTGAAATGTTACTTCCTTTCCAGTGCACTAGGGAATGAAAAGAGAAACTTCCATCCATGAAGCAGGTGAATTGGCCAGAGAACGGTGTAACAGTTCCAGCCTCCACCTGGCAGCAGCAATAATCGAACTAAAAGAGCTGATTTTGCCAAAATCTTTTCTCTCCCACTTTGTCTTCCTCTCAGACATCTGACTCTTTACTCTATACAAAGATCGAAATGATAAAGGAAGCTGAGATAAAATGAAGAAAGAATTAAGCTCCCACCAGCAAAATACTTTTGGATCTATACTGAAGTTTATCACCATGAAGATGCCTCATACTGTGGCAGTTCATTTTTGCACCATAGCTGAAGATATTTTTATAACAGATTGTCCTACTTTACTCCCACTCAGATCCAAACTGCATTGAAAATTTAAGGGAAGAAGCTGCATCAGAATCAGAAAATCAGGCTGTGACGCTTTACATTTTAAAGAAGTTTCTGTCATTGTTTTATATTTATGTAGGTTTAGAGTTTTTGAGGTAGTATGTGATTTAAGCTTTTTAAATGCCTGATTAGATGCCCTTTTTGAGCAATATTCTTGCTGGAAAAATAAATAATCATGCACTAGTAATTACTTGAAATATTGACTTTCAGATGCTACTTATATATGTCAATCAAACAGAAAGCAGGAGGAAATAAACTTGAAATAAAATAATTGTTTACATTTGTATTATGATCAATTATTATTAAAATAATTATTTAAAAAAGACAAAAAAACCCAAGAGAAACACATTTTGCATAAAAAAGGGGTATATCTTCACACTTGAGAAGCAGGGACATGGCATATTTGTTTTTTGTTAGAAAAAATGGTTAATAATTGATTAACTAATTAGTTTTCTATGAATGCACTATTCTTTTTATTAATCAGAGTGTGTTTTTGTGTTCCTGCAGGCCTGGTGTACGACTCTCTAATGCAGAAGCACCAGTGTATGTGTGGAAACACTAACAGTCACCCGGAGCACGCAGGCCGGATTCAGAGCATTTGGTCTCGGCTGCAGGAGACTGGACTCAGAGCGCAGTGTGAGGTGTGTTTGTAGTGCAAAACACTCCACAGTGAACATCACACAAAGTTGTAAACTGCATATGAGACTTGTATTCCTCTGTGTTTGTGTGTGTGTGTGTAGTGTATCCGTGGGAGGAAGGCCACGCTGGAAGAGCTGCAGACGGTTCACTCTGAAGCCCACGTCCTGCTGTATGGGACCAACCCTCTCCGACAGAAGCTTGATTGTGAGCTCACACACGCACACACACACACACACATACATACATAGTGTATTAGAGTTACACAACTGCTAATATGAAAGCTTATTTTAACTCTTATTTTCTGATCTCCAGGTTCAATCACTCCAATGTTTGTACGGCTACCGTGTGGAGGAGTGGGGGTAAGCAACATTCACAGTTATAGTGCAAATTAAAAAATCAGAATGTGATGCCATCAGGAATAGTTTAATATGCTTGCATATGCATAATATAATGACTCAAAGTGCTTTACATGCAGCAAAAAATGCATATAAGCATATAAAACACACTAAAAGGGTAAAAAAAAAAGTTGTTTGAAAAAAGTAAATATAGTGCAGTAAAAGTTGGCCTTAAATTATTGTTGGAAATAGGTGATTATTTGAAAAAGAAAATATGGAAAGGTGATGAATGTGAGTGTTATTAGATAAATAAAACAAAAAAGGAGTAACCCTGCAGCTTAGTTGACTTAACTGCTGTGGTACAACAACTCTAACCTTTGAATTAACCTTCTCAGCCGCCCCAGTTCCTTCACTTTCCCTCTGTATTGTGGATTTAACCCTGAGACTTGTGTTTTGTGTTTTCCAGGTGGACAGTGACACCATCTGGAATGAGGTCCACTCATCCAGTGCGGCTCGACTCGCCGTTGGCTCTGTAGTGGAGCTCGTGTTCAAAGTGGCGACTCGAGAGCTGAAGGTAACTGTGATCACACTCGTGTGGCTTTGAAACAGATGGTATGGCCTTGAAAGATGTTGACTTCACATCCTAAGGAAAACACAGCAAAGTAGATCTGTTTTAAAAATAGGAAATTAAATTATTCCATCAGGATCTATTGTCTTTAAGAATTAGACTGTTAATACAACTGCTTTTTTACTGAGCATGTCCAAGAAAATAATTCATTTTTTGTTTTAAAGTGAGTGACAGCTCTTATTTGTTACACTTTGTTGTTTTGCTTGTCCGCATATTGTTGTTTACAGTTCACTTTTCATCTTTTCTTGGATTTAATGCTACGATGGTGCAGTAGCTATAACAGTCTGTGCTAAAAATGCTTCTTGTGGGATTGTTTTCCATTCAGAAGTTGTATTTTTCTAATCATTAAAGGCTCTCCTGTTCATGTTTTTAGTGCCTATTGGGCTAAATTGCAGTGTTTTTAGCTGTGGTTCACCGCTACTTAGTAAACATAGAGGGAACATTGAATGGTGATCAGTGCCGCGGTGGTTAACAGACTCCTTTTTGCTCCTGTCTGTCTTTCCAGAATGGTTTCGCTGTGGTTCGCCCTCCTGGACACCATGCAGAGGAAAGCACTCCCATGTAAGGCCACAGCCGTCACCGCACTCAGTCGGAGACACTTAATCTACTCATACAAATACCAGCACTTGAACATTCGTCTGGAATAGAAATTACATAAACCACTGAGCTTATCTGCACATTAAGTACCAAGTGTCTTTATTCTTCCAGCTGCTTCAAGACTGTTTTATTTATTTATTCTTATCCTCTTCACAGTGTGTTTAAAATACACTTTAAAAACATGAAAACAGAGTAGGGAAGCGCTTTAACACAGCTCAGTGTCATGACAAGCTTCTCTTTGCTGCTGTTTCAGGGGTTTCTGCTACTTCAACTCCGTGGCCATCGCAGCCAAACTGCTGCAGCAGCGACTCAACATCAACAGGATCCTCATCGTGGACTGGGTCAGTGTCTCCAGTTCCATCTCATCATCATGAGGGAACGTCATGGAATTATTTGCATATATAGTGTTTGTTTTAAGGGGCACACATCATGGTAGACTTTGTGATGACATCATGTGTTTGCTGTCTGACCACAGGACGTTCACCATGGCAACGGCACCCAGCAAGCGTTCTACGACGACCCCAACGTCCTTTACCTGTCCATTCATCGCTATGACGACGGCAACTTCTTCCCTGGAAGCGGAGCACCTGATGAGGTGAGTGTGTGTGTTTATTTACTGTCACCAGACCTGAGCAAAACAAATCCCAGTGCATTGTGGGAAACATTTTTCACAGGATCCAGTTTTCATAGAGAATGGCGTTTAAGTTAAATATGTAAAAATAATAAACGACAATGAGTTTGACTTTTTTTTACTGTGGTGGATGGCTGATTATTAGATTATTAACAACTGATTAATTGTACTGTCTGTAAAATGTCAAAAGATGGTGGAAGTGGTGACTTCAAGCAGCTTGATGTTGATGTACTTTTCTTTGTCATGTACATAAGAATGTGAATCTCACTTGAGCTTCTCTTTGCAGGTGGGCAGTGGTCCTGGAGTCGGGTTCAACGTCAACGTTGCCTTCACTGGAGGACTCGATCCACCCATGGGGGATGCAGAGTATCTGGCTGCCTTCAGGTACGAGATACAGCGTCACTAAATCACACAGAAACAAAGCAGCTTCACTGCAAATGATAAAGTAGAAACTGTGAGTTTTCAACTTTCAGTTTTCAGTTTTCATTACTTAAGCTGTAAGCTGATAAACTGCAGTACTTTTTACTCAGTCTTCTTTTAAATACTAAAAACTTGCAATAATGGAAAATCTAAAATAAGCCAACTTAATGAAATAAATGTCTAATAAATGCCTCAGGCAGAAAAATTGTTGCTGAATATTTTCCCCCAAAACATCAGCGTTACTCAATAAAAAAAGTGTCTGTTTGCAGCTTTGTGACATAGCATTTTATAGATGATCCACTGAGTTTTTGAATCTTATCTAGCTTAAGAAGTATAAGCATTTTAATCATTAAAATTTAGTTAAATGTCATTTTAGTTTTTAAAATCTCTTAGATTCACTTTTAAAAGTGTTGGCTGTTATCTTGTACAATCTTCACACTCCACCCTCCCACCCTCAGGTCTGTGGTGATGCCCATAGCCAATGAGTTTGCTCCGGACATCGTGCTGGTCTCTTCTGGTTTCGATGCTGTGGAGGGACACCCCCCACCTCTGGGCGGCTACACTTTGACGTCCAAGTGTGAGTATGAGATTATGTGAAGTATGTTTCTTATCTCACGGTCCAGCAGCTGACCACACAAAACAAAAAGTCGGATTCTGGACTGAAAATTGTGTTTCTCAAGCTGATAAACAGCTAAAAGAGCCAATTAAACTCAACTGCTGTAGCAAATAACCGAAGTTTTAACATTAATTCACCTTTTTTTCTTCAGGTTTTGGCTATCTGACCAGGCAGCTGATGACCCTCGCTGGAGGTCGGGTGGTCCTGGCTCTGGAGGGGGGGCACGACCTCACCGCCATCTGCGACGCCTCTGAGGCCTGCGTGGCAGCCCTGCTAGGCCAGGAGGTAAGGAGGTCACCAAGATAACACACAGGATCTGAGTCCTGATCTTTATTTCTTACAAGGAAAAGGGAACAGGAGGAAGTGTGACATATTTTTCTGTTTGTCAGTTGGTGCTTCACGTCTGGAGCTGAACCAAACTCAAAAACACATCTGTTTTTCCTCCTGCTGTTCAATCATGAAAGGACTACCTGCAGATATGAAATTATTTTAATAGATAGAGATTTCATTAATTGTAATCTTATTTAATCTGCTGTGTTCGCAGTGTGATGGAAACTGAAAAAAGAGAAAATCTAAATCATATATTATTTCAGGGACACAGCTGCACTAATCTTATAGGAATGTTTCATTACTTAAGCTGTAAGCCATTAAAAACAATTTGAAATATCTTTTGAGTTTTACCTTGATAAAGAGAAAAGGACAGAAAGGGACAAATTGTACCCATTCCAGTGTTTTGTGTGAATACGTGTCATGAAGTACAAGACAGGAGCTGATTTTTTTATGGCTTTATGAGTGTTTTATGTCATGATGTTGACTTTCTGGGATCCAGAAAACAAATTAAGTTGAAATATGGACTGGGAGTGGAATGAACTCATATAAGATGGTGAATTACCTCCCTTGTATTAAGTATTGGAAAGCAGCCCCTTTTATAGTTTCATGTTTACATTATCTGTGTGTTTTTGTTCTGTGCAGCTGGATCCGCTGCCGAAGGCCGTCCTCGAGCAGAGGCCCAACCCCAACGCTGTTCGCTCTCTGGAGAAAGTTTTAGAGACTCACAGTGGGTTTACAGATGGACACAATGCACTTTTACCTCATAATGGCACACAATTCAGACAAACTGCCTTAAATCTGAGTATTTAGTCGCCAAACATGCATATTTCTCTGTTTTTTCACATCTCATTCTCCCTCACCTGCAGGTAAGTACTGGCGCTCGGTGCACCGTTACTCACCACGGCTGGGACTTTCCCTGCTGGAGGCCAAACGAGGAGACTCGGATGAGGCGGAGGCTGTCAGTGCCATGGCCTCTCTGTCTGTGGCTAACACCAATGCCATGGATCAAAGGTAAAGGATCTGAAATCACTTCTAAAGTTGCATCTACAGTATATATTTATAACCTTTTACCAACATGACTGTAAATCCATCAGAGCTCCCCAACATTTCTTAAACATTTCTTAAAATGTAATTTGTGTCCAGAGGTGACAAAGACATCCTGCCAAAGCAAATTGCAGTAAATCACAAAAAGCTATTGAAATCTTTCAAGAGGTTTTAAAAACAAGTAATGCTGTTAAAAACAACGTGCAGGACATCATTATGCTACATTGTTAGGTAATAAATGAGACAATCCAGGAAATGCAGTGCAAAGAAGTAAGAACACATATTGAAATAAGTTCATTTTGGCGTGTTAGTTTATTCTTAATTAAGTACATTTTACAAACATTGCTTTTGTTATTTGAAAGTTTGTATCTACATGAAGTGAGGTTTTCTGTCAAAATCACAGATAAATGTGATCCTGAAAAATGTCTGAATGGTCCTCAACAGGAGAGCAACATTTATGAGTGACTGTGTTTCCCTACACACAGTTGCAAAGGGAGTCCCAAGTCCATGACAGTCAGGAGGTTATCTGCATGTAGAGCGCAGCTGCAGCGCTGGACACAGGAAATGTGGAGGAAATGCGACAGAAGTTTAATGTCTGTGTTTATGTCTGTTTTGTCCAGCAGGCCGGAGGAGGAACCCATGGAGGAGGAGGAACCACTGTAACGGAGGGAAACACGACGGTGTCACACTGTTACCATTGACCTCTCCAGAGAACGCCTCTTTGAGCTGCGAAGAGTCTCGACTGATCCCTTCATTTAGTCCCCCTAACCCCACTCACCACGTCAGTCACCTTGATTGGCGGCCCCTCGGCCAAAAAAACGAGGGAGAGGGGGTGGGCTCAGCCTCAGAGTAGGGAGCCAATCAGGAGACAGAGGACTGAGTTGGAAAAAAAAAATAAACATACCGGCGTTGCTTGGCAGCGCTCGCTCAGAGACACTCATTTTTTTCTGTCAGTCTTCGCACCCCCACGTTAGCCCGCAGCGGCTAACCAAGTGACCAAGGCAGCGGGCGAGTGTATTTGGAGTTTGGGGCGAGATCAGGTCTCGTCATAGAGAGGCGCAGAAACATACGGTGCTTTACACAGCTGCCTTCTGACCACATACAGTATGGACACCAGGGACAGCAGACGTTCCCCGCTGTCAAACTCAGCGCGGGAGTTTCTTTTCTCTTTTCTCAACTATTTTTCCCAACTAAACAAGGGCATCGCGGCAACTGAGATAATATTTTACAAGATGCGTTCACTGTGGACTTTGGCCGGCCGAAGTTTGAGTAGGCTTTTGCAAAGATTTTGATGACGAGACTGTCGCCTCGCTGGAGCAGCCTGTCTTTGAAGAAAGGTTGACGAGTGAGAGGAGTGCCTTGGTGAGGGGTCCGCTGGATTTCAGGATTGTTCAGGAAAAGATTGCCTTAAAGTCAAAAGATTTTTCTTGCTGAGGAATCGGCGTGAGGGAGGGAGACGGAGAGTTTTCAGTCCGAGAATGACAAAAATAAAGCAAACAATCTTTCAGCATGTTTACTTGGAACGTGATGAAGACAACATTTATGTCTCTCACAGCCTCTCTCGAAGAGTTGCTTTACTTTTGGATGGATCTATTTTTCTGTAAAAAAGAAAAACGCTTTGTAAAGGTAGTTGCCAGCTTCAGTAGAAAAACGGTGCAAACATGGAGACCTTCAGACATTGAAATTAGATTAAAAACTCTCAAAAAGGTTCAGCCTCTGATGTAGCTTCCCTTTAACTGAAGTGATTGCTTTGTAAACATAAAGCATGCGTTTGAGCAGAGAGACCAGACATTTTTGCAAGATTTTTGAATGTTATCCAAAACAGAAAGCCAAGCAAGAAAAGCTAAAGCATGAGTTTGCATATACAGTAGTACTTTCACTTCACTTAGCTGGCGAGTCAACAGACACTTCTCGTATTGGCCCTTTCAGATAAGGCCTCGATACCCAGTTCAATGTTTACTAATTTAATCCTTCACAGACCGAGTGAGCATTTCTGTGCGTGTGCCGATCGGCGTCCCATGCTTTGCCGGTTGGCAGCTACCTTGGTTTGCTAGTGTGAGCTCAACATTAGTCATGTATATTGGATTGAATATATTTTGAGGGGCAGTAATCGAATATTGCCTGTTTGTATCTACATGTATGATTTCCACATCGAGTTGTCGATTTAAAATATCGGAAAAAATGTGTTTGGTAAGCGTGTCCACTTTTTATTTTTTATTGTATAAGATTATTTTTCTAACTTTTTTCATCCATAGATTTTGTTCTGTGTTTTTATCCGTTTTCTGGATAGTTATAGGGCTGCCATTCACACACTTAGTACTTTTGTCACGTCTTGTTTCAAACTTTCTTTCTTGTATTTATCAAAAATATTGAGCGACACTTTCTTTCTCTCTTCCTTTCTTTCTACGGCTCTCTCCGCCTTTCTGCATTTTCATCAATTGTGTATTTATAACATGTACTGTTTATAGGAGATTTGTATATGAAAATTTATAAATGTACTCTAACTAATGACAGCTATGATATCGTGAGCGACAAACAGTATGGTGTACGATATTACTCCATGGACTTTTAAAAAGAAGCAGCATATTTAACTCGTCATCGACTGCACTGTTTTGCCCTCAAGTGAAATCATTATACGGCACTGCAATTGACTTTCTGATCGCCTTCAGAGTAAAACATTTCACTTTGTTGCCTGATTGGTACATTTTCCTCTTGAGCATGAGCGATATGCACTTCACCAACAAATCAAAAAAGAGGTTTAGAAGCCGTTTTATGTAGCTAGCTGAGTTTAACTGGAAAGGAAAAGAACAGGAGGGGACACAAATGTCCAAAAAGTGGAATTTGAACTAATTTTGGATGGAAAACATCAGCAGATAAATTCAAAAATCTCTTGTGTTGCACTAACACGACTCTCCGCGACATCAGCACCTACTACAGTGACACCAGTAGTGGATCAGATTGTTCAAACTAACCCCAACTGCTTTGTTAAACACCCAATTAAAGATGACTATCATTTTATATTTTAAGTTGATATCATTTTATAAAACTTGTAAAATTTGAGCTTAAGTTAATATTCTTCATGTCTAACAAAACATTCCACATGTTACTCGTTTAATTTGGCTTTTTTTTTGTGAATTTGAGGGTTTTTTTGTAGAAACTTTAATACTACTCTTTTGTTTTTTGCCGTCTGCTCGCGCCAACTTTAACTCTTTGCATGGTTTGTGAGTCAGCATGCCTGCTTGTCTATGTAACAAAAATGTATTTGCACAATAGAAGAAGAACACTGGAGGACTTAAAAAAGAATAAAACCTCCCTAGCAACTCCCGAGAGCACCAGGCAGGATGGTTTTCTTCCTCTCTGGTGTGCAAACAATTCAAAAGACTTTGTCCAAATGACTCCACTGAGAAACATTTGATATTGTTCTTATTGACCATCGTTTCCAATAAGTGATTTTAACTTGATTCAGCACTTAAAACATGTATGGACTGTGCTAAAGAGAAACATGCTCTGCCAAACCTCTGCTACATTCACACCTTAAAAAGACTCCCAAAGAATGTTCTTCTTTCAAAGATCTCTGAACGGGCACTGTTACAGTAGTGAATTGATGGATATCGGTTTGGAAAAAAAGGGCATCGTCGTTTTGATTGTCACACCCACCTCGGCCAGTTCTATATATATATAACCACTGTGGCTCAAGAGCAATTCTCGGTTTACATGTAAATGGATAAAAAAGTTATTTTTTGTTTGTTGTTTGTCTCTATTGATGAAAAATCTTTCTTTGGGACCTACGCTTTGGACATTTCATCTCTGACATCATCTATAAAATATATTTCTGAAAAATACAAGAATCTGTGGCTGTGTGTTTCTCTTCTTTTTGCAGTTTTTTTTTTTTGCAAATTAAATCTGTTTAATGGGTTTCAAAAATATTATATCAGGACCAACCTTTGGTGCTATTTTGGGATTTTTTTTAATCAATAACAAGCCGTCTGGACAAAATCAATTCAGCAGATATGCCGACTATCAGCAGAGATTCTCTCATCAGTTGTGAAAACCTTTAAAGTGTGTTGTCTCTTCTTAATCACTGACATGACGTCAGGACTTCAGATTGTCTACCTGATGATGCAAAGTGAGATTATCAGACTGACAGAAGACCTGAGGAAGCTCTAAGAGTTCTGTGCTTTTATAACACAAGTCCAATAAATACTCAAAGTCCATGTTTGCAATGTAAATAATCATTAATGATAGTGCTTGTGGCTGAATTCTTGAAATGTGTTTGGAAAGACAGGACAGCATCTCAGCTCTCTTTGTTTTTCAGGATATTTTCCATGCAAATGTTCTTGTTCCTGCATCTGAAGACCAGTAAATTAGCTGCCCAGCACATGACAGTAATGATGGCAGAGAGTATGTCACCACTGAAAGGAAAACAATATACGAGAGGCCCGAAGTCTCAGCTGACTTCTGGTTGAGTGGAAAATCTAATTTCAAGAACCAATATCACAAGTGTGCATGCTGGATTTAGTCAAAGTTCAACACAGCAGTTATCAGGTGATCTCCTCTTCTTTGGATGAAAAGTCTTTTCTGTCTCTATAAGACAAAAAAACGGTGAAAAATTTCCAATATTATAATCAAACAGCTTGTTTTTCTCAAACAACTGATGGAGGCTGAAGATATTTAGTTTATTGTTATGGAAGTCAATGGAAATTAACAAATTGTCTTAAAAGAAGCCAGATACATAATGTGTTGCATTTGATAAAAAAAGAAATAAAATAAATGAGATTCAGAACAGTATTGATTAACATAAAGGCATTTGTAGCAAAAACATCTCTTTCTACCAATGACAAATTAGCTGTGCAATAAAAGAATAATTACAAGAGATTAGTTTAGAGAAGAAACATAAAAAGATGGAAAAAGTATGATTACACGAGAGGCTACATGTGTTTATTGAAGATGATTAAATAATATGATAAAATGCCATCTTCAATTCAAAATTACACAACTTTATGAAAGACAAGCTCATATATGTTGTTTCTATCTTAAAAAGAAACAGTTTTATAGTCATTTTATTAAATAACTAGTTTGTAGGTTTTTCAGTTACACTGAATATTTTACATCATAATGCTTATATAGTATTAAAAAATTAATAAACAGCAAAACAAGAATACATGTGACAAATAGTCAAGTACCCGAAAAGGATGAGTTATAATACAAAAATTACAAAATAAAAGAGCAAAACAGCACCACCAGGTATATTACTTGTAAAGTATAGATATTTATGTTTTCTAAAAAGGAGATTTAAAATAATTATGAGTCTAATAGTTAACAATAAAGCGGCGTAATAAGCGCTCGTGTGTAAGGGGACTGCAGCTTTGTCCAATGAGGGGAGGGCACTTCCCTTCTACCACGCAAATACAGACCTGATATTTCCTCTCTGCCCACTGTCCCCACCGCCGCATCAGTGCAATGCCAAAGCTGCAACATTAGCAAGCCACTTTTTTCCCATTTTCATCACCCTGAAGTGGGGAGACCCGTCGTACTTTTTTACTCTTCTTTTCTTTTCTTTTCTGAGCGAGTCGTCGCGGGTTTTCGGACATGCCTAACATCGTGCTTTTTAGCGGGAGCTCTCACCACGACCTGTCCCAGAAAGTGGCTGATCGGCTGGGACTGGATCTGGGGAAAGTGATAACGAAGAAATTTAGCAACCAGGAAACATGGCGAGTAGATTTTTAATCCGTATACGACGCTGATTAAGCTCTTGTTTTTTCACAGCCACACATTTGAGGCAGAGGTTGTATTTTCGTGCTGTTAAAGCTGGTCGTGTCGCCCCAGCCTCGGTATCACATGTGGGTAACGTTAGGTTAGCTTGAAGCTAACAATAGTTTACTATTCAGCGGGCAGCTATACACGTGACTAGCTAGCCACATGTAAACACGGCAGGCTAGCAAGCTAACACCAGTGCGTCCTTTATCGGACAGCTTTGCTAGCCTTAAATTCTTTATGTAAAGTTTTAAATCGTATACATGGCTCTTTTTTGTACGCGTCAGTATGTGCAAGAGTGGCAAAACATTGTAGTTAAAGTGAAAGTAGGTGTTAGATTTCGTTTGTAGCGTAAAATCATGTAAAGTATCTAACGTTAGGTCTGTTTCCCGTGTGATGGGAGGACGAGAGTCGGGCCAAATGTTTTATATGTGCTGCCAAGTGGTTTCCCGAGCTTATTCTGATAATCTGATATTTTCTGATATTTAAAGATAACTTTATATATGATAATAGGCAGCTGATAACTTATATTAGCCCGTTATAAGGATAAATCTTAGCTAGGAAGTTGCTAGTGTTGACGTGGGAACTGATTGTTACGGTTTTCAAATATGACACCTTAATCCTAGATAGTTGGAGACTGTTAGCTAGCTGTAACTCTGAAATCAGCGGGTATTGGTGATTTAAATACCAATGTAACACGTATTATATCGAAAAGAAGCTCATTATTTGGTGAGGATTTGTGTCCGATAATGGATGCTGGCTAATCCACTGTCATTTTAACATGATTAACGTTACGTGGCTACAGATTACAGACGAGAACATGTGGCTCATCTAATAAGGTTTGAAGCAACAGAATAAACAAATTGAATCGTTGCAGCCACTTAAATGGATCTTTAAATTGTAAATCTTATTATTAATAGGAAACGTTTGCTATCATTACTGCATGGTTTTGCACACGTTCAGCCACCACTGCCTAAATCACATGCATTTAATTTGCTAATTTCCAAAGTCTATCTGACTATTAGTTGATCACGCCAGCAGCTGGTGGTGTTTAATATTTGCCCCACACAGGACTTTTATGACATTTACTGCCTGTTTTACGGTCTGTCCTTGAGGAGTCACTTGAGGTTGTATGGCTGTGTGAACTTTTCTGCAGGATTGACCTTTTTGCTCATTTCTGGCCTGTTTGTCTGGCTTTGTCCATCTAAACTCATCACAACACTGTTTGTCCATTGCAGCTTTAAGTGCAGCTGTCCAGCTGTCTAATCTAAATGCATTTAACTCTCTTTGCTTGAAACCATGCACTGCACAACAGCTTTGGCTTGGATTTCATTCCTGCCAGCGTCTCTCACTGATGCACTCACTTAATTGTAATGCACTCTGGATAAAAGCATCCACCATCCACTAAACGTCAGCACCACAGTTTCCTCCATTAAACACTTTGGAGCTTGTGAAGGTGTCTTGACCTCTTCATCCCCTGTAAGGCCCTCCCTGCTGCTGATGTTTTCACGCACTGCTCCAAAATCCCGGCAAAACTGATAAGCTATGTTGAGGTTTCTCCCCAGGGAACACAGCTGTGCAGGCGACACAAAGAGCTAAACAAAGATAATTTTTTCATCCAAGCAGACTTAACAGAGAAGTGAGGATGGGAAACTAATAACAGCTCCAACACAGGTTTTTGCCAGCTGACTCACAGAGGTGAAGGCCAGTCAGGGATGCTGAGAACATTACAAGGAGAAAGTTAATTGGATGCAGCTACCTGTCTCCAATGATTAAATGCATCAATCTGTCCTACTGTAAAAATATTAAGGTTTTTTTGACTTTATTTAATTACAAAAGGTATAAAGAAATCATAAAATACCACCTCACTCATAAAAAAAAGACAAAACAAGTCAAACAAGAAGCCAAAAATATGTTGAAAATGACCTTGTAGTGCTTCATTACCTATTAATTTTTATTACAGTCTTTTACTAAATTTTGTAAGATGGTAATCAGTGTACAGGCACCTCTCCTTTGAACAGAAAAAAAACACAAAATGACATTGTACAATCCTTAACATAAAAAATCTGGGATGTTGATAAAAGCATTAATAAAAACGAAATGCAATGATTTTCAATTAATTTCCAACCTGTATCCACATTTTAGGGTAAATTTGCAGAATAAGACTGCAAAATTGAGCAAAAATTCATAATTATGTGTTCATTAGAATAAAATAACCTGAAAATAAGAGTAGTTTTGTTTTCATTATCTTTAGAATTAGCTTTTTACATCTACAGAGGGAAGGGGTCTTCATCATCTGAGTCCCCCATGTCTCTACAGAAGCCCAGAATGGACAAACCAGACATCAAGTGCTTATTACAGACCTTTTACCTTTTGTCTCTTTGCAGTTGCTGTAGATTCTCCAATTCACTATTAAAGGGGAATGTTGGTTGCAATCTGTTACTTCACCACTAGATGCCACTGAATCCTGCATGCTTGAACTTAAACAACACATACTAAGTTTTTAGAATTTAGGGCACCAAATGTTAAAATGTTAATGTGATAAATTTAATTTTTTTCTTCTTTCTTTACGTACAACTTCAGTCGGGTTAGGCCACTTATTTTCAAAAAAGACCTGCACTCTCTCTGTGAAGTTATGCTGTTTTGACACATGCTGAATGTGACCGTTTGCTGATATTGAATCTAAAACAGTGCACCTCTCTGGGACTTAATAATTCTGAATGAAGCCAATCACCTTTTTCTACATTATGATTTGTAAAAATAAATGTTTTATGTCATGCATACATCATGGGATTTTGATCAGCCAAAAACAGATGATTTTATCAGCTAACAGATAAATCTGATGGGCTCTGCTTGGCTTTTTCTTGCTAGAATAAACAGGAACGTCCCCATAAAGCCGCTGCAGCAGCACATGTCACTCCTAAACATGTATGTACCTCACAGCTATTAATGTTGCCTTCACAAGCAGGATCCCTGTGCTGTGGGCACGTAAAAACATGTTTCCATTTCTCAAAGCTATTGAAAGTTATTGTTTTGGTATGTGTACTAAAACTGTTGATGTTGATGGAGCTGAAACAAGAGGCAGCCAACCATTTTATTTACATTTTGAGTCACTTTTCAAGCCTGAACTTTGTACAAATGCTTGCACCAGCTTCTTAAAGAGTTCAAATTTGCTCCCTTTTTGACATCCGTAATAATGAGCCTAATTCAGGTTTTGAACATTTAAAAACTCAGAGGAAAATTACGCACAATCTGAATTTTGTGGATAAAATTGTTTTATAAATTTATTGAGAAAATAGTCAACAGATCAATAGAAAAGGAGAATCTTTTTTAGTTGCAGCTCTTGTTGTAAATCTTATTCCTCAATAATCTTGAGCGGCCAAATGTCGTATTTCAAGTCTGACAAACTTGTCATTCTTTGTTTTTTTGTTTTTGTTCAGGATCTTAGAAGCTTGCCATGAAACAAGCTGCAACAGTGTGAGCAGCAACCTTTATTCGCAGTGTTTCAAAGACAGACTCTGGCTCTGTAAGTGCTGGCCTCCCTTAAAAACACTCCCAGGCCTTGTGACTGCACAGATGTGCTGCAGCTCATACACATTACAACCGTACATGTCCAGTGATCACATGAGAGTGGATGGGACGACCTGGTCATATCCTGCAGAGGAATGTTTCACTCCCACACGCCGCCTGCTTCAGCGTCAGCCTGTGTGTTTACCTGGCAGAGCAGTTTTCACATTTTTTTCCAAACATCCTCGGTTGAGCAAAGGGACGCGGCCCAAACTTGTTTCTTAGCATTCAAAGCAGCTGCGTCTTATGTGTCTTTATTCAGCTTTTGTCTGAGTCAAAGTTGAGTGGCTGAATGCTCACGGCTAAAAAGTGCATCACTGGAGCTCCAAAATAAACTGTATGTCTTTTTTTAATGTGGGAAGAATTGTTGCAAAATGTTAAAACAAGTGATGGTTTGAAAGTAACTTGTTACATCAGTCTCAAGTTTTTCCGCTTGAGTCCTAAAGCTGCCGTGTGTCCCCTCTTTGTGGTCCCAACAGTGTGGAAATCGGGGAGAGCGTGCGTGGCGAGGACGTGTACATTGTGCAGAGCGGTTGTGGTGAAATCAATGACAACCTAATGGAGCTGCTCATCATGATCAACGCCTGCAAGATTGCATCCTCGTCCCGCGTCACCGCCGTCATCCCCTGCTTCCCCTACGCCCGGCAGGACAAGAAGGACAAGGTAGACACACACACTCACACACATACACATAAATCCACTCATCACGTTTCAGTTCGTACTGTACAATCTGTCCTGGTTCATGCTGGAACTTTTTCTGCACCTCTGATGTCAGTTCATAAGGAGGCAATTACCTTTTTTATTGGTAAATAAAATCAGAAAGTGATGATTACAGCATGTTGCCTCATAAGTATTGTACTTAATGCAGAATTAATGTTGTGGAAACGACTTTAAATAAAAGATATGAGCCACTGCGAGCCACAGTGTGCATACTGTGCTGTAATCCTCTTAATCTGTTATATATTGATTGTATTGGTTACACTTTACTTTAAAGCTCCCTTGCTTAGCATTTATAAACAGCTATAAGTAAAGGGAAAGTCTGCTAGCTGCTAGGCTAATTTATGCAAAGAAAAATGCCACAGGCTTTAGCTAACAATGTGACTGTCCAGACAGAATCACTCAATGAACCTTGACAGGGACTAAATTTTAAACTTTAGTTAAGCCATGTTTTATGTGTGTGGGTGGAGTTACTTCATGCTTAACTTAACCGCAAATAACTGCTTTCAATTTACATACATTTATATGATTGTTTTTTTTCTTTTGTGGCAAAAATCAGAAACGAAAAGGGTGGAAGGTTCTTCTGTAATTGTTAAATTGGCACATAACTGCATTACAGCCTATTATAACTCTTATTAAAAGTTAAAATAATGTGTACGAATGCTGTAGGTTGACTGTTAACTAACTTTGCAGTGTTGTTTTGAATTTTCTCACTGTTAAGTAATGTGAGTCATTTGCCGCTCTCAGAAAAATCTGAAAATTGACACATCAGACGCTGAGGCAACCTGCTTATCTTGTAAACCATTATCTGGAGTTGCATTAGGTGTTGATGCAGCTAATCAGCTCCATATGAAGTAACAAGAGTCCTGCAGTTTTCCATTAGTTGAGCACCTGGAGAGTTTTACAGTGAATTATTCTCCTCTCATGTCACACCTCTTTTCTTTCACTGAGCTTGCACATGAGCGCCAGTGGGTGTAACATGCAACCACCTCATATGTCTTGAGGGTTGAAGGGGTGTTTTTCAGACGAAGATTTCACTTTGAAAAAATGTGCTGCTCTTAGGCGTCCCGCTGGATTGTGTGTATGTGGGGAAACACTGAAGTTTAAGTCCATTTCAGCTCACAAACACTTTAAGATTTCAATAAAGTGGGTAATCTCAGCCTGTCAAAGGAAGCCGGATGGTAAAATTCTCTCTGGTTTTAGTCTTTAATTAAGAAATGTGGGATTTTCCCTGAAGAAAATAAGCAAAAAAAACCTGCTCTCAGGTCTTTTGAATTTACTGTCGCAACAAGTTTCGAGGTGCTTAATGTGTTTCAAATGGATAATTTATCAATTCAACCTCTGCATTTCCTCTAAACGCACACACAGCCCGGCCGTCGTCTCCAGGTAGTCAAGTGTTTTGTCAACAAGCCCCGAAGCTCGAGCACGATGTGTTTGTCCACACAGTGTTGACTTTCCTTAAGTGAACTTGTGGCATCAGCAAGGTCAAGAAATTAAGAGTGGCCAGCTGTAACGGAAAGGGTATTGTTGAAGTTTAGCAGCTACAGGTCCTAAAAAAAAAGTCCTCTTGGTCAAAACAAGCAGTCTTAAAATGAATCAATCTCAAATTCAGACAAAATGTCACAGAAACTGATTGTGACCTGATGTGGTTTGCAGTGTTTTTCTTCTGTAAAACTCGGACATATTTCTCTCATGCTCACCTCAAGCGACTGTGTCTTGATGCTTGTCTCAGAGTCGAGCACCCATATCAGCCAAGCTGGTGGCCAACATGTTGTCTGTGGCCGGCGCCGACCACATCATCACCATGGACCTCCACGCCTCACAGATCCAGGTCAGTGAACCAGGTTTTTATGTTAAAGTTATTTTAGCTTTGTTTCTTTCACTCTGCAAGTGTGAAAGTCAGTCTGATGCTTATTTTTCTACATTATCGTGTCAGTTTACTTGAATTCAAACCCAGATCCAACTCAGTCTGTGGCCTTCAAATTTAGACTGTTTGACCTGCTAGCTTAGCTTAGCGAGGCTTTAGCAGACAAAAACACAGTTTGACAATGTTAGCTGCTAGCTTAGTGAATGTAGTTGTAGAATTAGCATTTCTGCTTCAACTGCACTTAGTTTCTCCATGTTATTGCAAGTCAAAGCTCACTAGAATGAGAAATGATTTCTAAATTTACGTGTCCAGGTTTAGAGCAGATGATGTGATGTTGCATTGTAGTTCTGGGCCAAAGTCTTCGAAGAAACCATGTTGTATAATTTTAGAGTCCAGATGATACACAGTTGCAGTCTAAGAAAAGTTATATCACCTGAAGAAGGAATAATATTTTCACATCATTAAATGTGTTTGGAGTGAGTTACATTGTGCTACATCCTCGTTTTCCTTGAGATGTTTTCTTTTAGTCTTTCAGCTTTTGTTGTTTTTCAGTGAGGGAAAACAAAAGTAATATTTACCTGTTGTTGCCTTTTTCTTTCCTTTTTAAAGGGCTTTTTTGACATTGCTGTAGACAACCTTTATGCAGAGCCTGCTGTTCTGCAGTGGATCAGAGAAAATATCCCAGAGTGGAAAAACTGTATCATCGTGTCTCCAGATGCCGGAGGAGCTAAACGGTGAGACAGCAGGATCCTTGTTGATGTGCAGAAGTTTGTTTAGATGATGATCTGTCTGCAGGTGTCACCATCTTTCCACTTCATCACCTCAACAAGTTCAAATCAAGAGGACTTCAGTGAGAGTGTTCTTGTTTGACAAGCAGTCTGTGTTTAATGGCTCCGTCTTCCTGTTTTCTGCCCAGCGTGACGTCCATCGCTGACCGCCTGAACGTGGACTTCGCCCTCATCCACAAAGAGAGAAAGAAGGCCAACGAGGTGGACCGCATGGTGCTGGTGGGCGACGTCAAGGACCGCGTGGCCATCCTGGTGGACGACATGGCCGACACCTGCGGCACCATCTGCCACGCTGCTGACAAGTCAGTGTCATTCAGAGCCTTTCTTTTTCTTTCTTAGCGAAAACAGAATGTAATGTGAAAATGGCATCAGGTGTAAAGTTGCATGTATTATAAAAACAGAAGGAATCAGTTCTGAATTTACAGCATTTCCTTTCTCTCTTCAGGCTGATTGATGCCGGCGCAGTAAAGGTCTACGCCATCCTCACACACGGCATTTTCTCCGGCCCGGCCATCTCTCGCATTAACAGCGCCCCGTTTGAGGCCGTGGTGGTGACCAACACCATCCCACAGGAGGAGAAGATGAAGGCGTGCCCGAAAATACAGGTGCACCTCAAGTTTTTGCTCTTAAACTTGAACCATGTGTTTCTTTTCCAGACTGAACAAACACTTCAGTAACTGTCTTGTCAATTCTGCCTTTCAAATAAAATCCAGTTGAAGCAGGATGACGTTGAATTGTTCCCTCCCCTGCATTGAGCTAACTTAAGCTAGCCTCCAGTATTTTAATTCAGACTGCAAGTGATTTGCTTCCGATGTGTTTCTAGCCAACAGCATGTTAAAACATGCACAGCTTCACCTGACTTTTTCCCTTTAAAATGACACTGCTGGCAGCTTAAAGATGCAAATTAGGTCTCAACATTTCATATCCTGCTTGAGTCCGCAGGCCTGAAACATCCAGTCAAACATCTTCTGTGGCTTAGCATTTGAGCCAAAGCCAAGTCTAATATAAATGTGCACTATGTAGCTTCTTTTGTGCTTGAATGAAAATTACA
>JAPZDV010000017.1:2947881-2984036 GCA_029814665.1 Acanthurus lineatus | reverse complement strand
TGCAGTGGCTCTGTGTGTAACCAATCAGATGGTTCTGTGGGTGGGACAATACTGGAGATAGAGTAGTGACTGCAGACGAAGAGGAGCGGCTGCATCAGGGCCAAAATAACCCAGTTTTAAACTGATCTCTTATCGGCCGTCGGATTAAAAAAAAAGGCCGATGCCGATATGCGTCAAAATGCTGAATATCGGCGTCGATAATCGGCCCGGCCGATAATCTGTCTATCCCTAGTTCAAACCCCAAAGGGGTTGACCTTATAAAGAAACAATTGAAGAGGGAATAAGAGTTTTCAGAGATGACAGGACAGGACATGATCATTTTAAATATCACCTCAAACAAATCAGCATCAAAATGAAGACTCAAAACACTGATTTCTTTTAAACTTAAATAATTTATTAACAACTAGTATAATTACAGTATTAAATTAAGCATAGTGTGTCACATTTGCATCATCATCATCATTGAAAAAAAAACATTAAAAAAATACTAGCTCTAAGCTGGTGCCTTGCTCTCCCTTCTCTGCTGTCCAGTTAGTTCACTGGTACTAAAAGCCCAATAAGGCTAATGTCTGGTCATCTACATCAAATGGGTAGAGTGTAGGTATTCTAAATACAAAAATTAAAACACGATCAGTGCATTTTTTTTGTCTTAAAGACATCAAAAGATAATGACTAGAAACAGACCAAAAGCTTTTTTTTTAGTTACATCACATCTCTATTCAAACCTTTTGTTTTGCCAGACACCTAGCTCCATCATCACATACCAAGATGGTATTTTCCTTCTCTGTACCCAGGCTTTTATAGCTAGTACAAGCTGAGTGCTGAGTGCTTGAGATGACACAGCTATTTATAAAACTTATATCCTTAGAATAAGCTGTGATATATCACCTCTTTGATTTTTTTAATGTGTAAAAAGCCTGCAATTTTAGACATCAATCACTGCTTAGCACAACTAGCATACATAAAATGACATGACATGAAAGATAACTCTGCTTATTGACTTTATATAAGTTATTCCAAATACAACACAAGATTGCCTATTTAAAGAGATAATTAAGTGTGACCTTGCTAGGCCTTTCTGTGTAGAGTTTGCATGTTCTCTCCATACCTGCATGGGTTTCCTTCTAATACTGATAGTATTGGAATTGCCCATGGCTCTACTGATGATGCTGGATTGAGTATCTATGCGCCAATCAGATACCTCAATTTATTTATTTGGAAACAAGACTCTACTTCTTTGTAGCAATGTCTCCCACATCTGTGCACAGCAGATTTTTTATTTCACAAGTGGCCAATATCCATAAATGGCAAGACACTTTTGTGACTTAAAGAGTATCCATAGAACAATATCCATACAGAATTAGCAGTACAAAGCTGTTCTAAAAATATTTTAAACAATACATACATTTCTTTAAATGCACTGGTATCTCACTGTTACTCTGCACTGCCTGACACACAAAGCTAAGGTATATGATTTGGTATCGGATAGAAAAGTGTACTGAAAAATCCCTAGTTTTTGACTTATTGTCGATGTATATAAAAAATTAATAGTTTTTTTGACCACTATATTGCAATTAACTTTTGGATTCATTTACATGTGTGACCAGCATTTAAGCAAGTCAAACTGTTTTTGCCCCTTTCTGCCCTCTGTGGGATGCAGGGCTTACACACACAGAGCGGACAGCATGCAACAGCAAACTAGCAAACAAAAGCATGTTATCGAGGCTGTTAGGTGTTTTTTCATTCTGTCAACCCAACGTGTAGTGCTTACAAAGCACACCGAAATGGTGCCCCAGTTTTATTTTCTGTAAGTTAGAAAACAATATTGGCAGTTTGCAAAAAAGGTTGAAATTCATATACACTTTTAGATGGCTTCAAGGTCTGATCATCACTTAAGTGAATGTCATGCATGAGAAACAATAAAAACAAACACAATGGTCCATTATCATTTTGATGCGTGAAACTTGCTTAATGGCACCACTTACATGCCCACCTTGGGCTAGGATTGGGTGGAGAAAGGATTTATTGATGTGGTTGGCTTCTACCAATGCCAGCCAACTAGCATAGAAGACGATAACCAGAAGGTAACATTACAGCCTCTTATAATATAAACATGTAGGCCTATATATAACTAATAGTATGTGAAGTTGTTATAGTAGGAGCAGTGGTCACACACTCAACCTGAGGAAGGAGTCACACATTAATGTGTGTGTGTGCATGCACACATGAGTAATAGGTGCACTCCAGCCCATGCTATTATCATTTTAATAGTGGCAAAAAACTGTCTTACAGTCTCTCTACAAATAATATAATTTATTCCAATAGTTTTGGGGAAAATATATATTGTCAAACAAAATTTGTTATCATGACAGGCCCTTTCAGAGGTGTGAATGGAAGACAGAGTGATTTTTTCTATGTGTCAGCCCTGTGATTGGCCACTAAAATAATGCAAGGTGGCATGACCTCCAGTTACCAAGAAACATGGAGCAATGTCATCAATACAACGTACCAAAGGATCAGGTGTTTGTTTCAAACACATCAATTTAATTAATTCACCTTTAATCAAGGTTTGTCTCGAGTTGTGAGACAGTTCTAAAATTGATCTAAAAGCCAAGATCTCAGAACACTGAGACATCACTACAACAAAGTCTGATAGTTCAAGAGATATATGCAGTCAAATGTTCAGACACTTTTAATCAAGAAATAAATGCAGTCAAATGATCAGACACTTGTGATTTAAATTAAGAATTTATCCAGATTGCAATAACTACTTTTATTTGGAGGTTAAACTGGGAGAGTATGGTAAAAACCTCTAATTATCCCTCACTGTCTAACTAACAGTCACTGTACATGAGTAATTCTTATGGTAGTAAAGATGTCTATGTGTATGTATTCTACAATAAACGAGTGCCCGATACAAGAAACTTGTCTATAAAATTATGACCCTTAACATTTTTAAAAATTATACAATTTGTTGCTTATTTACAACTTCATAAAGCCAATACTAATAGGGTATTATAACTGTTGATTAACTATAATCAACTAACTCCAATCAATCAATTAACTAACTCCATAGTGGTTTCATGCAGGGAATATGTTGATATTCAGGAAAAATCAACCCCTTTTTTTAAACAAACGTGTAATCTTTCAAATCCCCTCTGACATACATCAGTGTATTCTAATTTCATCTGTCCAACATTTTAGGTGTGATTCTATCTGAACTGTTTAAGTCACTGATTAAATTTATGGGATCTATTATTTTAAAACGCATTTTAAAATAGTTCATTAAAAAAAAAAAGTCTCACGGCCGTTGGCAATATTGCATTTTAGGCAACTTTACCAGCATCGCTGCACCTGGCTTTAACCATTTCTTCATGCCATAAAGGGGATGCTATGAAATTTACCATCCACTATCTGGTACTGTCGTGATAATTACAGATTCTGTAAAGGTTACCATGTCATATGTGGAAAAAAAATACTATTTCATTGTTTTTAGTTGCTACAAGTTAAAATTTTAAGCTGCAGGTATTCTTCCTTTTTGCTGTCTTATTATTTTGTTATGTCACTTCATAATGTTTCTCAGTCTTTTGAAGTAATAATTAATTGCACTGAGATACTAATCACACTGTGAGGTGTCCATCATCCATCACCTCATGGCTTGAAGTTAAAAAATATTGCCAATTCACACTGTGCTACAGCATCCAATCATCGTTGAATAACTTTTGACTTGTTGATTTTGTTTAAGCAATTAAAAAACTACAGTCGAGGTGGAGCCTGTAGTTGGTGTTCTGGTGGGAGATTCTGGCACTGATGTGAATTAACAGGTCTTTAAACTGGGCCCTAGTCAACCTAAAATAGGGCTGGAATCGCCTTGCACCCAGTTCCTGGAGAAGGTAGTGAAATTCACCTAGCTGTGTGCACCTCTAGAGGATGTCATGAACCCTGACACATGAACCCTGACACAATTACATTTGGTTTTCTGACGTTTCTTGTACAATAAATACATTGCAGCAACTGTGGTTATCTCAGCCATGGTTGATGAGAGAAAGAATCATGTAGGAAATGGGGTTTTAAAATGGGTAGGCTTGCATCGTCATTTTAGTTACGCGAATGAAGTGATTGGAGTGATTGAAGCAATGATCCAAATATGATCCAGATATAATAAAATCAAATAAACTACAGCTGTGAGTATTAACATATGCATTTATATCTTGGTTTTACTTTTGCTTTAGATTAAACATAAAACAATGCTCTATATAGCTTACAGGGACAAATAACATAATAACGTAATTTAAACAGTAGTCGTAGATGACCAAACAACGTCTCATACTGCCCCTATATTAAAAGCAGTCTAGAACTGGTCCTGATTGTACTTAGGTAATTTCAACAAAATACTGCAACGCAACACTACACCAAGGTTCTTAGCATTGGTATCAAAGTCAAGTTTTTGGTATAATAATGGCGCTGGTCCTATACTTTGTGCATGCATTACACTACCCACTTACACACTGAATTGTCCTATACCTCCTTCACTTTTAACCGCCTGTGTAAACCCACTGCTGTGAAGGTAAGAAAAGTGCAGTTGCAGTTTGAATGTATACCCAAGTTCATGTATGTTTGTTTAAAGAAAATAGAGAGAGAGTGTTTGTGCCGGCTTATGATGGTTTTTAGCTGCACTTGCACGATTTGATCTTCATGTTGGAAAGCTGCTCTATTTTGGGGGTCTTGCCAATGTAGTACAGGATGGTGAGGGGTTCCAGGTCCTGGGAGACACAGCAAGGTGATGCTGATGCTTCAGGATTGATGGTGTTATACAGGCCTAAAACCTGAACACAAAAATGTTCAATAACATGATGAAATTATGACATAAAGTACAGTAGACCCAAACAAGTTACTGACAATACTTGATTAAAATTCTTTGATCTTGTATTTTTTTATAATACCTTAGAATGCTGTGTGTCGGCACTCCACATATATGGACAGGCCCCAGCACAGAAGTTGGCCTCATAGCCCTTTGGCTCATGGATCCACCTCCAGCCCAGGTCCTTCTTAAAATCGATGTAGAGTGACCGTAAGCAGCAGTTGTCCTGAACATTTCTACAAAGTGATTAAGTGTAAAATGAAATGCAAAGCTGCAGAAGTTTCTACTTCAGTCTTACAAAAATATTTACAGTCTACTATATGTTAAGAGTGGAGCTAGGATTTAAAAGGTGAAATGTCTCATATTAGAGACTGTTGTTCAAAATGAACTCAAAATAAATTTCATATGTGATTAATTTACCCTCTGAAAGTCTCTTCTCAAGATCAGTGCTTCTCTAACAGGCAGATTGATTCAGCAATTCCAGTACCTCTCTGTTTTTGTTGACTATTCTTCAGCAGGTCAGTGTAGCATAACATAAGACATAAATGGACTTAGGGACAGAGATTTATTGTTGCAGTCACACAAAAAAATGACAAGTAAAAACAGTTGTCCCTTTTTTGCACAATAGCAGACTAATTTGCCTAACTTTCACGGAGGCTGACAACTGTGGAAAGGAAATCAAAATTAGCACTTTTTTGGGTGAGAGGTTATGGATTTTTTGGGTAAAAACGCTTTTATAAATGTCAAGGCTACATTATTCCCACCTTATTTAAAGGATAATCCATTTGTCATTATTCTTGTGAAGTTTTTTTAGATAATGCATAGTTTTGCCATATTGAAGGCCAACGCAACTCATTTGCTGTAGATATTTGCCTCTTTACTTCACTGTTATGTGTTTTTTATTCAGATCTGTCAGGTACTCAAGTAATAATTCTATGTAGGTAATAACTGTGTTTTGACTGCTCATGCTTTATTCACATCTGATTTCCCAAGTCTCGTCGCTGATACAATAAGGTTTCTACCTTGTCTCTATATAATCAAACTTTGAATACAGACCAGAAGATTTTTTACAGGTCTGGTTTTAAGATTTTAATAGGCTGCCAAGAAAAGTTAAAGGAGCCTCTAACACAGAAATTTTATCATTACGGCTTTCCATGGAGACTACACTGTTGTGTAAAAAATTGACATCAATTCAATGCAAGTAGTACTATCCAAAAAAAAGACTGTTATCAAGGATTAAAGTGCATTCACTGTCACTGGAAGGGCAAAGTATCAAACTTATAAGCAAATAATTTGTCATAGAAGCATTTAGCTGTTTATTACCTGATAAAAGCAACTAACAGAACAATTCTGACCATGATTCCTGTGACCTGTAGAAAACTTCAAACTAATAAAGGATAATAAAAGGATAGTGAAAGGATAATTTAAATAGTAGAGAATAATCACTGATGGCAATGTGGTAAGTAAGAGTGTGAATCCCAGGTTAGTACCTGGTGCAATAGGCAGCATCCAGGGCTCTTTTTGTTCGGATATTCTTGAACTGGGATTGGGACTCCAGCCTGTATGAGGGCAGCAGCATGAGGAGAAGGTGTGGAGCTTGGGCACTGTGCTGCTGTTTCTTAAACACCTTTAGGTCACCACCAAGGAAGAAACTGTCATCGATACCTGGAAACACAACTTTAAGATTAACTCATTAAATTTATCCCTATGCAAATATCATATACATCAAAACATGTCATTAAGTTAAGTCACTATTTATTTGAGTGCATAGACTAAAAACATTTAATTCTTCAAAGGGAGTAATTGTCATATTGTGGACACTGCCCATACCTTTCACTGCCAACACCCCCTGAAATCTAAGTAAGCTCACATTCAAAAATTTATTTTGAAAAAATAAGGTTTTGAAGGTGAACTGACACTCATTTTATTCTAATGATTACCTCCGTCAATATTCATCTAAATATCTCACTGCAAAAACATTAATGCCTTTGTGGAGAGACAGTACGAAAGGGTGGCTTGTTACCCCCTGCATGATGAAAGACATTTTCCCCAACCTTATTTGGTCATTCAGAATGGGTATAACACATATTCTGACCAAAAGTCTACAGCCATGCTTATAGCTCTTCAAGGCTGCATTGAGGCACAGCTGGTTTCACTAAAATCATTCAGATGTACCCTCCTAAATATTTTAACAGCTGTATCAAATGGCATGGCACTTTATTAACAGATGAGAACACAGATATAGATATTGCAGCTGACCCAAACAGCACAATATATCATTTCTGCTGTTAGTGGTCCCTGATTCAAAACAATAAACTAAGTCAAAGCTGCAAGTAGCGTTGGACGGGCCCCCGTCGAGCCGGCGACAACTCGCCCCAGACATGGCCGTCCACTTGCACTTGCGCTTTGTCCACATTGCGACCCAAGCACAGTATGTGCCTTCTTTCTCTTATGCAGGCAGGCCAGAACATAACTACACACACTGCTTTAAAATGGAAATCAGGCAGTGAATCAAGTTCATCCTTGTGCTAAATCAAAGTCCCCTTTATTTAACATTCATCTGACATTGATTATAAATGTAAACATAAACAAGAAAAAAACAAGGCTCCCTTATGTATTTATAGCACGGATGACACTAGTGCTGCAACAATTAGTCGACATAATCAATGACGTCGACAACAAAAATTTGTCGATGTGAAAATGTAAGCATTGACGCATCATGTTATTGTTTTTGTCAATTGCTGTATGATAAAATCACACAACGGCTGCTTCATGCTCATCTGTAACTGCAGTGCACTACAGGAAGTGTTGGGGTCAGTATCGCTGGCTGTTCACATCCTGCAAGGAAACAAACATGGCAGAACAAAAAGACAAGGAGGCTCGAAAAACTCTGACCCGAAGTTTCCAAAGTTTGGAAACATTTCACTGAAAATAAACCAACAAAACCCTTTAGATGCAAACTCTGTGAAGCTCAGCTCTCTTCTCTGCAGCTAGAAACATTGCCTCAAAGAGAGCCAGCGTCACACCTAAGCATGCTTATGTTCCTGCACTGCAATTTAAAAAAAAAAAATCCTTTTAGTCCCGTTGGCTTTAAGCTTTGTTTGAGGGTTTGGACTTAAAAAAAAAGCCAACTTGTATCATTAAATTAATTTATTTTTTATTGTGGTCATAATGATATTTTACATTGAAAAATATATCAACTATGTTACAGATAAATGTTTTATGTGTCATTATTTTAATATATTTGTTTAAAAACGTATTCTGTCAGAGTACAACAGGGTAACTTTCACAGGTGTGAAGATATAAACAAGTAAGGTTAAACAGAAGTCCAAAATAGGTGCTTACAAATAAAGAAGATAATTGTGACTGATCGACTAATTGAAAAAATAATCGATAGATTAGTCAACAACAAAAATAATCATTAGTTGCAGCCCTAGATGACACCAGCTTCCACTGCTATAACCTGTGTCTTCGCCAAGTTGGTTGGTAGCGCAGGAGTCACAGAGTTAGCAATGACGGTCCATGACAGAAAGTGAAAGATGGAGCCACAATGGCAAAAGGGAGGTCACTACTGTATTGATCCTGCTTGTACTAATGACCTTTACAGGGTAAAAGCCATAGACTGTATAAAAAAGAAAAAAGCTAAGTGCTAATAAGTGTAGTTTATTTATAATTTTGGAGGCGAGGCTTAACGAAGTAGAAGCGCAGCTCCGCACCATGGTGAGCTCAGCCACAGTAGATAGCCAGGCCCCCACAGCCAGTGCGGACCATCCTAGCATAGCTCCTGCTAGCCTTCCCCCTGAAGCTCCCGAGCAGCTGGGAGGCTGGGTGACTGTTCGAAGGAAACATGGCCCAAAGACAAAGCATACCACGGTTCACCACCAGCCTCTTTGCATTTCGAATAGATTCTCCCCACTCAGGACACACGCTGAGAACCAAACTCTGGTCATTGGCAGCTCTATTTTGCGAAACGTGAAATTAGCGACGCCAGGAACCATAGTCAAATGCATCCCAGGGGCCAGAGCAGGTGACGTAGTATCTAATTTACGCCAAAACTATGTCGGACTCCATAGTTTTCTCAGGGCCCCTTCCTCCTTCCTAATGTGACCAGTGATGACACATTTAGCCGCATGTCATCATTCAACCGCTGGCTGTCGAGGTGGTGCCCAGAAAACGACGTAGGCTTTGTAAATAATTGGCAGATGTTCTGGGGAAGACCTGGTCTTATTAGGAGAGACAGCATTCATCCCACTTAGGATGGAGCAGCTCTCATTTCTAGGAATCTGGACAAGTTTATTAGTAGACCTAAACCCTGACAACCCAGAGTTGGGACCAGGAAGCAGAGTCGTAGTGTTACACACCTCTGTGCGCTTCCATTAGAGCAGTTACCCACCCACAACCCCATAGAAACGGTGTCTGCCCCTTGGTCTAAACGATCTATGTCAATACATTTAGAAAACCTCCTGAAAAGTACTGCAAACTGTATCAACTCTTACACAAATTATCATATTCTAGAAGGATTTTTTGTTCTTTTTCCACTGACATAGGTTTGAAAGCTGTCAGACTTATACTTTAGACTGTAGGGGCCTCAGTTTGACACATGTGCTTTTTGTTCCCATTGACTTGAAGGGGAGGACACAGAGGACCATTTCAACTTTGAGTGCTTATAAAATCCAAACGATTCGAGTAATGACAAAAATTCCACAGTAACTTTGTTAAACACTGTATCCTCTGTCGTCTATTAGCTTTTGAAGACGCTATCATTTACGGCCTTGGAGGAGATATCTTTTGTTCAAAGTGAAATTTTGGCTATAAATTGCATTTTTAAATGCAAATTGCTGAGTTCCTGTTGATTTTAGCCTAGGGGGTAACACTGCATAATTCTTAGGTCCTGATGAGTACTACAATTAGGCTTTGGTCCCATCTCTCTATGACATTCATGTGGGCCGCAGTGGGCGTTTTTCTGTGCCTAGGTGGCCCTACAGATCCCATTTTTGCACTTTGGGGTTCAGTTTTTCCATTTTATCAAATTTTCACCAGTTCTGGTGTGTTTGCCAAATTTGGTGAATTTTTGAGCATGTTTAGGGGGTCAAGTGCCAGCAGTGTTTGATGGGCCCTCGCACCCTGGCGCCCATCGGAGCCAGCGCTGACTCGCCCCCGATGCAGCTGACCGTTTGCGCTCAGTCCACAGTTCCATCCAAGGGCAGTACGTGCCAATTGATTCAAAATGTAGACATATACAGGAAAAAAACAATGTTCCCTTATTTATTTCCTAGCATGGATGATGCCAGCTTTCACCGCTGTAATCTTTGGGTCTGTAGTCTGTTTTCAATTTTAATGTAGTTCCAGTAACTGTAATGTAATAGTGCTATATGATTATTTACATTTCCATAGATTCATCTTCACAATAAAATCATTGACACCTTTCTTTGAAGCTATTTACAAATAAATATATTTATACATGCTGATATGTGTTCTCACATTGTTCATATAATTACTTTCATCTACTGACGTCTATTATCTCATTTCATAAAGTAATATATTAGGATAAATGTAATTTAAAACACTTCCATACTAAAACAAAGCTTTTTTTTCATGTATTACATTGGCAAACTGACAAGTGACAACTTTAAATCTGTTTGTCTCTCTAACATCCACAGGGACTGCACTGCAACAGAAGGGAAAACAAAGATAGTTATCAGAGTAAGAGGATCACTTCTACACAGTGCTTGGATTTTAGGGAGTGATGCTCTGCTACCATCTTGTGGCCAGAGAGCTACAGCGCTGATCAAAAGCTCTACATCAAAAAACAAATTCCTAGTTTGGCCACAAGCTGGAAGTAGAGCATCACACTCACCACGTGTGGCAGAGTGGAGCTTTTTCTCTCATGCAATCTAATGGAGAAAGCAATATAATCCACACGTTTGTGCTTGCACTGGGCCAACATAGATTTAGCTACAGACTTCAATCCAATTTCAAATGAGTCACAAGACTTTGATCTCTAAATCTTGTATTTACATGTTTTTGCTATCTTGAATGGTTTCAGAGTTATCACAGTTTTAGAGTTTTCTCTGCTCCTTCTCAGGTTTTATAATGTGTGTGTATTGCAGCCTGCTCTCCTGCTCAGAGTTGTAAACATTGTTGTAAACATCTGGGAAAACACACGTACACACACATATATATGTATATGTTCAGTTGTGGTCAAAAGTTCACTTTTTCTGTTAACTCCTAATAAAGTCATAAAAGAACCAAACTTCATGAAAGTTTTTTTGTGACAAAGAAGTATCTGTTCCAATCACTCTATCAGAGAAAAATCAGAGTTGTAGAAACAACTGGAAACTCAAGAGAGCCATGACATTATGTTCTTTACAAGTGTATGTAAACTTTTGACCACAACTGTATATTGACATTTATGTTGTTTTTATCTGTTTGGAGAAGTTTTGTTTTTGTAATGATTCTTGAGATTTTCTCTGTTTTTATGGAAGAGAATTTTCCTTGTTCTGATCTAATATGTTGACCTGCTTGTTAAGGCCTCTGAGAGAGCTGTTACGCTTAAAGCTTACACATTTACAGCCTGACACGAAACATTGAGGGGAGATCAGGAAACAGAACAGAGAAGTATCTGCAAACATCACACGGTTGAAGAACGTTCACTAGTGCATTTTACTGGAAACTTGCCTGTTTATACTTATTTCAATCTCAGGTTTATAGAAAAGTGTTGGACTTAATAGGTTAATATAATGAACGGCTCCGTCAAGGTTGATTTTTGAGTTGCTCGCACATTAAGCACCAACATTTAGATATTTTTAAGCAACAAAACAGCTCAAAATGTTCCACCAGTCCTGTCCCCTTTTTGCATTGTGTTTACAGATAAGTGCAGTTGTGCGTCCGGAGTCAGAAGGGAAGCAGGAACTAACTTTTTTTAGCACTAACAAAGACACAAAGCTCACACACATGAGCCAACACTGAGCTGTAAGACAGAGCAGACATGCACTGTTGGCTACAGGAAGCACAGAAACAGCTCAGAACCTCCACCTACAATGTCAACGGAGCTCTCTGGTTGCATAAATGATAATTACAACAGATCCTGCGCATTGGTAGAGTCCGTTAAACGTTGAATGACCGCTAATTACACCATCGAAGTGATGCATAAAAGCACAGCAGCTTGTTAGGAGAGTCAGTGGAGCACAGAGTGGGCGTGGTCCCTTTTCTGCAGCTTTCTCCAGCTAACCCTGTCTATAGCTTGGGTTGATTATTCCAGACATACTCTATTAGTCTGGCCCCAAGTGGGGCCCCAATCAATGGTGTCTAAATGGTGTTGACATTCATCATTGCTTATGGATGCATTAGCCGAAGCATTGCACAGAATCGATGCTGCAGCGCAGACACCAGAGCAAAGCGAAGCACATCACAGTGCGTCTGCTTGACTCATTGTGACTTGATGAGGTGGTCCTGAAAATATCCCCTCTGAGGTGATGACTGAGGGTGAGTGTGAACAAAAGAGGGGCTGTGACTCGCACTTCTGCAGCTTGCATGCAGCTGTGCATGCGTGCTAGTGATCGTATGAACAGAGGCATGTGTGACTCGCCTTCATGCATGCGTGAGTCTCCCTGCTGAAAAAACACGGAGAAGCTCTCAGTGGCTGCTGTCCTGAGGGTTTATACAGTGTGACAGCCTTGACATTTTGCCCGAGCAGAGAGGTTGGGACTGCCAAGCTGCAGACGAGATGCCTCCTCCCTTGCTGCGGGCGCAGATCTGGGGCACTACGCATCTCCTCCGCCTCCTCTCAGAAGATAATAAAGCTGCTGCAGACATCTAACACTTTCGGTTTCTCTTTTACAAAACCTCACAGAGAAAATTTCCACTTATAGAATGAATACTTTTTGTAGCAACCCCCCCTGTGAATGGCTCAAAATGTGGAGCTTGCATATCAATATTTTAAAAGCTGGAAGATATCCAGTCCATTTAAAAATACATGTGGAATGTTGCATTTTAAAGATGCAAGGAATGCAAAAACAGCAGAGGAGCATATCAAAAATAAATCAATCCACAGATACATTTACTGAACTTAAAATTATTTATAGCTCCATTTTGCTCTGCAGCTATAAGTTCAAATCCTAACTTCTCCTTTTTACATCAGTCAAAACAAAATCTGAGACACAAGCTGCTTTAATGGAGCAAAAGCTGTCAGTAACTTGTACATTAGCAAGACATTATAAACATTACCAGGACTGATGGAGGAGGACTAGTGAAGGCTCTGTAATTAATCTGGAACTGTTATCAGACATCAGAATACCTTGATTTAAAAGAAACACTTTTCAAGCATGATTAATAAAATAAACTCTGCAGGAGTAAAAATATTTCTGCTTTATTAAATTTAAAGAAAGGCTGGCTGAGAGGAGTGTGTGGCGCCCCAGGTCCCTCCAAGGCCGAGCTGCTCGCCGCAGGAATGTTGATCATGAGCGTTAATTACACCGGCAGTCCCAGAAGAGAGCTGCTTAATTACTGCCTTCTTGTTAATAACAAGCTCAGTCATGTCATGTCCTTATTTGAGTTTTTATTAATCAGCATGAGACCAACTTGTAGCAGCATAGAGAGGACAGGAAGCTGCTTTTCAACAGGTTATTTCTGTAATGTAGTATGACCTCTGACCTCTCTGATTATTCTTACAGGTAATCATTAACGCATCACTTCATGTTGGCGTTAATATTTTCTCTGCAGCTTCCCCCTTCATTGTTTGCATTTATTTGATTTCCTTTTGGGCACAATATGTAGGTGAAGCTTGATCCACTTTCGAACTCGGCCTTGTGATTCTTGCTTCCTGGTTGTGACTGAAAAAAAAACAAACAGCCGAACTTTACAGTGTTTAGGTTCACACTGAGGTTTGCAGTATGCTTAACAGTCCAGATGATGTTTTCCTGAAAGCAAAATTGCTCAAAGTCATTTGAATGGCAACACTTGAAGATGAAAGTAGAGAAAGATGAGGCAAGAATTTCAGACTCTTTCCTGAAAAGCATTAAAGTGCATGTATGAAAAAAAGAGACTCTAATATCTATATTAAGAATGAAAACAGTGAGAGAGCTTGAACCCTGCTCTCTTTTTGCGCACCTGGAGAATCTGTGAGAAGAGTCTGTGGTTGTGGTTTTGTTGACATCGGAAAGTTACCAGAATTCTCACACACAGCCCCCCAGTTTCTGACTTTAGAAACTGTGGGGGGGGGGATGGTTTTAGACATTTTTTACCATCTGATATACAGCTCAGCTAAAGCATGTAGATTCTCTCTAGACTGTAACATCGTTCTCTGGTCTCCACTCTGCATGAAAGTAAATATACACAAGTGACATTTGGATTTTTTTTAATTTTTTGCTTGCATAACTTCCTTTTCTCCTTTTCCTTTTGAAATCACTTCTGATTGAGCAATCACCTTTTCAGATATGACATGTTGTGAGGATTTGAGATGTTTTGCAGGCGTCTGTAGCTAACAGTTTGCTCTGTGTTGATGTTTGCATGTATTTTCATAGAACTGTAATTCCGCACTGAGGACAAGTTTTAAACCAGAAGAAGCTTGAATCCGAACTGATGCTCCTGCTGATTGAAATGACTCAGTTGACTTTATTCATCCGATCTTGATGCCCCATAGATATTAGTAACACAGAACCAGATCAATGCTGAAAAACTAATATTTCCATACATTTTCATGCAAGTTTCAACTTATTTTTGCCTCAGCTTGCAGCACCTGTAAGCCAAATGTTCCTCCATGTGATGTTCTTGATGCTTCAGCTCTGCATATGCAGGTAAAATGCCCAAGGACACTGATTCAACCCGCAGCAAAAACAGTGATTGATGATTCACTTTTGGGAACTCGTCTGAACCTTTCACAGTGTCTTGACTCAGGCTGCGAGCGACTGCATGTGTTGACGAAGCTGCATTTCTCCTGCTGTAATTAAGAGAGGTTGCTGGCTTTTCGCCTCAAATTGCTGCTGCTTACAAATTAAAAAAGGATAAATGGTGTCATTGATGGTGCAAAAATTTGTTTGTGTCTGTATTATCAGGGTGGAGTTGTGCTAATAGTTTAATCTGTCTGTGCCTGTGTGTGCCACTTTAATTACCCAACACAACCCCTGTGTTCTGCTCTTTACTTGGCCTAAAGGAAAAGTTATTATTAAAACCATGAATAACAGAGAAGCATGTCGAGTGTGCTTTTTACCATCAATCAGCTTATTATCTTTATTTTGACCCCTCGAGGTTAATGGCATGCTCATACTGCTCAAGACCGCCTTGCCAAATGCTCCTCATCTCATTTTTTTCCCCCTTCAATAAGGTCTCCTCATGGTATTACATCATATGATGTGTGTGTGTGACATGAGACGTACAGCATTGCTCAAACAATGTTGCTCAAAGGCTTCATTGTGCAACTCCCTGCCAGTGTCTGATATGCACACAGGATACTATCAACACAGGCTTGAGAGAGTCATGCGTTAAGTGGTTTGAGTTGCTCATGAACATACTCAAGGAGCTCGGGGGACTTTAATACAGTTCCATTAAATATGTTAGAACAAAGGGATCATGCACAAATAAACGCTTTCAACCCTGATTGAATCTCGAGGGTTCAAGTCAACACCACACCCGTAATCCACTTAACCTCATATCTCATGGTTGCTTGACATGGTGTTTATTTTTTATTTCCCGTTGCTGAGGTCAGTCCGGCGACGATAACGCCTGCTGGCACAGCAGTGAGTCACACTGAGCCAAGGTCGGCTCGAAACTGTGTCAAGAACACAAAAGCAGCACACTTACAGTGCAAGGTAGGACAACAAGGAAGCTGGAGCTCGTCCATGGGATTCAGAGCATGCACAGCTGAAGTCATCTGTCCATAAAAATGATTACATTTATCAACAGAAAATATATTGATAGGACAAAGGTTGCAAAAATACCATAAAAAAGTGACACATTAAGCTGAAAGATATAGTTTAACCCACCTAACAACATTTGTTTTGCCAGTCTGTGCTATACAAGATAGCATGTCCCACTTTTTGCCCCCTTTCTGTTCTGCTTAGTTTATATAATGTTATATATAATTTGTATAACAACAGAAAAATGTAAAATGATGAGAGCCGGGCAGCTGTTCCCTCTCTTCTGCTTTAATGCTATGCTAAGCTAACTGTCACCTAGCTGTAGCTGTAACGTAATAGTTAGTGAGGCCTGTATGTGGGCAAGAAAGCAAAGAAACTCTTTAAGGACACATGCAATAAGTAAAATCCCTGTAATATCCGCACTAACTTGAAGAATTTTTTTGTTTGTTTTAGCTTAGCTTTACAAAATATTAGCAGGGAGAAACAGCTAGCATGGCCCTGTACAACACCTCTAATGCAGAGTATTTAGTGCTAGCATGGAGTTTACTGTGCTCAGCCAGAAAACTGGGCCTAACAGCATTTGAAAAGTCTAGAGGAGCTGAAAAACTAAATTATTTTACTACTATTCAAGTTAGCAGAGGGCTAATCTGGAGGTTAGCTGGTTTGCTCTCAGACAGCCTTAAGTGCACAGGCACTATTGACCACAAAATATGGGAGCTATGTTGAACGTCTGGGTATTTTTCATACTCTAAAGTCAAACTGTTTTGGCTTTGCGTGCCACGGATTAACTTTCATGGGAATAAAGAGGGCCAGACTTCTTATAGTATCCAGTTTCTCTAATATGTGCATTATTTTCCCCTTATTTTGTAGCTTTAATGCTAGGCTAGGCTAATCATTCCTCAGCTATAACTTAACATTTGATGTGCACACATAGAAAGGTGTCAAACCACTGTTTAAGAACAAAAATGGCTCTTTATGAGTTTAAGTATTTTGTGTCAGAGATGGACTTAAATGTGGCATATCTGAGCTAAATGCATTTGCAACCTCAAACTATGCATGTGTGGTCTGCAGTGTTGGGAGTGAAATGGAGGCTTATACTGCTTACAGATTCATCCACATACACTCACACACCTGCATTAATGCCCACAAGCCAAAGCACACTCTCATATTCATGCCAAGAGATTTTAGAAAGCGAGAACTGAGTGATTTTCCCCTTGTTAGCGGAAAGTTCTGCCTCATCCCGGGAGTTATTGAAGCTTTTACATCTGAGAACAGGACGCTGGGGGCGTGTGCATAGAAATGTAATGATGTCATTGATCTCAAGGCTCATTTTCCCTTGACTATGCCTGCAAGTTAAATGATCACGAAGAAAATTTGTTTTTAGAAGTTTACAAGAGGCCTCTATTTCTGCAAAATATCATCACTTCTCTCTTGGCAAGCTGAAATTCCTGGTTCATACTTTGTCTTGCCTGGGGTCGAGCACTCAGCACCATCAAGGACGTCAACACAGATGTGCATAACACAAAACTTTACTCACCAGTCCCTCCTGGCATTCAAAGAATTCCAAACCACATGTTGTTTTGCCAAAAGGAAGTAGATTCTGTCATTGAGATCGTTCATTTCAGCAAAACCAATGTCATCAAAACAAAAAGAACTTAACATTTAACCCATTATCAGCTTCCTCCCAAATGATTAAAGGTGTTAGCAAATGGCTCTTTGAGACTAATGTCTGTTTCAAAGGAAGCTGCAGGTTTAATCAGTCTGTAAAAACAAAGGTAGAGTTTCATTTCTTCTCAAGTTATGTGAAGGCATGTTGGTGTTGTGACTAACATGATCATCTTTTAGCTACAGTGTGTTTCTGTCCAAGCTCTGTTTGCCTTGAGAAAGTTAGTGAATCTCTTCAAAGCTGCTGGATCGCAGTGCCTGACCTTTGACCCTGCTGTGTTCGGCAGTGAGTGAATCCAATTTTCCAAGAAGGATCAACTGACTATGGGATTTTTTTTATCATTGGAGTAGTTTGCAGAATTGATTTGGAGGCAATTTCTTCAGTCTCAGCAGTCAAACCCACGCTTAATGCGGATTGTGAGTTGTCAGATGTGGTGTTTTCCAGGTCGATGCTGCCAAATGTGTTTAGTTGAACCCAAACCAGCAACACTGCAAATAAATTATTCTTGTCTTGTCTTGTCCACGCCAGAGTCCTCAGGGGTTTTTTACCCCACATGGAGGAATGAGCTCTGATCGCCGCCAAAATCTGCTCAGCTTCTTCAGCCTCCTGAATGTCCCAGCATGACTTTCCAGCACTTGTTTTTGTTTATGAATAAGGTCTTTTGTGGGCCAAAAATAGGGAAGTGTAGCTGCACTTAACTTCCTCTCTGATTCTATCAGTAATTACCGCTTTGACTGCTTTTGATAGCAAAGTCAGAAGTAGTTTGTGTGACATTTTAAGCGGCAAAAAATGAGTTTCGCCTCCATTTTTAAAATGTCACAAGGTGTAAAGTTTTTTTGCTGCAAAGCATTGTGTTAAATAATGATTCTTGAGAGCTGGTAGGAAGGAGGAAGTTGCATATTGCCATGATTCATCGTGCATAAGAGCTTTGCTACTATATGCATGTAGCATAGCTCGTACTGTCATAGCTGTCACATCATGTAATTACATCAAATTACATCAAACTTAAGAGAAATGGCCTTTAAAATGGGCATGTTATTGCAAGCAGTGGCTGTCGTTCTGTCCCCATCATGCGTCGCCGAAGTCAGAGTGGTCTATACGCTGTTTCCATGGCAACAGACATGCAAGCTCATCATGGCTACATGGGCATAATGATGTGCAGTCGCTGTTTGATACCTGCTGCTGAACAGTGAATGTATCTCACCTAATGCGTTCAACCAGAGAGCACTGATGTTCCCTCATTAAGGCCTGCAGAGAAACTAATGTGGAAACTAAATCTGCTGCAACAACAAGATGCTTTCTGTTCACTTTGTATGCAAAATGAGCAGCCTGCTGTTTAATTAGTCACTGTGGCCCAATTTAAGACCCAGTTATCAATGGGGGATGCCAAAGTGCATGTGTTAGGTAAGCTTTTATTGATTTAGAAAATCAAAATGACTCCACTGTCATGGGATGCAATCACCTTTTATTGTTGTGCTTATGAAGCCAACACTTCTCAGACTATGAGTCACTGATAGTATATGTCCTATTTAGGTCAACACCCAATCAATAAAGATAACAAGACCTGATTTACTTACCTGTACACCGTAACCTCAATTGTAAAAGTACAGTCAGTGCCTATTGTTAAGGCTGTTTATCTAGGAGGATTAACTGGCACATGTCTGTACGTGAGCCAACAGATGAATGTTGTTGTGGATATGTGGTCATATTTGTAACACGAGACAAAATAACAACAGCCCGCTGTTTCTAATTTTGGAGGTGTTTTACCCAAAGAAACCAGCTCTGCAGGTTTGGCTGTTGCCAGTGCACAAGGAAGTCAAAGAGCTGATTGCTCTTCCTGTTTTCGGGTGAAAATCTTGAGCTCAAATAGGCTCCTTTCTGCCAAGTTTCCCCCCCCCATCTGGGTATCAAAGGTGAAACTGTGTTGTTCTGAGGTCTGGATTAATGAATTATGGAGGTTTGTGGGCTGAACATTTGTTTGTACCAGCGGATAGTTTCCATGAAAACAAGCCAAAGAGACAAAATGTGAAGAGGTTACACACAACTCAAGAAAGAGAACCAATGAGAGAGGAGAGAAGACTAATGAGGATATGAGGCTGCACACAGGCGTTGATATTTGTGGCACACATGCTAATGTCGCTCTGCTTGTACTGTAAATCAGCAGAAAGGACTTCTCGCAAGCTGTCGTAATTCCCCTAAAAAGCTCCCTTTAAAGATTTGAGCCGTTGCTGGGTGAATAGAATCCCAGATGCCGGAGTGCCCCTCCGTCTTTGCAGGGGGAAACAGCCGGTCCCTGTGTCTTTTTGTCCGTTGAGGCCCCCTCCTAACATAAAGGCTTTAGTCAGACGTGTGCCTACATTCCCTGGCCCCCCACCTCCACCGTCCCAATCCAAGTTCAACTGGACTCTTGCCCAGTTGAGCGCCAACTCACCCTCTTTGTCTGCAGATCTGGCACATGACCTGCTCTGGCAACTGGCACTATGGGCAAAACTCCCAACGCCACCCACGCCTCTATTGTTCCCAGTGCCCCATTTTGCCCCCTAAAATGCTCCCTGTGCCTTAGTGTAGGCACGCCACCAAGATGGGTACGACAACAACACTGGCGTCAGTGCTCATGTGTAATAAGTGCGCAGTAACGGCTTCTTTGGAGAGGCTCTGCGGGCACACTTTGGCACGGCCTTGTTGTTGACAGGATTGTTTCAGCATGGCAGGATTAAGACAAATGTTCTTTTGAAATGATAATTTTGTCTTGACAGCAACACATTTAAACTGTCACCATGTCTTTATTATCTACGGTTTTGTGCTAAAACATGGCATATGCACTGCATATCATCCAGGTGAAGGCATGTTTTAAAGAGCAGAGATCTGCAATTAGGTGAAAAAACAGGTGTGCAAGCCAGATGTGAAGTCTGTTTTTTTCAGACTAACTGTTTCAAACCTCAACTCACAAATTAAGGCACATCATAACCAAACCACTTGAACCAGAAATCACAAAAAGTCCAGGGCTTTCCACGAACAAAACCACCTGTTGAAACCTCAATCTCATTAAATCTCAAACTAACCCTGACAAAAAGCGCAACAGCAGCAGCTCATCTTGTCTCTTTAGAAACAACTGATTTGATTCATTTTATTACAAGAAGTGAAACAAAGATTCATTCCCATTCTGACGTGATTTTTTGGGGGGCTTTTAGTGATGAATATAAGCAGTAGGCATTCAATATAAAGCCACATCAGAGAGGAGGGGAAAACCCTGAAGGCCTCATCTTCTGCCTGCTCACATCAGAATGTAAATGTTTGGATTGGCACAAGGAAAATTGAGGTTTCATCCCATTTGTTACACAACAGATTAGCATTCCGATGCGATTCTGGACCTCGCTGGACGTAGGCGGGAATAACTGATGTGGGAGAGGAGGGAATGTCAGCTGTGAGCTAGAGCGCCCCCGCCACACCGTAATAAACAAAGTGATGAACAAGAGAGGTGATTGGAGGGTATTTCCCCTTAAAGCAACAGGTAAAAGCAGAAAGAATAATTTTTAAAAAAATATTTTAAAACAGTCTTTTGATAATAAATCTACTCAAACAAAAGCAGCTGAATGGAGCCTAAAATGTTGTGAGTATGAGGATGTGTAAAATGAAACTTTCTCTGCTCCTGCAGCCAAAATATTCACCACCGAGAGCCAACTGAGTGAATCCCAACTCAATATCCCCTTTGTTTTTATTTGATTAGAGGGAGTATTTCTCCCCACTGCAGCTTGTTATGAACATTATGTGGCCCCTCAGGTCCGATGAGAAACCTGAGAAAAAATAGCAGAGGATTAACATGAGAAACAGAGAGAGAGAGAAAGTTGGGTGGGGGGAGGAGGCGAAGAGAGAGAGGGCTGCCACTATCCCAAAGAGTCCTCTTCTCCTCCCCCCGGCTTCTCCATCTCAGAGGTCGGAGCAGGGTTACTTCCCAGAAACAAGCCCACCCTCGGATCTCTCTCTTTCCATAACAAATCTTCCCAAACACAAGAGTACTCATAGCTAGGAGCTAAAAACACTGTGCCTGATAGAGCTGGATGGGTTTCCACAGCTACAGACTGTTGAAAATGTGTGTGAGGAGTGATATGTGTCGTCTCCTCCCTGCAGTGTTTAAAAGTGTGTGTGAGGTCCTCTCGTCCTTTAGACATCAAAAGCTAAACCTACTGTACTTATGAGCTTACATGAATTTAAAAGTCATTTTAAGTTCAACTCAAGCAGCTTGCATAGGTGTTGCACTTCAAAAAAAGCCTAGAGGCCAGTGAACACAGAGGAGTGAGGTACCAGCTAGGAAGCTAACTGCTAACATGTAAGAAAGCTGGGAGAATGCCAAAACAGCCAAAACAGTTTTGCTGTCTCTGCAAACCATTTTCTCTTTTGAGGATGATTTTATTTTGCAACAGAGGAGCATTATTACGAGACTAAAAGATCTTGGATGGCGCAGCTTATAAACTATGATAGCTTCCTCATTTTTTAAATTTTGCAGCTCTTTCTTCCTCTCACAGGTCAACAGATTAACCAACTCTGCAATGGAAGTAGCTAGCATTTGCTCCAAAAGTCACTAAAAGTCATCACAGATATAGAAACCTTGATGCTTCATTGGTTGTTTGCATATCAGCCATATTGGAGAGGTCAAAAACGGGGCTGTAAATAAGTATGTGCTGTTTAACTGGATAAAAAGGCATGACATGGACAGTTTTTTTGCAGCTTAGTGCAGTGTCATCCAGCACAGCATTGCATTAACCACAAACTTAACATCTGAGTGTTGTAATAGCTGCATGTGATTAATTGCTGTTTGAGTGTTTGATAAGCCTTTAAACTTTAGAACTTCCTGTGTTACTCAAACTGGACTTTTCATTGCTTCACTGATACTTAAGAAAACATGTCAGTCTTGCATTGTTTTCAACAAAGGCCTGTTTGTGTTTTTGTGTGAAACCAGACGATTTTTATTGCTTTATGCCACTGAGGAACGAAATGTGAGCTCAGCTCTGGCCCAGATATGGCTCCTGGATTTGGAGTGTGTTTACACTCAGTTGTAGATTTAGTGTCCTGTGGCCGATTTTTTTTATCAGGACTAATGCACGTAAGCACTGTGCCTGTCTGAGGCTTGCACAGGTTGGAAACTGTTTGTGTGTGCAGATGCACGTATGTTATTTATCTGTATCTTGATCAATCTGTAATCCTTTGTGGGAAGGTAAAGTCAAGTCCAACTATTATCTTGTTTTACCTGAACTGTTGCAGCCTGTAGACAAAACTAGAATCGTTAAATAATGCTGCTTGAAGCAATTATCTGCTATGTTGAGTTAAGTAGTTGAGATTATAGGACTTAAACCAAACAAAGTAGTTTTATCAGTGCAGTTCTGGCATGGAAAAAAATGACTAAATGAATCCAGAGTGAATACACAACCTTTGAAGTCATGTGCGTCTGAAGGAACAATGATAAACAGCTCGCTAAGTGTGTTGACATTGGGACAGTACCGGAGACAAATACAAGAGCAGTTTTAAGAAGCCTTAAGCTTGAGTGGACAAAGTCAAACTCAAAAGGTAAACAGGTTTTTAAACAATAGAAATGATTTATGACCATTTTAACAGACAGCACATTTCCATTCCACGAACCTGACAGGGTGAGTTAGTGGTTAGGTTAAACCTCAAATTTCCCTACAATGCAGTCTCTATGAGTTTGACGGCATGTGATATGGAAACAATAGGCTAATGTTGCTGATTTTCAGCCTCTCACATTCCTGCATCCAGCAGTCTGCTCGCTCTAGGGACTACCCTTAGCCATTAGAAGGTAATCAATTTGCATAGTGACAGGAACAGCCCTGCTAAATGGATCCTCTCTTTTGCACATCTATGTCATATCGGGGTATGGCCGGGCTTGGCAGCAGGAGCACTTCATTGCCAGGGGGGTGAAATAGTTTAGTTGGATTGCTAGGCTGGGCTTGTTGCCGATAAATAGGACAACTGGTGCTTCTAGCTATAGTAGGACTGCATGTAGGGAAGCTCTCTGCACAGCGACGGCTTACTATTTCTCTCAAAAAGAGGGGACATGCTGATGCATGTTCCTGACAACAGCAAGAGCTTAGCATGCTTTTATATATAAGAGGGTTTTAACTGTCGGCTTAAGAGCACAACGTTTGAAGTTTCCATGCAAATTTACTTATTGGCAGCTAAAACTCACCTTAAAGCTAAAGATTATGTCTCGTTGCAATTTAGGATGTGCTGTACAATGTTGTTTTAACAATGAACTGTCTGTGCTGAGTTTTCTTAAGTGATAGCTGGCTCATGTTAACAAATAAACCTAATTGGCACTGACTGCATCTTAATTGGCACTGACTTCTACAGCACCCACCAGACCGTCAAGGAAAACACTCACAAACACTCAAACACACACTAATTCACCCAGACAAGATGCTGATCAGATAGAGCAGAGTGTTGCCAGATACTTCGGATAGATGAGCAGGTCTTGTCAAACTCATGCTGCATGTATGTGTGCGTGAGTCCTCAGGCTACGTCTTATATAACTCTTGACAGACAGAGATAGACAGTCACAATGATCTGTTTTGAGGAACCCCGAGGCCAGACAATCCATCCCCCTTGCTTCCTGCTTGTCAGAGCTGAAGTTGACATAACTTTCATGCATTTTAGACGTTTATCTGACACTGTCACCCACTGAAATGTTTGTCTGATGCTGAGTTAGTAGGCAAGGGGTCCTAGCAAGGACACCAAGAAATAATAGGAAAAACTAAAGAGGAGCTACTGTGACTTTGCTATAATTTAAATCAGCTATAGATAATTACTGGAGTTACAACACTAATGGAAAGGTATTTTTTAAATACATTGAGAAGTAGATGAAAAGACTGATACGACTCACATGCTATTTTAATGCTAAATATGTAGCAGCCGGAAGATATTAGCTTAGTGTAGCGTAGTCACTGGTTGCAGGGAAAAGTTACTGGCCTAGCTCTGATAAAGTTTCTTTAGAAATAAGTGAACCAGCGCTTTTCACGGCAAGTAAATAACATCTATAATGTTTTTTATCATAAAAAAGCAGAAATGTTTAAATGACAAGAGTCAGTTTAGCTATTTTTGGCCTTTATGCTAACCTAAGCTAACTGTCTCCTTGCTTCAGCTTCAGTGTTAGCAGAGAACCACATCTTGATTACAAAAAGACAAAACATTTACAAAATTTGAGGAAATTTTCTTTTTTGCCAATTAGACTGAAATTAGCTTATTTCTGTCTGCTCAAAATAAAGCTAGCTAGTAGGAGGTTAGCTTAGCACAAAGGCTGGAAATTGAGTGCAACGGCTAGCTGACCAAAAATAACAAAATCCAAAGTGGTAATATCTTTGCAAGTCTCAACAGTATATGAAGAAGTTTATAGGTGGTTTGTTCTGTCAATTACACAGTATTTATATCTCTTCTTCCCAGTTTCAAGTATGCAGTCTGTAATTAACTCTAAATAAAAGGTCTGAAACCCCATTATTAGAGCTGCTTATTAACTTTTCAAATCAAGTGCAAAATTTTCAACCTGCAGTTTATGTCTGTGGTTTTAATGCACACATACTGTTGCATCTTAAAACTAAACATTGGTTTTATGGCACTGAAACAAATGCAACAAAGCTTATTTTCATCTAAATGTAGATTAAAGCTGGTCATACGATCCAGGTTGTGGAGCAGTATGTGCTGCACCATAATAGGGATTAAACACCTGACAAATACCTTCATTCAGCAGGTTGGAGCACTTTTGAGTTTGACTGAAGGCTGTAATCTGTAAATAAAGCAGCTATACATGAGTGGGAGTGGATGAAGCCTTGAGGAATTGAAAACCGATGGTTAAAACGCAACAGAAAAGGTCACGGGAAAGAGGATCTCGTCACAGACAAAAGGAAAGCAACCTGTTTTCATGGGAACCGGAGCAGCAGCGAGGATGTTCTGTTTTTGTTTGCTGGGCCTGGGGTACATTGTCAAAACAACTGTGTAAACTTCCTCTAAATCTCAATAAATACTGTGATCTGGTTTACATATAAACAGAATCACAGTTGGGTAAAAAGCAAAGGGGCCTTTTTTGATGATATTTTAGTGACTTTCATGTCTTCAACTCTTTAACAAAACTTAAAAACCTTTAACATAACTTCAGAAAACCCATTGGCACCAATAACAAGTTATTTTCCTTCCCTGAAAGAAATATGTTTTTATTTTCCCCTCTGTCTGTCTGTGAAAAATGCTGATCCGGATTACAGCTCTTCTCAGTCAGGCCTTTTCAGCGACCACTGACAGTCATTTTTAATAAACAAACAAAGGAAGCGGCGGAGAATTAACTTCACCACATGAACAGATTGCAGATTTAAATAAGACTCTCCTCCATTTATCAACACTGTGTTGTCATGGAAATGCTCGCCGGGGCCAAAAGTGAGCAGATGGCTCGAGAAATCGATGGCTGCGACTCAAACTAGCGGATCCGCTGATTTGCTTCAGACCCAGAGGGAGACTGTTTGGACTCTCTCTCAGCTTGTGTTGCACTGGCCATGTGTGGGTGTGTGTGTGTGTTTGTGTGTGTGTGTGCCTTTTCATCGCAAGATACGGGACAAACATGCATAGACCTGCCACTGTCTCTCAGTGCAAGAGGTTTGTTATCACCTGTCTGTTCTAGCTCTGACAAGTTAAAAATTCCTGGTTATGTGAGGGTGTGACTCACCTGCCAATTTCAGGTGAAGCGCTTTGAAACTTTTCCACCTTCAAGTTGGACTTTAAAGCAACGTTATGTAACCTCTTGAGAAAGACAGTAGATTGTTGAATCTCATTCCCAGGTTGCCTGAGCCAAGCCAAAATGTCTTTGTTTAACAACCTGGGAATGAGTCTCAACAATCAACTATATCTCTCAAGAGGCTACAAGCCATTGCTCCCACGTCATTAGTTAAATAAGAGCATCTGAGCTTTTAAAACAGGGGTGCAAAGAACTTCAGAAATACATAAAAACTCTTTAAACAGTATTTAATGTTTTCCATGATAGAAGAAGAAAACATAAAATATCTGTAGGAGACTAATACGGCCTATCAAGTGATGTGATGACATCATATGCATTATAACAACAGTAATGAAAAGAAATATAGAAAAAGTTATGAAGGCAGGTTTTTGGATTTACAAAGACTATGATGTTAAAACCTTGTTAAGAAATAATTTAATTTGTGAAGGAGTGTCTTTTTGTCAATGCAAAGCTGTTTAAAGCGGACATTAAACTGTTTTAAAGTTTTAGTTTGTCTTGGAGATTTCATGGACATGAAGGGAAAACATGTCCTTCGGCTCTGTGACAACAAGCGACTGTGTGTTTTGGCCGTAATAGTGGATATTACCGAGTTCTCCTCAGAGCTTCAAGGTCCCATCCATCTTCTCAGCTCTCTGTTTTCAAGAGGAAATCGTTTGAAGCAAATTAAAATTGTTTCAAGTGCAGCTGGGAAGAGATAACAGAGCGCTTTTAATTACTCTGCAAGAACAAAAGCCTGTTATGACATCTGAATACGCTGCTGAGTGTGCAGAACTCCTCCAGGCATTTGGCAAGAGGCTCCAGGACACAAGAAGTAAACAAAAGGAGCAGAACATATTTGCTATGTTGTTAAATATGGAACCACCTCATGCGCCTGACAGTGTACTGACTGACCTAAACCTGGAAAACCAGTTGCAAAAAAAATCGTCATCACATCTATTTGACATCAGACGCCTCAGTGAAGAGAGACAGCTCCAGCCCTCATGTGGAGAGGACAGTGAAGTGATCTTTGTTGTTTTTAGTATGAAAATAAACATGTTTTCCACCATCTATGATATAAATGGCTATTTTAAAATGCATTTTGGCAATAATTTTCTCATACAGTCATATAAAGTATAATCTGTTCTCAACAAAGACTGTTTTTTTACTGCTTTGTTTGTTATTTTACACCTTATTTTGACAGCTGCAGCTCAAATAAAGATTAATCTTATTGTTTTTTCTCTTTGTTTTCCTTTCGCAGCCCTGCTACTGTATCAATAAAGACTAAAAATATCAACACAGCCCAAAGAGAACAGTCAGTCAGTCAGACAGAGAGAGAGACAATCTGCTCTTAATGCAACTTTCCAATATTACCCATAATCCACTGGGATGCATCTGTGCAGACCGGTCCAGTTGTCATGCTTAGAAGCAGCCAATCAGACCTCGTCTTATGTAATCCCTGCATCCATCTAGCAGCACAGTGGAGGCAGACAAATGGTGGAGGAGTGGTTTGTATGTGGGAGCACAGACACACACACACACACCCAAACACACACACTATACACACACACACTATTCCCATCATTTTATCTGAAGCAATCTTGATGTAGACTGTTGCCATTGTTCCTCAGGACACATTTTTCTCTTTCTTTTGTCTGTGAGTCTTTCAGCCCTTTTACACACACATACACACGCACACACAGACACACACACACACTCTCGAACATAAACACACACGAACCCAGTCCACCCAGACCGGCCATAATTGCGAACATTCCTCCTCCTTGAGCCAAACGTCTCCTGTTGTGCATTCCTCAGACATTAGACCGAGCCGCTGCAGCAGATGGGAATTACTGTAACCGCTTCTGCTCCACTTATGTCATCACACACATTGTACGTGAATTAAGAGTGACGTATAAATCTCTGGATGTTTGGGATGTTATGAATGACGATTGTTTTTTGTCGACTCTGTGAGGCTCTGGTCATGTGCAGAATAAGAACATATGGAAAATAACACCTCTGTTTATTATACAGCAGGGAGATTATGGCAGTAAAATTGTTCAACAGACTCTTTTGGCTGCAGTGAACATGAAGCCGATTTTCCAGCATGCTCTCACTCCCTGCGCTAAATCTTTGAATACATTTAAATGCTATTAGCAGAGAGACAGTTAGCACGTGGCTCACCTCTAAATGCCATTTGCTAACTGCATTTCGTGTATGTTTATGAGCTTTTTCCGCTTTGAACTAGCTTAAAATTCTAGCAGAATTTGAGGGTGCAGTTAACCTTCAAGAAAAGTAAAGGTTTAAAACTCAATTTAGAGCAAAATGACTTGAAAATATGGATATTTTTTTTAACAATGTTTGGAGTAGAAGACCTCTGTTTAAAACCCTTTATGTGAAATCAAGCCGGCTTCAGTTTAACTCTTGGAATTGGTCCTAATGGCCCTGCGGAAGGAAGAAGACTTTAAAACTGTAATGTGCATCGTTTTATCTTGAGAGAGGAAGTGTACTCTTACATCTGCCTCCTATTGATAATGCTGCCTAACTGTCTCTTGATGCATTTCCCATATTTTAGCCTTTAACAACAAAGTTTGTCCTCTAAATAGCTGATTTAAGACCACAGAAAGTTTTTCATCCTCATCATCATCCCTCTCCCCCTCCTTCAACCCCACAGCTCCTTTCTGCCCGTTGTTCTTTTTTGCCATCTCTCAGTGTACAGTATTGACACACCCATGGCGGGAAAAGCCAGGCGTGCCATTGTCTGATTGAGGGGGGCACCGTTGGCTGCGGACAACAGCCGACCAATAAGAGGACCCCCCGCCGCGACAGCTGTCGTGCTGTTTCACTGATCTGTGGGCATTCCTGCTCATTAGCAGCCTTTGTTGTTCATTCTGTGTGTGTGTGTGAGTGTGCACATAGATGGGTGATGAATTGACCATGGCAGGTAAAGTAAGAGGAAGAAAATAAATATGCATGAGATTTCCCGGACAGCCAGAAACTATGTGAGGGGCATCTTTGTGACTGAGAACAAGTCGTCTGTTTGTGCACAGCAGGTGCAGCGAGCACACACTCATCAGCGCCTTTTCACTGTTTCAAGTGTCAGTAGTTTGAAACTCCACCTGAGGTCAAAGGTCTGTTCACTTGTTTTCATAGCATGAGCAAGAAATGAGCTTTTTCTTTTATGGACATCAATGTGGGACACACACACACACACAAACTCAAATCTGTTGCTCTTAGCTCACTTTTGCCTCTTGAAAGTGCACTCGTTTAACCATATTTGGACACAAATGAACATGCTCTCATTTTACCGAGCAGGAATTCCCCAATCTGCCCCCTTATCTCTGAAAATTGAGGCTATGATAACAGATAGTTAGGTCTCAGATCTGCATCTTTCAGGGAAGAGAAAGAGGAAGAAAGTAAGAAAAAGTACAAAATGACTATTTCTTCTTCACATAGCTCCCAGAAATTCCAAGTAATGTTAAATATGTGTTTGTCTGCCTTCCTGTTTGCAGAGCAGGAATCCTCATTAAGAGCCTAATGTGCATTCTTTTCCTCAGTGCTGAACTCCATTCATCTTTTGCACACTTTTAATGTGAGATTGTAGGTAAAACAATGACTGAAATCTTACTAATTTCTCGCTATCAAGTGCTAAGACAGACACTAGACACTAGACGGAAAACAAGGGGTGAACAGTAATTAGAGAAGGCGAGTGTTGCAACACAATAATCCACCTTAAACTCAGCTGGTTTTTGGATTTGCTGACCATATTTAGTGCAGGTAAAATGGTGTTTCAAGCATGAGGTCAGCTCTAAAGAATGTGGGCTGTCCCTTCCTCTGTTACACTGAAACCAGCCAGATAACCTTCCCATTGCAAGGACAATATGTTACCACATCAAGAGGGTTTTTTTTTTCCCTCCACCTCGTGTCCCTGAGCTGAAGAACCACTGTTTTTGGTACAGAGAGCAGTCATTGTTTCAGGAATGTGGGAGGGATGGTGAGTTTATTAAGGCGAGGACAGAAGCTCTGGCCTGAAAAGTTACTCAGCAGCATCTATCTGGGATCTTTATAAGAAAAAGGCAAAGCAGGGATTTCACTTTTCCATCCATGTCAATCCCTGTATTATATCAGCATACATTGCTTACTCAGATTATGTCCATGTATATTGCAATTTTTGTTTCATAATATGACAAAAAAGGGAAAAATACACCTCCAGATGTGCGCAGTTTTCACAGTAACATGTCACCCTCTTTGTTGTCAGTGTGTGGGTGCATTAACAGTCCAGGTAGCTGCTGGGCTTTGCAGGTTAGCCTAACATGCAGTCATTCAAAAACCTGCTTGGACTGAGCCGTTGAGTCTTAATTAGCATGAGGTCAAAGTTCATGCTGACTGACTGTAAGGACAAACACTGAAACCAAACATGTTGTCGCTGCTGCAAAACTGAGTCATTTCCTTGTTAGTGTTTGCTTACACTTAATGTAATGTAGTGGAGACCACGCCCCCACCCAAATCCCCTGTCCCATATTTCACCCATTTTCATCTGGTGCCACACCTGTATCACTTCCTCTGGGTGCTTTTGTTTCCTCTCAGTGCAAAGAAATGCAGGTCATGTTACTTGATGATGGTAAAAATTGAGCTTACGTGTGAGAGGTTGTCTGTCTTTAGGGGTCAGCCGTAGCTGACACACATTGGTGACCTGGCCAGGGAGTGCTCCGCCTCTCACTGGGTGAGCTGGGAATCCCCCCCCCTCAAAAAAAACCCTACAGAATAAGTGGGTATTGTTAATGAATGAATGGTCCACTTTCCACCAAACTTGTTTATACTGTAAGACCAAACAGTCATAATAAACAATTAGTGCAAAGAAACTTCCGCTTCGTATACTTCAGGTCTGCTCTCTGAGGTTCAGTGCATCATGGGAGTTACATGTGTTTTAATCCACATTAGTCTTCCTGTGCTCCGACTTTTATTCAATGTGATTCATTCTTCTACTTTGTTGACTTCCTGTTTCACAGAGCTGCATTGCTCAAAAGTTAATGTGCTATGATTCTTATCTGTGCTGCAAGTCTGAACTCATGAGTAGGTGCAGAAATTAGTATCTTTGACTTTGTTTTTGGTAGATTTTATCATCTGTAGAGATAATTTTCTTTTGGCACTTAAATCAAAATGCAGCCGCAGATGTTTACGCTTGTTTTGTTGTGAAACTTTATCAGAGCATCATTGCAAAAGCCTTGTGTTGTCATACGAAATGCTATGCTAGTTCTCCATGGGAAAGCACCAGACAACAAATGGGCTCAGAGGAGATAACAGTAAGTAAGAGGACGACGAAGAAGTTCAGATGCAGAACTGAGAGCGACCTTTCTCCCACCTCAACTGTCTCCACTTCTGCATTCGCTCTCACTGAGGAGGAAGTGGAAGCGCTGACTTCCTGCTGCCTGCAGAGGGGAGTGTGGGCGGTGCCTGCCAGTTCTACCCAGAATCCCTTGCACCAATTCAAACAGCAGAAACACAGGAAGTGTGACCCTGGTTTGATAACAGCGGGGGCGGCTATTTCTGAAAACGTCGAGCAGAGCGCAGACAAGGAGGTGTCTGTTCTGTTTCCTGTTGGTTGTTTTGTCAGATGTGAGTGGCTGAATGTGTCTTTATGTGTCAAAATGAACTGTTTGTGCTCTGAGGTCGCCGCATCGAATCAGTGACGGACAAAGGGACCACTACATGAGCTCAAACATGACTTTTGATGTGTCTTTTTGCAGCTTAAAACACTTATTCCTCTTTTTCTTATCACTTAAGAGTGCTCAGAATTATCACTTCCCCCCAGCCGGTGCAATTAGCAAAGAACGGAGCTCAATATCAAGCTATCTGACGCCAAAAACTGTTCATCTTTGTTCACTTAGAGGACAAACTTACGGCCTCAAATGGCTAATCTGATAGCCTCAAGATATTGTTATTCAGGGTTTTGCAGCAGGCAAGCTCGGGTTTAAAGGCTGCGGCTGCTGCTGACTCCACATCAGTCTTTGTTTGATAAAAACCTGATGTGGAATTTAGGCCCTCGCCGCCTCCTTCCTTCCTTTTTTCTTCCCTGGGATGCCAAATAAGGCCAGTTCGCCACATCTGCTGAAATTCGATGTTTGCGTTGTAGCTGTCGCTCAGCGTCTCGGCATCTCGCTTCGACTCAGAGAATGAGAGGAAGAAAAAAAGTGTGATGTTTGTGTGTTTGCCCTGCTGACTTGATCCCATTCTCTTACTATGAAATGCATGACATCATCATCTTTCCCTCCCCCTTTCTCTCTCTCTCTCTGTCTCTGTCTCTCTCTCTCATCTGTCTTTCCCCTCTTTTTTTCTCTCTCTTGCCTTTTTGTTCACATGTTCGCTGTTATGTAACTATGTTGAGGCAGCCAGGGTGATATTGTGAACCAGCACACTGCACCGAGAAAACATTTCCCCTTTTTCCACCCCTGGCCACAGCTGCTGTGTTTCACTGACTGTCAGATCAGAGTACATGCAATTAACCCAAGAGCCTCCACCATGCTTCTCTTTTTTTTCATTTGGACGCAGAAACAAAATGTCCTAAAATGGCTATTTACTAATTCTCAACAGCTGATGTAATTGTTGGCTATACAAGAGGTGATTCAATATATTTGTTTTAGCTTTCATGCTTAAGGGGCAGTGGAGTGCACAAAAAACATTTGATGCTCATAAAAGAGTTTATTTTTTTTGTAAAATTTACCAAGTTTTGCTGTTTTATGGATTATTGTGAAAAAATACACCTGCTAAAAGTTAAGTTTTGAACATCAAACTTCATCTTCCTCCACTTTTTATGAAATCATATCACTTGTTTTTAATGCAAATTAATTTTATTAGGTCTTATTTTAAGTTTTAAAAGCAACTTTTTTGGCATTTCAGCCCCGCTTTTAACTGGTTCCACTTGATTATAAGTATGCTAACAAGCTTCCAAGCTCAGCAGCTTATTCACCTTTTTCCTGTTATGCTTTACTTCCTCTATGCTGTACACAAGCACATTGTGTGTGTGTGATTTTACTTGTGAGTTCCCCTTTGGGAATAGGACAAGTGCTACGTGTAGGCTGAAAGCGAGGAAGTGAGACGCAGTGTTGTGGTTTACCTCAGATCAACCGAATCACAAAGGACTTTGGTTCAAAGGAAGGGGAATGAAAAGAGCATGACCTGCGTAGGTCTTCAGAAGTCCCCCCCTTAGAGTGTATACATGTGGGTTTCATGTGTGTTTGCAAACCTCATTGTAAGAGCAGCCTTCATACACTGAATAAAGCTGCAGAAAAGGGGTGAAAATCAGTGACCACCACCTTCGTCTATGGTGTCAGTGTAGCACACAGATTGCACAAGTTCAGCAGTTCAGAGGTTAACTATTCACAGAAATAACATGACTGAAGAAGAGACCCAGCTTTTCAAACCAGTCATCAGATCTGTGTGATGTCCCGAGCTGGACCAGTCTTGATTTTAGGGCGTGTGATCATACTGAGCATGTTTGGATAGGCTTGCTTGACTTCTACTCTGCAGCCTTTTTTTTCCTTTAATTAAAATGAAAAATTACCCTATATTTTGTAGGCCAACCAGACCAATGTAAGGATTGAATTACAGCAACTGAAGCTGGAATATGAATTAAATGAAGAAAAAAATGAGCAAGGATCCTTTTTAGGGAAATGTACAGACTGAACTTTGATTTATTTTCAAGTCTCTGTGTAGTACAGAGATTTGATCAAGGTTAACAACCATGCTAGCAGCCATGTGAAGCTGTTCTTTGGCACAGATTGCTTTGGATTAAATGCAAAAACAACATGCTCACAATGTAAGTAGTGTTTAGTGAATATGTTTACCATGTTCACTACCTTAAAGTAATTATTTATGTGAGTAAGGATCCTCTTTAGCAAAACTTAGAAACTGAGCCTTGATTAGTTTTGTTTAGTAGTTGGTTTTAAATAAGGCTAACAGCAATGCTAGCATCTTTGTGATACTCTACTAAGGTGAAGACTGCTTTGTGCTAAATGTATCAACATGCACACAATGAAAATGGTGTTTAGTGTATGTAATATTAACCGTGTTGACTATTTTACAGTAACTATCTATGTTAGCATGTCAACATTTGGTGATTAGCATGAGGAAAATGCAGAAAAAATCTGAAAACACTCAATTAATGTCAGTTTGACAGCATCTAAAGCATGCTAACACTAGCTAACATAAGCGACTGGTTCTCCTTAATACTCAACCCAGTCAGGCTGTAGCAGCAATAAATTTAAGCAGTAATAAATTACAATTGCGATTTTTATGTTGATTTAACCTTTTATTTCTAAGTAGATGATAGTGTTATTATCTTGATTTAAAAGTAGGATGTTTTTAAAACCTACTTTGCTTGTGTATGTTGTAACTGTGAGGCTAATGCAAAGATTTTCAGAGTATTTATTTTTGTTTAGACCAAAGACATGTAGGTGTGATTGCACCAATTTTAACACCCGGTCTGTTCACAGCTTTTTCTCATCTCATGGTTTATACTCATCAGTGTGTGTTTGTGTATACGTGTGTGTGTTTGTGTGTCTTTATTGATTACTCAAAGGCTGAAAGAGGGAGATGCGGTGACTCCTGCTTTCAGTTGGCTGTTAATATCTTTGCCACATGACCAAACAGGAATTTTGTGGGAGCGGGTGTGAGCTTGCACATGAACACATGCATACAAAATGTGTGTGTGCAGGTCTGAAAACACACCTCGTCCCACAGCTTTTCTCACTTTTTCTACCTTCAGCTCCTCTTCTTTATACAGTATATCAGCACTGCAGCTAACCGATTCTGATTCTCTGAGCTCCTTATCGTGCATCCATCAGACGGGTGAAATAAAGGACAGGCGCCAAGGGGTGAAATGGAGGATGTCAGAGGGAGGGGAGGAATGTGTTGGGTGGTAAGAGGAGCAGTGACGTGGAGGAGGAGGAGGAGGCGAGGAGAGGGAGGTGAGGAGCAGGAAGTGAGGGGAGAAAGAAGAAGAGGAGAGGGTAGAAGAGAGGAATGAAAGGTGGAAAGGGTTAAGAAGTGTCCTGTCCACACACACCACAGGCCCATGAATCTTAACTGTGGGATATCTGGAATTCAGACTCAATCACCCAACGGAAATTACCAGAGAAGAAGTGGGGGAAGAGCAGGGGGAGATCATAGGCTATAAATGTGAAGAGGACAGTACATTCTGCCTCTTTTCTTTTCCATTTGGGAAGAAAAAATATCTTGTGCAGATTTAAACATTATATTACACAGAGAAAAACCCTTTTCCTTGATTTAATTCTTGCATCAAAACTTAAAAATGTTAAAGAGATGAATCATTATCTCCTGCAGAGAGACTTTCTCATGCTCACACTGATCAAACAATCTCAGGAATTCTGTTTCAGAGGGTTTTAGAGCAAAGTTGATCCAAAAACAGCTTGATATCTTGCTGCTATTTTGTATCTGAGTAAGAGAAGGCATGCTACAGAGCAGGCCACATTAGACAAAAGTCTCCTGTTACATTTACACACAGGGCGCTGCCCCTCCAGACAAAAGCACTTTCAGTTCTTATCTTTGCTGAACTACACACCTGTTTCAACCTTGTCTTACAGGTAGATAACAGTGTGTGCACACTGTGTGGTTACAGCTCTTTATGAGTTGGGAGGGGGATGTAATGTATGAATTTTTATGAGCTGAACATGTAAAATCTGTGTGAAATTGTAAATTCCATCAAGTTCATGTGTCGAAATGCAAATATTGAACCACTGCACCTCACTTAAAGGTTACTTTTAGGCATGAGATTACAAATAAAGTGTTGGTTTTATTTAATTAATAAAAAGAGATTATGGGAATTTATTTTTCTCTTAATTTTTACTCAAAATTTTGCAGGAGATGGGTACGCTGCATGGATCACTGTCACATAAAATACCAATCTACCTATTACAACTGAAATCTTTGTCTTTATCAAAATATGACTTTGACCAACCGAATTTTTATTTTTATTCAAAAATCACATGACTAATT
>JAPZDV010000017.1:2902287-2947770 GCA_029814665.1 Acanthurus lineatus | reverse complement strand
TTGCATTACCAAATTGCTCTCACAGACAGCTGAACCAGCTGCACACCTGTGCACAGTTTACACTTCAGCCTCACCCCTCCACTGTGATCACATTACACATGTTGGTCAAGTAGATGCTGCACAACTGTGAGCAACATAGGAGGATGTTATTTGCAACCCGCTGGTGGTCGTGGTGTATTTCCACTAAGGCCGAGCATGTGTCCGATTTGTGTGTGTGTGTGTGTCCGGTTTGTGTGTATGTGTGTGTGGGCGAGGGGGTTTCATGGGAAATAAATGTGATGATTCAGTGTGGATAATTGTTTGTGCGCCGGAGGGAACATGCGGCTACAACGGAAGAGGTTTGTTGCGTCACATCCTTCAGAGCAAAGTCATTAAAATCAATACTCATACTTTCTTTTCATGTGTCGGGTCACAGTCTGCCTTTTGTTTGTAACAGGCTAACACAGCTCCTTAGCTGACAATAAACACATAGTTAAAGGGTGCAACTCTCCACTGAACTATTAGCAAGAAAGGTGTTGCGTCACATCACCAGAGGCGTCACGAAATTCAATTTCTTGATACTTGAGAAGCAACAATCTCACACCAACAATTTAAGTTACTGCATCATACGATTTTGCATTTGACTCATTCATTTTGACAAAAAAAACCCCAAACTAACAGATATCAGACGTACTTCCTTGTTGTTTCTAGATTAAATCAGAAAAGCAAAATATTATGATCAACAAGAGCAGACAAAACAGTCACTCGTTTTTGTGGTTTGGTGAGACCCGTTTCCTGCCTTTGGTGCTGGAAGACTGTTATTAAGTACAAGCTAAACACTGTGACGCTTTTGTCTAATTAAAAGCCCCTAAAATAGAAACTCAAGACACTCAGAAACCTTTCAGAGTCAGCCCAAACAGAATAAACCTCGTGGCAGAGACAGAGAGAGAGGAGACACAAAGAGAAAACACAAAACGTCCACTCCAGTCATCTGTTATCACCCTCAAGGTCATGGTGGGTGGGTGGGTGTGATGGGTGGGTGGTTTGTGATGGGAAGGGAGCAGCCAGGCAGCCCCCCTCTGTCAAGAGCATTAAGCACAGATACAAAATAGAGGTTGATTTTGCTCTCGCAGCATGAAAACCACAGTCTCACACGTGTGCTTTTGCAGCAGCTGCACCGACCCGAACCTCTGCTCTGTTAGAAGAGACGACGTGAACAAAAGGCCCATTAGCATCAAATCTAATGACAGCAAATTGAATAGAATTACAGCCAGAAACTGTAAGAAACAAAGGATCAAATTCTACATCCATTTTCCTGAGTTGCAGATCATCTCATGCAGTATGAATATTTCCTCATTATGATTTTGTTAAAACTGCGACACCTTCACCACAATGACTCAGAATAATAAAACAGTAGTTTCACTGGTGCAGCTCGTTTCATTATAAGTGATTATAAAAAGTGAACAATAATGAATTTAAGATTCTGTAGCCTCATTTAAAACTTAAGGGGATAATGTGTCATTTTAGTAAATAAGCTTACTTCCTTATTCTTGCAGAGACTTACATAAGACACACTCATGTCTGGACAGTAACTTGTGATGTTTAACTTAGCTTTTTTTTTAGCACTTAGACTGAGAACAGGGGGAACAGCTAGCCTAACTCTGGCTAAAAGTAACAAAATCCACCTACCAGCAACTCTAAAGCCCACTTACGGTTATATTTAATCTTTTTTGCTTAATCTGTTCAAAAACAAAACAAAAAAATTCACTGTTAGGTCTCATTTCATATTTCAGACCGGCTGTGCTAGCTACAACTATCATTTGCAGCTATTTTCGTCATTTTGTTCGTTTGTCATTTTTCCTACAAGCTAAAATACAAATGTGAGGTAATTAAAACATAAAAACCTATGTCAGTCTGCCCTCAAATCAGAAAAAAATTCAATACCTCCTCCTTATAATTTGTATACAGACCCTAAGAAAGGTCTAAACAAATGTGGCACTGAAAGAACAAGGATGACGATAAAAACCTTCATAAAGTTTGAATTTCAAAGCCACAACACGTGATTCACCATTTCTCTGAAAACATTTTATTCCTTTGTGTTGCTTGACATGAATACACACACACACATATACACACACACACATTCATGACAGCACAAGCGTGTGTGTGCTGCATAGACGTGTGTGTTGTGGGTATTTTCAGGCTTTTTGTGTGTATGTGTGTGTGTGGGTGGGTGGGGGGGGCTTACATGGACTTACCATGTTGTCATGAATGTCTGCCCATGAAGAAACTGATCACTTTAACAAGAATGCCTCCCTCCTCCTTCTCAGGATTTCTCAACCTCAGGGCGGGGTAGTGTGTGTGCGTGTGTGTGTGTGGGGGGGTGTGTGTGTGTGTGTGCTCATGCGTACATGCTGTCAAGTGTGGCGTGGTCTGCACAAGAGGCGGAGACAACAAAAGCAGGATGTGATACAGCAGGACTCTACTTCCTCATACAAGCTCCAATGACACCAGCACAGTGCAGAGAGCGCCACCTCTTGGTGAACATGCGTCACAGCGGCAGCATGCTGGTAAAATTCCATTCTCACAGATAAGAAGCATACAAGTGCAAACAGGCCACAACGAAATTATTAGATAAGATCCCAAGGAGCCTTGTTTGAGTTTTTGGGAATTCCAGTCATGTGTGGTTGGAGAAACAAAAAGCAGAGGTCGCCCGCAATGTGTTGACTTCTGGAAGAGGATTTCTCTCTTTTCTTTTCTGTCTCTTGCATGTGTTCACTGAAGGTCCAGCTGGACCCCACCCATTTCAACACGCACATTTGGAAGCAACACACACTTCAAGACGAGGGATCCCCGTTTAACAAAATCCACTCAACAGCCAAAAGAGCAATTAGACAACAACACAAATGCAAATTTGTACATCAGATGCTGCACATTGACAGAAAACTCCTTCAGCCAGCACAAAGAAAAGTTAAACATTAACGCTGCTAAAAGCCTCCTGGAAGCTTTGACTTCCATTTGAGGTTTTAAAAGCTGCGGTTTGAAGACTTGAGAGCCAGAAGCTATTACAAGAAGAGACACCGTATCCTTTTCCCCCCGGGAGCTCCACTGCTATTGGCCCCGGCTGCATGAATCTTGAAAGCTAATTTTTAATACAAGATTAAGAGGCTGATGTCATTCCTCGGGTTACACAGCGGTACCCAGCTCAGCTACTTATAGTCTATGTCATGGAGGTATTTGTGCATGAATAATAACATGTATATTTAAACTGGAGTGCACTTTGAATAATGGTGCTGCTCATAAAAAGTGATTTTGATATAAAAACTCATATTCTGGTCCAATTTATGTGCACAAAGTATGCCATCTTCCCATTCACAGTGAATGGAGCTTCTCCAAAGAGATGTTTGTATCACAGTTTACAAGCTTGACTCCAGCTCTTCTTGTCCATGTGACAGACGTTAGAGTATTACACTTCATAGGCAGAATAAGTTAATGAAAGTGTCTTTTCAAGGGAAATCTCTCCAAATGGCCTGTATGAAACTATTCAGGCCGGAGGGGAGGGGTCAGGAAAAGGGGAAGGTTGCGTGTCTCTTCTGTGTCCTTAAGGGAGGAAAGTGGAGCTGACACAATTAGCTTTTCAATCGATGGATTTTGGACCTCTGATTAAACAAAATAGGACACTGCAAGACATCAGCTGATAACCAGGAACTGTATGACGTCAGTTGTAGCTGTAGGGGAGAGTTTAATATTTAGAAGAGCTGGACAGGATCATGTTCTTGTTTTATGAACCTAGATTCATATTTTATTTCAGACTTTTCTTGTTAAATGTATGTATAATCAAAATTGTTTAAAATGATGGCTTAAGTGCTCACAATAGCTCCTTAATTGCACCCTGTTTTTGCTGCCATATTCAGTGACACTGCTTTGGAGGCTCCTCGTTGGAATAATGTTAGATGAGCACTTGTGTACCTTTTTCAGCCACCCACAGTTTATATATTTTCATCCACACACGTCACTCTCAAGTGTGTGATTATATCAAAATGCTTCACTTTCTCTAAGGCCATAATAACAACTACCTGCAGACTCGTCCGTCCATTAACTGCAGTGGCTTTGACGCACGGAAGCATTTCTTGTCTTAGCTCCACAACCATGAATTATCCTAAATGCTCATTCATCTTCTTCCCCCAATAACATGTAATTGCACAACAGCTGAGAGACTTGCCTCATCATGTTGTGAGATCATCATCATGTTCTTTAGTTCTCGTCTGGAGGCCTGTTTGTCTGCAATGTCTGCATGTTTCTGCACGCCTACATACATACATTTACCTTTTGCACGTCTTTCATCAGTGTTACAAACATCCAGAAAAACAGAAAAGTAAAGCCATAATCATGCAGATAAATCTTTAAAGATCTTTACATTTTCTCTTTATTAAATACTTTAATCCTTTGAATTGTGGGTGATACCTTCAAATGTATCCTACAGTTGTTAATACAACTTGTTGTTGTGGAAATAAACAGGAATACAGCCTGGGAATAACATGGAAAACCACAGTTAAATCTTTACATGAAGAGCTAAAGAGCTACAGCTCACTGTAGACAAATTGCTGCATCCCAGCAAAACTGCAAGGTCTTGTTATTATGGTCAAATAACAGGTTAAACTTACCACAAAACACCACAAGAATAATTATAGAAGTCAGCGTTCAATCTGCTTTTATTTCAATTCCTTAGAAAACATTATATCTAAATAAAAATACCTGTAGAAATAAACTTATTTATAAAGAAGACTTAAGCATGTGAAACTATTCGAGTTTATTTAGTTCCTTTATTTGAAACATATGGCAAATCCCTCATGATCACATTGAGTGCCTGCTTCTATGAGGCAACACCGCCATCTAGAGGTGTATTCAGGTACTGTCCTTTCTTGAAGACCGATCCAACATGGCTGCTCCCTTGTAGACGTTTTCATGTCGCTTCTTGTAGCTGCAAACAATGAGGAAGTTCAGGTAAACTAACAACAACAGACAGAAAGAAAATATTTTAATGTGATTAGTGCTGCATATTGAAGAAAAACAACACAGACAAGGACTTGTGGATGAAGTTACAGATCTTTATTAGCACTTTTTTTAAAAGATCTAGTAGTTAGGTGTTATTTTACTATTTAAGTGCCATGTTTCTCTCTCTGCAGCCACCATGGATACAAAGGAAATGGTCCACTTTGCTCTGCAGATAGAGAAATCCACTGCAGACCGAAGCTATGGGAACATCTCGACCCTGCTCGGTGACCTTGATAAGCTGCATGTCACAGCAGAGCAGCTGGAAGCAACCAACATTGTCAAAGTTCTCTACAGGCTCCTGAAAACCTGCTCTGATGAGAATGTTAAGAAGACGGCAAAGAGCTTGCTGTCCAAGTGGAAGAGGCAGTATAGCAGAGAAACACAAGTGGTGAAATGTACAGAGGAGAGAGAGGCTCCTGAGCTCTCTGGCAGGGTGGAGGAGTCTGGAGATGGAGGGGATTCCCACTCTGCTTCAGCACCAACATGTGACAGCAGGGTGGATGGCCTGAAGGCTGCAGAACAAGGAGAATCATCCACTAAAGATGGCCTCCACGCTCTCTCTTCCCCTGCAGAGAGCTCATCTGCCTCATGTAGCTTCTCATCTGTAAGATCAAAGTGCGTTCAGCTTCTCCTCGTCACCCTCCACCCTGAACCTCCTGACCAGGACAAGGCGGCGGAGCTGGCAAGAGACATCGAGCAGCACATCAGTGAGCTCCACAAATCCAGCCAGGTCAAATACAAAGCCTGCGTGAGGAGCAAGGTGGCCAACTTGAGGAATCCCAAAAGCAAACATCTCCGTCTGGGCCTCCTGAACGGCTCCCTGTCGCCTCAGGCCTTCGCTCGGATGTCTGCAGAGGAGATGGCCAGTGCTGAGCTCCGCCAGCTGAGGGAGGAGTACTCATCCCGCGGTGTGAGCGAGAGGCAGCTTCCTCAAGGGATAGAAGGGACTCAGACGCAGAAGATCCGCTGCAAAAGGTGTGGAGGATCTGACTGCAGGGTGACGCAGGTGTCCAGAGGGGCCCTTTTCCTGCCCGCCTGGGTGAGGCAGGGCGGCCCTGACAACGATGCAATGACCTTTGTGACCTGCAGTGGGTGTGGGCAGCAGTGGTACCACAGCGGCTGGGTCTGCCTCTAAAAACAAGTGTTAGATTTAATTATGAAGTGTAAAAAATGGTGCAAGTGCAAAATTTCACAGTGCTTAAGTTTACATTTTCATATCGCTTAAAGAGCTGAAACAGTCAGCAACATTTTTACAATTAATTTTTTCAAGCATGAATTAGAAATATTTTCTTGGTTCAGCTTGAAGAATGAAGTTTGATGATGTCAAATTGCATTCTGGGAAACTTTTGTGACCCATTTTTACTACCTTATGAAATTTTATTGACCAAATTTAAAAAAATTATTTCAGTAAAGTTTAAACAAATCAATCAATAATTAAAATACTTGTTAGTTAAGCTTAAGACAACAGTCTAACTTTTTTGAAAAGTGAGTAGAGGGTTTCAGTTTTGTTTTCTGACATCAGATTAAAGTGTAATTTCAGCCTTAAATCATCATAAAATTGAGAATCAAACAGTTTTAAATGGTAGCTTAAGGGGCAAAACAGAGAATCCTTATTTTCTGAATTATTTGAATGATGTTTTTGTCTTTAAACTGTACAAAATAGTGTAAAAAATTTTTTCTTGTTTTTGTTTTAGCTCCTCTGTTATTTATTATTGTTTAAAGCGTCCCTTACTATGTTTGTTTTCCTGTTTTCACATCAGTTGAATGGTTCATGTTTCTGTGTGAACTCAGGAACTTTCATAAACTTTCACAACAAGTTGAAAGACTTCGGTTGAGGCTTTTGTGTTTGCTAATCTTGTTTGGTGAGAAGGTGCAAACTGAAAGTGCTGGTGTGTCTTTTTCATGCTAAAATCAAAAGAACAAAATGAGAAAGCAGACTTTCTCGCAGAATGTTAAATGCATCAAGTATCTTAAACAGGAGGAATGTTAGAGGAATGCAGGCTGGAAAGAAAGGACAGAGCGGTCTTCCAGGATGGAGCACATACTTGTGGTTCAAAATGGACTTTCTGGAGGATTTATCTTCTATTATGCATGACAGGATTTTGTATTTTTAAGTGTTGTCACCACTAAATCCACAACTTGAGCCCCTAACTGTGAACTAAATGCTAAAAAGCAGAGTCACTGCTTCCTACAGTTGCAGACTGGAAACCACAAGTTCTCGAGAGGCATCTCTCATCAGCTTCTTCTCGCTGAATCACTTCCTGTCTCATCCAGTTTATCTCTACCTGTAGCAGCTCATCTGGCTGCTTATCCTGCCTCCCTCAGAGGAAACATGTGAAGTACTGTGGTATTAACTTCTACCCTTACTAATGAATCATCTCTGTATTTTTTTGCACAAAGTATAAAAGCTGAAATTCCTTTTAAAAGAAAAAGAAGAAAACATGCCCTCAGCCATGTAATAGTATCCCATTCATTTGGAGTAAATGGGCTTCAGTGGGTGAGACATGTGACCTTCGAAAAGGGTGAGCATGTGAGTCAGTAATCTGCCCTCCTGCCTCCAGCATGGATATCCCATGGTCCTTCTCTGGGTCGACGTGGCACAGTGACTCATTAACACGTCACTGTGACCTCACATCGACATGCCTTTACTTTACAAGCAAAAGAGTTTCAAATAACTGTTTAAATCGCTCACTTTTGACTCTTGTTGGTTTGTTCGTTTGTTCAAGGTGATTTTGTCTTTTTCTGTGATGCTGTTCTTTGATTGGTTGGCCTTTCCGACACAGAATGCAGAAAGAATGAAATTCATAGAAAGAAGTTGTATCAAACGCTATTTTTAATGTTGTTTAGTGCCTGCAGGAAACTAAAATAGATGCTCCACACTGTCTGCACATTAGTCACACTACAAGTCGAGTTCTGCTTTCAGGCCTGTGGCTCCTGAATGTGACTTAATATATATATATTTTTTAAGCAAACCTTTAAATTCCTGAAATATTTGTTCTTTGTAGAAGGTCCAGTTGGATTTAAAATAACCAAACATGGAGGTCCAGAGTTAAATCCCCTTGTAATTAAAGTCCGTCTGGTTATAGGTGTCAGATACAAGACTGTGGATGCTCTCTGTGTTTTGTCTCCTCACAGATGCCTCTTATCTTATCTTACCTTTCTGTCATGCTGGCCTGTGAAATCAGTGCTCTGTAACCATTTATATTTTCCCTCCCCTGCACATTCACAAAGATACAAACAGGCAAAACACACTGCAGACATAACAAAGCAGCTTAAGTTGGTTTAGGCTCCTTTAGTAAAGATTAACTATATGTAAGAGGCCTGTGAACCTGCAGAAATGCATAAATTCTGATGATCTCTGCTTATTTATTTGCTGACTGGGCGCAAAATTAGATTTAGATTTTTTTCCTGCATTGCAGTGGGTTGGAGGGTCTTAACCTAGTGGTTCCTAATAATTTTGTCATGCATGTGACCCCTAAAAAACATTTTTGTCTATTTAGAACCCTGAAAAGGTGAAAAAAATGTTTTCACAAGAAAATTGCAAAAATTGGAGAATTTAGGGGAAAAAAACAACATAATTTGTCCATGTTTTTCATCTTATAACTGTTGATATCCAGTGACCACTCCTTTCATTTGAAGGATCCTAAACCCCATGTTGTGGGGTGGGGGGCAGTGCATTAACCCAGTGACCTTCCTGATCCATGTAAGCCATTAAAAATTAATTATCTCCTAAAAATATATGCTTGATCTTGTACATGTGCAGTAAGAGAGACAAAGAGACTATTTTTTAGAAAATAGGCACAATAAAAACGTGGACGCACGGACAGCATCCAGAAAAAGCGCATGATGAGAGGAGGCGTGACACTCCCGGGTCATATGAGCGTCATCAGCGGCTTCCAGGGCCAGAGAGGAGCGGGGACACCGGAGCGCCATGTCACCGGCTGACGGCAGCACCTTGCCGGGATGAACGAGAGGAATTTAACCGTAACGGCCTGACTGTGACTGCAACACCGACAGGTGCTGTAACTGAGATGGTCAAACTTAAAATTTATTGGCTAAAATCACAACTTTCTGTCGTTTTAATTGCTCTTAAAAGTCGTGAATGTGAAAAATGTTATTGCGCCTATTATCGGACAGCTACGGTGTATGGGGAAGTTTCCAATATCGGACAAATGCAGTTTATAGTAAAGCTTCCATTATCGGACAAACAACCAGCTGATCGCCACAACCCACGTATTTTACAAAAATATAGGCGGCAATTAAACACAAGTAGGCGGAATTAAGAAATCATACATGTTTAGGAAAATCTATGCTGTTTTTGAAGTGATAATCATCTCTTTTTATAAGCTAATTTAAGCTAGCTCATGTTTACGTTGACTAGAATCCGTTAGGCGTTGGCACTACAAACTTCAGTCAAGTTGAACTATTTCTATTCTCTGTTTTGTTTTTTCCTCTACCATCATGTTATATTAAACCCTACATTTTAATATTTAAAATTAGCAATGGTAAAGAAGGAAAAGTGACAGAAATATTAGCCGCACCCGGGCTCTGCTATGTGTCCGGTAATAGACATAATAAAGGGTCGCTAGCGAGAAACCGCAAAAATATTAACGTGGTAGTGCAAACAAAGCTGAAACCATCATTTTAAAGTGTAATCATTTTATTTATTTGTACCCGAAAGTTTGCTTAACCAACAACTTCCTGTAAAACACTATTTTTATTGCTGTCCTGTTTGACAGCTGCTGTTCACATGTTGTTGGAGCGAGAAATCTCATTTATTGACATCTAGTTTTGTTTTGGCATACATCAGACTTTCTCTGAACGTGTAGGAATAAAGTTGTAGATTTAAGTCAAATCATGTGGTTGTTTGTTTGGAGGAAATATTAATTATTTTGTCAGAAACAACTCAGACAGCAGTTTTCTGCTGAATAAAGCACATGACTCGTGTGTGGCCATTCACTCTTGCCTCTTTGCTTTGCTGCTGTTTAAGAAAAGTTAATATTTCTCCAGAAGAAATGACAGAAGCAGCTCTGCAGCTGCATTTAAAGGTCCCAGGACAAAGACATCATTTACCCAATTTTGGTCCTTAAGGCTCAAACTGCTTACTGCTGCGGGTCCATGTGACTGCAGCCTGCGGACCCTCCACACTTCATTCATTTGCTTAAACTCTGCAAAGTAGCCTAACTTTTCCTAACAAGCAGCTGATTTGTCCAGTTTTGTCCTGACTGGCTGCAGGCAGCATGCAGAGCAGCAGTTGTAGCAGACATCGTTTTTATTCTTGACCTAAATTAGTTAGATAAGTATTAGAAAGTAGATTAAACTATTGAAAACAATCTCAAACTCAAGGTCAGAATTTAATTTGATATACTGCAACATTTACATACTTGTTCTACTTTAAAACCTAACTATTTCTAAATTTCACAAAGAAACACCCATAAGGAATTTAAAAGGCTATAATAAAATAGTTATTAAACCTTACAAAGGAGAGATGCAAGTTTAGATAATAATTTAAATTGATTTGTCAATTTATTTTTCATGCAAAAATACCACATGTTCACTGGTTCCATCTTATCAGATGTGACGATTTCATGCTTTTCTGTGTCATATATGACAGTAAGCTGAATATTTTTAGGCTTTGGACCGTCAAGCGAACAAAGAAGACATTGGTACACATCTAGCTGAGCTGTGGAAAATTATAATATGCATTTTTAACATTTCTGAAATTGTATAAGCATAGAAATAAATGGTTCTGCAGGAATAAAAATATATCTTCTAAACTGTTAAGCACCCATAAGACCCTTAGAAGTTGGATTTTTTTCCAGTAAACTAATAAAACTCCAAGATTGATATGGAAAAAAGTAACAAATTCAGTAGATTTAAAATAATTTTCCTCTAAGAGTCCATCTTTTATGGTGGTTTAGCTTAAAATAGAAGAAATGCTGTGTTGTGGAGAAACTTTTGGAAACATCTGGAACATAAATAATCAAATGTAATAATCACTTGTGTGTATTAAAACACGATTCATCAGTAGGATTTATAACAGTTTACTTAAGCTGCTGTTCATTGCAGAGGGAGGAAGCTACAAACACATTACAGGAGTATTTTAAACTCATTCAGTGGATTTTTGTTGTATCACTTGCTGATACTGTGACAGTCAGTGATGGATGAGCTGACCTTGTTCATGTAACAAAGCTCCTCCTCGTCTCTTATTTAAAGCCCCCTCTGGGTGAGATTTCCCACTTTCATCTCAAGGATTTGTTCAGTTCTGTGGGTGGAATGACTGCCATTCAGCTTAAACCGGTATGTAAAGTATGCGAGTGTGTGGTATGTGATTAAGTTGGTGCTTAAAAAACCTCCTCACTTCTCTCTGCAGCCGAGCCTGAGTGGGTGAACTCCTTTAGCCACTTGGTGATCTGTGAAGTTAAACTCTTTCTCTCTCTCTTTCCTTACAGATTATTGACAAAAATGACATCTGTTTGCTGATAGAACGGTAAGAAATTGCTCTAAAATCTCGATGCTGTTGACCACGTTGATTTGCATCACTTGTGGCTGACTCACTGGTCCTGTGATCTGAGTCCACGTGATGTTCAGCACGGATCATTTCATGCATAACATATAACACTCCTCAGTGTAGGAAGTTCATTAGCCACAAAGTGTAATGAGTGGGCCGTGGCTGTTTAACAGGATTAGCTAGTCGACTGACTTTAATCAGTTCTCCTCAGTTCAAAGTGAGGAAATGTGTAAACACTCTGAACTGGGGCTGCTCACAGAAAGAGTGTAAGTGAAAGTTGATTGGGAGGCAGTTTGTTCTTATCTAAAGCTCAACTTTATCTGAGGCCAAAGGTGAGAAACCAATTAAGTCTGAACAAAACATGCACAAGGAAAGAATAAGTTGTTATTCTGTTAAGTGATAAGGTATTTTATTATTAATAATTAATCTGCTGCATAAGTACTACTGAGAAATGTCAGTAAATTGAACGCAGCTTCCGCACAGGGCGACTGTTTTTTTGCTTTTTTGCTTTCTAAGTGGACTCTTTTACACTCCTCAGGTGAAACTACTGCTCCATCTTCACTGTTTGGAAACTTCAGACTGGCAACACCAGATTTGGCCTGACCAGGTTTCCTCCAGCCATGACGTCCAAGTCAGCCCTCCTAAAGGTGATCCTTCTCGGTGACGGTGGCGTTGGCAAGTCATCGCTCATGAACCGCTATGTCACAAACAAATTTGACTCGCACCTCTTCCACACCATCGGCGTGGAGTTCCTCAACAAGGAGTTGGAGGTGGACGGCCACCACGTCACTCTGCAGATCTGGGACACGGCGGGACAGGAGCGCTTCCGCAGCCTCCGTACGCCTTTTTACCGCGGCTCTGATTGCTGCCTGCTCACCTTCAGCGTGGACGACGGGCAGAGCTTCCACAACCTGGTCAACTGGAAGAAGGAGTTCACTTACTACGCTGACGTTAAGGACCCCGACAACTTCCCCTTTGTGGTGCTGGGCAACAAACTGGACGTGCCTGAGAGGCAGGTGTCGGGGGAGGATGCCAGGCAGTGGTGCCGCGAGAACGGTGGCTACCCGTACTTTGAAACAAGCGCCAAGGATGCTACAAATGTGGCATCAGCCTTTGAGGAGGCGGTACGTCGCATTTTGGCTTTGGAGGACAGAGCTGATCACCTGATCAACACCAACACAGTAGACCTGCAGAGGAAGACTCCACCTGACCCCACCTGCTGCTGAGCTCAATGTGACTCACAGCAGCGGCTCATGTGACGCTGTGATTTAAGTGGTTTATGACCCAGCAAAAAAGAGGAAGTGATATTTGTTTACTAAGATCTGCATTTGAAAGAAAATACTATCTTTTTTTAATCCCAAAATGGCCAATTTTGTGCATTTTGTGCATTTACATTTTTTACCACTCATTCCAAACTGATTCAGACTGTGTTTCTGTAGTTATTTTTCATACAAAGCATTAATGAACAGCTAGTAGAATAAAATTTCTGATACATGATGTCTTTGTAGTTGTATTTGTAGTCGGTGATGAACCTCAGCTGAATCAGAGGTAGATAATAGTGGCTGAACAGACAGGCCTTCATGGAGGCTGTATTTGATTAAAAGCTAAACTGAATCACTTTAAATACTAACAGTTATCCAGCAAAAACTATGTGAAACAGTCTGAAGTGTTTTTACAACAGTTTGGACGTCACAGATGCAGGTGTGACTGGGAGTTTTAGCCCACAAAAAAGGAGAAGTGCTGAGGCTCTTTCATGCCTCCAGATGCAGAAACCAAATGACATTTACAGTAAAAATGCTGTAATTTAGTCTGAAATACAGGAATATGACCTGTTATCTTTTAACTCCTTATGAAATAACTAAAGTCATAAACTATTATTATTAATGTTAATCTGTTAATGTTTGCATAAAATCCATGTCATGTTTGTAGGGGATTGTTGGCTTTGAAACTGATTTCCATCAATAACCGCAACTGTTGACATTAAAGTACCTAAAATGTACCGTGGTCAATCAGATTATAGATGGAAACTAAAACCAGCCAATGCAGCTGTTTCTCTGGTAGGAAAAAGAATGAGATTCACTTCTTTGGTTCAGATCTTACAGGGTTCATCACGTGATTTAGTAGCTTTCAGATCCTGTTTTTTTTTTTTTTTTAATTTTCTTTTCTGTCTGTGTGATCGTTGTGAACCAAAGTTGAAAAACGTTGATTTGGAATATGAATGGAGTTTTGGGTGTTTGTTTCAAGAAAGGAAGCTACTCCGGTTTTTCTCCAGATGGCTGCTGAACCTGCTGGAGTCATTTATTTCCTGTATTTAAGTATTTATTAATCACAACCCCTCCTCTATGAAAAGTTGCGCCACATCTGCAACTGCTGTACAGTTCATATGACTCTAATTTTACTTTGGCCTGTGTGATCTTTACACTGGAAATAAAACAGTGACCAAAAATGAAACTGAAGAAAAATCAGCTTAGTGTGTTTTGTCATTTGAGGTGTAATAACCTCTTTGTCCACAAGGCTGCGCCTGCGTATCAATAGTTAGAGAGAGACACACTTTGAGGCATGTCAATGACATTAGTGATCTTCATGTAATTCATTTTTACTACAGAATCACTCGTGTTAATATCAGAAACAAATATTGATCAAAGTCTCTGCTTATGGGCATTTTCATTTTAAATTGAAACAGCTCATTACTGGAAATAAATCTATGTCAATATTAAACAAAAATTAGGTTTTATTTCCACAAAAGGAGTAATAAAACTGACAACAAACCAGCCTACACAGTTCAGAGCAGGCTGAAAGTGTGGGTGTAACATGGATGTGTAGGGCCATTAAACTCCCACTGTGAAGTCATGTGTAGTTTAAAACCACATCCAGATTTTTAGTGTCAGACCTTCATGGAGAAACCATGTCTTTTTTTGTTTAGAGGTGAGGTGACATTTGTACATTTAGAGCTTGTTTCATTGTGTTACTGCAGGAGGCAGCATCTAATCAGCTCAACTAGCAACACCTGTTGCCAGTTAGTCTGTGATTGCAGGAGACAAAATGCTGCCAAACAGGTGGGATTTTCTGCTTTTTCTTTATTAATAGGACTAATAAATTATTATTCTTTGCACTTGGTAGGTAACTTTTAATCAAAAGTTAGTGCTAAATTTATTTTTTGGTTGATATAGTTAACAGAAAATTAATCAGAAAATATTTAGTTAAAAAAATAGCAAATATTTGATGTTCCAAACATCTTGTATGGATAAAATGGATGTTTCCCTTTTGTGTTGTTACAGTAAATTAAAAATCATTAGGTTTATATATTTTTTTGTTGAACTAAAAGGAAACTGGCTTAGAAATTCTGATATATACCACTATTATTCTTGTTTTATAGACCATAAAATCAATGTATAGTTCAAGAAACTATCTGTAGTGTCTGTGGTTCAAAGTTTTAAACAGAAAACAAAAATTCAAGTCACTTCACAAACCCAAACACAAGAACGAGACAGGAGACAACGGTGTCACGATAATAAAAAATATCGGTTTTACTAGAGAAGGTTACAAAAATCATCACTATATAGGAGTCATAGAACTATTTCCAACTTAAAAAATAAAACCATAATGAAACACCTACAGGGACTACAATGCCATCAAAGTACAATGGAGTTTTTCTTTAGAAAAGAGTGGGTGGAGAGGAGGGGAAGTGTGGAGGAGGGGGGCAAACACCGCCTACCATAGTTGTCAGTACAATTGACTACACATCACCTGAAAAACTGCAAAGACACAGTCATGTCTCCTTCATGCAAATAACGAGGAAACAACAACACCCTGACACGCATCGTCTTATAGGAAATTGAAGTTTGCCTTTACATCAACCTGCTGGCAAAGCACGTATATTTATCAAACATAACACACATGGCAATATAGTCCTTTTTTATACAGAATAGACAGCTGCACACATGGACGATACTGACATGCTTCATCTCATCAAAGTTCAAAAATTTGTCTTCAGTGTTTTTTTTTTGTTTTTTTTCATTAAGGGTAAACTAACCCGTGATGATCAATATAGAATATAGTTCATGATTATTAAAGAATATCTGATTACAAAATTAATGTATGAAAATTCCTGACTTGTTTTATTCAGAGTGTAAACATCCAAAACAGTCTCTGTGGCTCATATGAGAGGCATGACGCGAAAAAAAGGAAAAAAGAAACAAAAAAAAAAGTGACTTTTTTCTCAATTCACATGTTGATGAGTCACTCATTTGGCTGGCTGTCGAAAAAATAAGCACAAACAAGTTCAATAAAATCATTACTGAATCACAAGAAGAACTCAGCTGCCTAAAAGAATGATAAAACATCAGAAATAAAAATCAATTTCCTTTTTTTTCACATTTTAAAATGTATACGTCACAAGCACCTCAATCCATCATATCATATCATGACTGCACTGTATCCCTCTCACAACATATCATTTAAGATGTTACATTACAATTATTATATCAAATGCAGAACTAGTATTCGAGTGCTAAACACATATCTCAAAGGGGTACATTTACATATATCTGTGGAGAAAAAAAATTATAGAAGAGCATGGCAAAACACTGACTGTGTTGTCCCCGTTTTGGGAGAAGGTGTAAATTAATATCTTTTAGGGTGACTCAGCTATTTACAGGTGAACTTCATTTGCAAAAGGAGCATTATAAGAAAATGACAGAACTGGTTTCACTGTATAATTCAAACTGGACAGCGTATTAATCCAGTAAGGGTTAGTGTTTAGATGGTAAAGCTTTGGAAAAAGAACACAACTGGCTAAAATTAGATTTGGTTGAATACCTGAGGTGTGTGTCTTTCTATGTTAAAAGACCCAGACAGATTTATCTTTGATTTCTGCTGCCGCTGGTGTTGAGTGTAGCAAAAATAATGGTCTTACAAGGAATAATTTGACATTTTGGATAATGTCCTTGTTTTCTTTCTTGTTAAGAGTTAGATAAGAAAATTGGTACCACTTTCACATTTATATGGTAACTGTACAGCTAACGCCAGCAGCTAGCTAGCTTAAATACAGGAAACCAGGAAACAGCTAGCATGGCTAAGTCCAAAAAGGAACTAAAACAGCCTGCCAAACTCACTGTTAATACAGCATATCTTATTGTTTGGTTCAAAAACAATCGTGTTAAATCAAAAAGTGGTTTCTGCGCTAGCTGAGCAATTACCAATGCTTGATTTTAAACCTAGTTCTTAGTACAGATTGAGCAACAAGCTATTATGTAGTAATTAGTGAGCTTAACGGGTGCTAAGAGATGGATTTTGTTACTCTTGGAGGGAAGCAGGCTAGCTTTTTACCTGCCCCCTGTCTTTATGCTAACCTGGCAAGCCAGCTGTTAGCTGTAGCTTCTTTGCTAATACAGACAACAAGTTGATTTCTATTTTCTCATATAACTCTTATCGAAAAAGCAAAAACATGTATTTGCCAAAGCAATTCCTTTAATAATAGTTTGCTACACCTCTGGTCTGAAATAACATTTAATACCTTGGCGAAGAAATAATCATGTAATAAATATAATCATGTAAATGCACAAAATCCTTGAGATACCACGTGATTTAAATTTAGGTTTTTCCATAAGAGAGGGTTAACTGGGGTGCTCTGTTTTTCATTCTCCCTTATATTTTTTGTTTCATAATAGTGCAACAACATATTGAGCGTCAGCAATAAAAAGTCTAAGATGGATAAGAAAGTAAAGGAGAAAAAACCTATGAGCGCAAAAACATAAAGAAGAAGAAGAAGATCATAATAGTACCTGGCATACTTTTCAGAGAGTATTAAAAAAAAACAACAACATTCGTACACATTCGCACAATATATTCATATTCATATATATATGCATATAAAACACCAAAAAACAGAGGAAGTTGGTCGCTGCCTGGCTTCCCTGTGGCTGAAGCAGACAGTGAACAATGTTTTTTTTAGGCTGTTAGGAGTTGTGTGTTGAGAGGCTGTGCTGGCTCAGGGCGCGAGGCCATCACAGCCGGGCCACGTTCACGAGCCGCCACCCAAAAGCACGGGGGAGGGGACGCTTCTGAACTGATGTATCGTACCTGAGCTCGACCCCGGCGGGCGAGCTCTCCCATTCTGAAGCATCTGCCTCCATCTGGGCCTGCCGCTCCTCTTGATCCTCCCACCTCTTCCCCTCTGGTGTGAGCACACAGCTCTTAATAAACATCGTGGAAGGGAAGAGGATGGAGAATCAGGAGGTTGGGGGACAATCTAACATGGCCGAGGTGGATTGTTTTTTTAGCGGAGGGAGGGGGCGGGTGCTGGGTGTTGCAGGGTGCGGGTTGAGGTGTGGAGAGGAGATGGGTGGTGGCGGGAGAGGATCCTTTGTCCTTATGAGTAGGAGGAGGAGTTCTGGCCCTCCTTGGAGCGCGCCTCAGCCTCCAGATCCTGGTCATCCTTTGTCTTGATGTCCTGATACTCGTGCGTGGAGACGGCACTCTTCAGGTAGGCCCAGTTGGCCGCCAAAATCATCAGGTAGTGGATCTGAAGATAAACAGTGGTGGTTTTTTTCATTTAATTTACAGACAGGACAGGAAAACCACTGGTCTCAAACGTACTAATTACATAAATACGATATTGTTATTCAAGGGTGGTAGACCTAGAGCTTCTTCACAATTCCTTAGTGCAATACCAATTTTTTGCAGGTTGTGAGTGTATGTTGTGTTCACATAGGAAATGTTACAAAATGAATAACACTATAAAAATAATATGCATCCTGTAAAAATGCTTGTTTTGTATATTTGTGTTGTTGATAGAAACTATTTTACTAAAATGCAATGCACAAATGGTAAAAATATAGAATATTTGCATTACAAGTACAAGTTTAATTGTTAACAGTCAAAAGCCATGATTTGACTGAAGTCTACTTGTATTTTTTATTATTTTCTGTTAGCATAAAATGGCAAAGTGTGTTAATTTCTTGTAGAATATTAAATACAACTGACTGCAAATTTGGTATAGTGATTTATTTAAATGATACTGTACACAATATAAAACGTGGACTTAGGAAAAAATGTGTCTATTTGGAGAGGCACTACTATTTAAACTTTGCAGAGAAAGCATAATTTTCATTACAGGAATAATTTTAAAACAATACAAAGCTGTTTCACCACCATTAACAATGTGCTTTGATGTCCTGCAGCTGTGAGCAGCTCCTTCATGTGATTTGTGGATTGCATTTAGGGACATTTGTGTAATTTATGACTGACTTTTTCAAGTACACTTGATTTAGTCACTTTCTAAGTGTGAACAGCGCTATAAACTCAAACTCTGCCTCCAGGTAATTCCTGTAATTAGTAGCTGTCAGTGAAATGGTCTGGTAGTTTTTGTTTAAAATAAAAACCAAGGTTTAAATCAGCTCTGCCATAATGCAGTACAGCAGTATTTAAATGGAGAATATAAAGACAAAAGGTTCAAACAAACATTTTGTGGTACAACACTGCCTTAAGTGTCTTAAAAAACTGAGTGAATATAAACTATCACACAGCATCAAAAACACAGCAGGTGACTTTACTTCATCATTAGTTGATCACACTCTGCCTCCACTCGTTTACCTGATGCTGTGCACCTGTTGACTCCTATTTAAGCTGCTGCTGCTTTTTGCCTCACTTTTGCTTCCATGAGACAGGAGGCAGAAGTCAGTTTGTCTCAGAGCATCAATACTGATTCTCCTCAGCTTTTCACCAGCCCATGTGTAGCTGTTTATTTATTTATTGTGTGTGAAAAACAAATCACACACTTCAACTCTGTATTTTTACACATTTAATCCTCAAGAATTTCGACCAATGGTCCCATGATCAAAGTGCCTATCCTGCCCTATCTCAAAATCCAGGAAAACTTGAAATCCTATTTTTACCTCGGTCAAATATGCCAATGATCAAATGATCAAAATCTGTCTAAAATTAAGAAAAACAAGCAGTTTTGTGTTACGGCAGTTTTTGCAACATTACAAACCAGTGCAGATTTCACTTTGCACAGCTAATCCTCTCTTCTTTTCCTCATGTCAAAATCTACTCTCTATCTCTTTCTAAAATGATTTGCTAAAAGAAAAAACCCACCATAGTGTAGAGCACTGTCAGGTGACCCATTATAACATCTGGGGTGCTCCTCAGTGGGTTTTTTTTGGTATCTCCATTTCCTTGGACGTAAAACAAAACAGTCCGCCTCCACAGCAGAGTATAACACTAACCCTGTCTACACACACACTCACACAGCAGAGGCAGGCTGCCCGGTTGGCTTTCAACCCGTAGGATGACGAACTGACAAAACGTTACAGGAGTGGTAGCTATGGCAACAAAAAGAAAGCACGCCATAGCAACGTGCATGATTTTGAGAGGCACTATCAGTTGGATCACGAGCAGCTTACCAATGCGATGACAGTGGCACCAGCGCCTGCAAACGCAACGATGTAGAGGTGGTAGGACAGGTAGAACTGTGGATGAAAAGGGAACATTAGTGAGGGGAGTGAGAAAAGATAAAATAGAGGAGGAAAAGATCAGGTCAGCGTCCCCTCACCTCGCTGGTGTTACAGATGTCTCCCAGTGTGGCTCCACAAGCCTTTCCTGGTGTGGCGTTCCAGGGAATAATACCTACAGGATCAGAGAGATGAAACATCACAGGACTGCTGCTTTCTCATCTGAGACAAGAAGCTTTTTTCTCCCCTGAGACTATATGATTGAAGGCATTATGAATTAGGCTCGGATAAAGATTAAAGGAAACAGGGCTGCTGCTGCGGTCCAGGCCTCTGAGCCTCTCCTACAGGAAAAATATGGGTCATTATTTTGATTTATTTCTTTGCTATAAAAACTGGCTGGTATAAGCTTATTAAAGGCTATATTCATCCCACGTTTTCTTCTTTTTTTTATTAATATTATAATTATAATTAAGAATAGAATGCTTACCAAAACGTGTCACTCATGCTCAACTGCTGATAATAATTTGATGTTTGCCAGTAATTGGGGTTAATATTTCATACAGTGCAGTACAGTATGACTGCCAATGAAGCATATGTGATCCTCATCCTACTTTGTAAGCAGGCCAGCTGTCCTTCAAATGTGGGTCACATACTGTACATTAGGCGAAGAGCGTTACTGGGCTGTAATACTGCAGAAAAGGTGGATTTTCATAAAGATCCAATCAGGCCTTCAATAATCTAAATGTATTATTTGACCTCTTCCTGTATAGAAATATATTTAAAGCAAACTGTAGCTGGAGATAAATATGTGATATTTCTACTATATATGGACAGAGAGTAAAGTGAAGCCTTTTTAATCGCACTGCTGAACGGAAACATAAACCCTAGAAATGAAAACATGTCAGGAAAGATCCAACTTGAGAGTACTGAGGCTTTGACCAGTAGCTTACAGCAGCCAATGTTAGCTAAATTTAGACAAAATAAAACCAGTAACTTTGGCTGGCTAAAACTGATATTTTTTTAGATACAAATGGACAATAGTTAACAGAAGTTTATATTGGTTAATTTTAAGAATCATGGGCAAAAGCTTATGATTGCTGATGTTATCTAACTTTAGACAAAATATGACTTGGAGCTTGTGGTGGCTTAAATTGGCTAACTTTAAATAATATGACCAGTAGCTAATTGTGGTTTATGATGACTTCAGTTAATAAAATATTGGCTTCTCTCTATATTTTGTTGTCCTGTAGGTAGAGGCCTCAGTTATAAATGTGGAAACAATGTCAAAAGCTCCAAGATGTTCTTTAATGTACAAAATGAAATGCTAGCTAGCATGTTTGAGAACACTTGCTTTGATCAGAAGAACATCTTTTTAAACTAAAGACAAGTAACACAGCTTGCTGAAAGCATTTACATCTGCTGCAAAATAAAATACCAGGGAGACATGCAATATTTTGCACATAAGTACTTGTTTTTGGCTTAATTTTACTGGACAAAGATTTAAAAAGTAGCCCTGTTAGCAAACAGTAAAAGCACAGAGGGGTTATGTGTTTAGCTGATGCTTTGGTCTTTCACAATTTGCTGTTGGGTGTTGTAAGATCCCAACTCAAAGACTTCAAAAGCTAAATATAAGGGGTCTTAATGTGGTTAATGTCACAAATATAGCACCTTTTTGTTTCTTATAAGTACCACATTTTGCCAATAATCCCTATTGCTGGCATGAAGTTGCCACCTTCTCAACTCTAAGAATAAAGAGATGTGAAGTTGATGCCACACAAGTAGAATATTAAGCCTCAAAATCTTAATTTTTTGGACCTTTCCTACAAGTTCTGCTCCTGCACACCTGATGCAATTAAACTGGAATGAAAATGTGTCAGCTTCAATTAGGTCAGATGTGCAGAAACAGAGCAGTGGCATAATGACTCGAGCATGTGCTTAGAAACACAGCTCGGAGGCTGCCAATCTTCATAGATGCATAGATCTTCATAAACACCTAATGGTGCTGTGCTGAGGGAAAACTCTACCTTGTTATGCTGCAATATTGCTTCAGAAGCGGCTCTTGATTCCTCAGATTTCTCAAGAGACTTTATTCATCAGATATTCCCACTCTTTATTTAATAAAAGGGGACAGTGGAGGAAATTTGTCAACCTTATATTAACTGTCAGTTCCTGATGTTTGTCCCCTTAATCAGTCTGTGAATCACTGACACCCAACCATCACATATTGGGAAAACACTGAAAGCAGTGAGACTAAATTCACTTGCTTACATTAGCCAGAACTCATTTGTTTAAGCCTCTTGCTATGCTCACAAACTCCAACAATAAGGACAACAGTGGTTTGTAGGTGAGACAACTGACCGTACTGCCTGACATCCACACAGATGGAGTCAGGCGAGGTGATGTTGGCGTCGGGAGACTTCATGGCAGCACAGGTATTCCACATGTTGAAGAAGAGCAAGACAGGTATCGCCGTGAAGCCGAAAATGGCGAGAAAGGCCAGAGCAAGGATGTAGGTCAAGAACATGAACTGTAGAGAGGAGAGAGGTGACAGGAAAGGAGAGTTATGAGATACATTAAAGAAAATAGGTCATTATTATTCCATAAAGACCACAGCTCTCCACACACACAAATGCACATCCAGAGTGTGTGTTTAAGCTAATGTTACTGGACATCTGCAGCAATTAGAGTAATCAGGCTAGAAAGGACAAACTGTGCCATAATTACCCTCAAGGGCTCGAGTGGGATTTTGTGTGTGAATGTGTGTTTGTGTATATCTCTTTTCTTATGTGTTAGTGTTTGTCCAGTAATGTGTAATCGAGGCTTGTGATTGTGCCTCTGCAACACTCTCATAATGGCCTCTGTCCTGGCTTGTAAAGTATTATAAATTACTGCTGTGTGTTTGTTTTGCTAAGCCTGCAAACACTATTTTCAGCAAGAATATTATAAAATACACATCAAATTAATTAAAATCTCATTTAAGGGCTTTAATTTGCAGTGTAACTAGGTCAGCGGGTGTGATGATTCGCAGCAGTTTCTTGTGTGTGTGTTTTTGTGTGTGTGTTGACATACGAAGGCAGTGATGCAACGTCCACAGACGGTGGTCTTGAAGTCACTCTGCAGCTCCTTCTTGATGGCGCTGGTGGTGTAAAAGCCCTCAGCCAGCAGGATGATGGCGTAGACAAAGAAGAAAGACGCAATGCCGTAGATGATGTACTGAAAGATCTGGATCCTGAACACACACACACACGCACAAAAGAAAGGATAATGTTAAAATCCAACCAGTTGTAGTAGTGTAGTGATGGCTATTTTTTTTTAGCTGAACTGAACCACAGGGGGTGCTTACACCAAGGCGAGGGTGGCGTGGTCGCTGGTGACCCTGGAGAAGTGGTTCTCCAACATGGTCAGCGTGCTGGTCAGCGCCACATGACCGCAGCCGCAGAACAGAGCCACGCCTGAGAAGCAGAGGATGGTGGCCAACAGGGAGGCGTAGGGCACCCCGCCCAGACACTTGATGCAGCACTCGAAGCATCCTGCAGGGGGAGACAGAAAGAGCGGGGTAAAAATTTACTGATAAAAAGGATTTCCTGTTTAAAATTTCCCCTACAGCTAAAAGTCCTTTTTAGAGAGGGATACAAGAACAAACATTCCAGTTTAGATTTGAAAGTGCACAATTGGAAAAAGGAACAACTGCAGTCTAAAAAAGGCTCTAAACAGAGAAGCAAACAAAGCAGACTGCTGCAACTAAACACTGCATGAAGAGGCCTGATCGGCTCTAGTGATGACACTCACTGCAACACTTGGCGGCCTTTTTTCCACTGCTGTTCTATTGTTATTCGCGCAGAAACCTGCATGCTCACACTGCCATGCTTGTCTCTTTTTGTTTTCAAAAGAACTACACTTTTTCTTGTCAGGCAGCTTATTGTAGCATATTTAACACAAACATTTGTTCCCTTTTTTTAATGAAACATTTAAAAAGCTTTTTTTCTGATTATAACCAGACTGCATGACCACATCCTAAATAAATCATTTGAAAATAAATGACTAGCCGTTTTAATTTTCCATGGCATTAATAGTGTAATTTAAGTCGCGCTTGTTTTGAGTCAAAATCCTGAAGATGTCTTCGTGTTATACAGTGTTAATCTTGCAGATGAAAGTGAGAATCAGACAGATGTTTTGCTTCATTTATTCTTGGTTTCAGGGCATTAAAAAAAATTCCATTACAAATATGTGTGACAAGAAGCTAAAATTGGCCGGCACACCTGCTCTATATTTTAATCTTTCTCCTTTTTCAGTTTTCACAACTCCAGAACGTTAATGATCAAGAATCCCCCCATGTGCTTGAGCAGCTTCCACAGACTGATAATAATGATGAATTAGAAAACATGTTTTCCATTAACTGTGGCAGCTTTCGAAATGTCTTAACAGAGTTATGAGCGACACAGTTTGCAGGTACGAGGTTCTTACTGTTCCTATCACAGTCAAGGAGATAAAGAGGAATGAAAAGGAGGGAAAATAACACATTGTATTTAGCACGAGCCGCTTCTTATATAACACCCGTTTAAAAATAGCTCCTCCAGCAAAGCAGGAAGTTACTCAGGGAAAAAAAGGCAAAATGAATGGTCTTGTGTGTGCCACTTGCTGTTTCTATGACAATGTGCCCCAGTTGGCAAATCTGAAGCATCTTTATTTCATCGTCGGAAGTTTGTTGAATCTAAACACTTTCATTCGTTATCGGCCATTTCAAAATCTGTCAAACCTGTAGTAACCTCTCTATACTTCCAGTCTTACTTAAATCGACTGCTGAGGGCAGGTAGTGTTACAAGCCTGTGGAGAGTTATTATCGATGGGTTTAAAAGAGCAGATTGATTTCAGCCTCACTGAAGGATCATTGATAGTATCACTCCTGGAACAAGTCAGTCGGCTCGCAGCTGTTGTTCTCAACAAATACTTACGGCACTTAGATGAATATCTGTAGAGAAATTCATATTCTTCAGATGTGACTTTGATAATCTCATTAGTTTTTTCTAGTGCCACCACAATGTTGACTCTTATTATTTTTACTTAAATATCTCATTAATAATCAGATGAATTCCTATGAACTTTGGTATAATGTTGTGCAATGTGGCCATTGATTATCTTTTAAACTATTGCTTTTGCCCATTCAATACTTTGGTTTATTACCAAACACATGCAAAACTAACAGTGTCAGGTGTATGTGTGTTTAATGCTAATTAGCAAATGTTGGTATGCTAACATTTACTGAGCTACCACAGTTATCCTCGCAGACAACATAAATGCTAACATCCATATGCTAGTATTTTCAGTGTGAGCATATTAGCATGCTTGCATAAGCTTTTAGCTTGGAGCACCTGCTATGATTAAGTCTCACAGAGCCGTTAGATAATCTGCACGCAGTCAAGTTTTCATATGGTTTAAATAAACTTGTTCTTGCAATGGGAAGAACTTCTCTCTTCTGTTCAATGCCCCGATCTGTTGAGGCTCAATTAAGTCTCTGACCTCAGTGTAGGGACATGTGCTGCCACTTACTGAAACCCCCTCCTCTCCATGTGCGATTGAACCAAAAACTCACGCCATAAATCCAAGATGCAACTGTTCCCCTCCAAAGTGTGCCGCTGCTGCTGAAGACTCAGCGTTGCGTAACCGAGCGGGGGTTCGTTGCATAATAGATCCAAATCCTATTAATGTTAATGAAGGAAGCGGGCTGATGGAGAGGTGGAGCTGATAAGGCTGGATGGCTCTAAAACCCAAAGCTGAGACACAGGCCTGGCCTTTAGGGGCGGGGTGGGGGCAGCGATGGACTCACCGGTCGATACGATGCCGACAGGGGAGGCTGTTAAAAAGCTGCTCTGCACTGATACTCCATCCTGCTGTGAGAGGTCAGTCTCAACAGGTAATTCAGCGTGATGATCTCCTGACTTGAAAAGAGAATAAAACCTGCCAGGGAGCCGTAGTAATCCTGTGTTTTTAAATGCAAATGCATGGAAGTGTCTGTATCTCCTTTCAAGGTGGGGAAAAGAAGCCTATTTGCAGATTCTGCCTATTGGTTTTAAGGAGGTTTTTGTTTAAGGCTCCTATTATTTCTGCTTTTAACTCTCTCCTCTCCCTGGCCTCTTCTTTATAAACATTAAACGGGCCTCTCATTTGGTCTGCCTGTGGCTATGACTGTTTGTCAGCTTCAGTTTTTAAAGTGCGCTAATGGGAAACAGGCAGACCAGAGTGGTCAGCCCCAGCCAGCCCTAATGGAAATCAATGGGCTATTCATTAGTGCAAAATTTAGGTGACACACCGAGGCCGGGCCATTGCTCTCGTTTTATACCTCGCTGCATCTCGCTACCTCTCATCTCTGCCCTGCTTGTCATCTTCTCTGCTCTCACTTTGAAATATGACTGCATGCCCACACTGTACTTATAGCAAGACAGCTGGAGTTAATAGCTTAGACAATATGTTACGCTCCTGTTAAGATGTTGTATCATATATCATCTCAACAAGCTCAAACCAAGGACGATGCATCAGGTTGTGCGAACATTTTACTGGCGGTCTGTGAAGGCGCCTGAAAACACCAGCCTGCCAGTATGAGAGAACAAAAGATTTGGTATTTCTGTCAGTTTTGTCGAGCAAAAGAACAGCAAATAATTTGACAGACAAAAGCTTCAATTAAGGATTAACATCCCCTGCTGTTAAAGCTTGTTCTCCGTCCAAAAGAGCTGTTGCGGCCTGCAGGACAAAACAGGAAATGTTCCCCTGCTTAAATTAGGATTTCAATTTGCAGCTGAGGCTGACTGTTAAGAAAGTTATGATAATAGATTCCTATTCTTTTTTTTCTGCACACAAAGACAAAGAAGAGAGAAGAGGGAAGGAAATGAGTAAAATGAGAGAGGAAGAATGGTATAAGTCAGGAGCACAAGCAATGAAAAGGAAAGCAGAGGTGAATGGAGAGAAAGATCATGCAAGAGATCGATAGAAAGCAGGCAGTGTTACACAGAGAAGAGGAAAAGAGAGAAGAAGGTGAAGAAACAGGCCGAAGGAGCAGAAGAGGAGTAGAGAAATGAACAGAGAGAAGAGCGAGAATCGTATGTGAAAAAGCAGTTCTTGGCCCCAGGGCCGGCAAATACAAGTTGCCATAGCAACGCGTTACCCACGACCCACTTCGGCAGTAGCATAGTCCTTTGTAGCCGCCTCATACACACATTCACTCACATACACACACCAATAAGTAGTGATGTAACCTGGATCACACCTTAAGACTGGATGACAACAATCTGGAACTTGAATCCAAAATAACAAACACAATGCAGAGTGTGAAAGCAACTGCAGAGATGAAGAAATATGGAAGGAGGGAGATGAAGTTTATTCTGCTGGTAAGGTTTAAGGAAGTGGGTCAATCAGATATTGTATTATTTGACATAAAAGAGGGATAGATGGGGGAGAGAGAAGAAGGAGGCTTTATTTTATCGACTCCGCAAAGACTTAAAGGACTCACATTACAACAGGAAGTAGGGCATGCCAACCCTTTCTCACTTGAAACCTGTCACATATGGCAGTTTGGTCAGGACCCCTAATGTACCCCTTTAACATCTGTTAACGATGCACTAGGCCTGACCCTTCATGTCCCAATGGACATTCACACCACTGACTCCACTTTACAAAGTATGAGTGGGGGTTGGGGTACAGGTTGCCCAAACTTAACCAAGTTGTGGTGTCAGAACCTAATCAGAAATGTGACCGTTTCTTTGCTAAGTTCACAAGCTTGTTGCAGACTTAATCTGTTTGCTTTGTAGAGCAATTGAAGAAAACCTGTAAAGCTGCAGACTGTAAAACCAAAACAATGAGCTGAAAGATGCTAAAAAGCTCAGTTAAGCCCTGAGTTTTTTACTATGAGATTTTTTCTCTCACATTAGTTCAGTCACTGCTTTACATTGTATATAAAAATATTGATTTTTAGCAGCTTTCTGTTCAAGCCACCAAAAATTTTTGGTAGGTTTAAAGATTTCTACTCAAGTTGATACAGTTTCAAAGTGATTATGCAACAACTATGAACAAAAAATGATGTGTTAGAAGCCGTGCAGCTGCACAAGAAGAATAAAATCTTGGTCCAAGTGAAAATGTCCAGGGTTCCTTCATGTTTATTCATAATTTTACCAGTTTTTGGTCCAAAGTAGCGGTTTGTGTCATCCAAAAAAACATCTTCCACAGTAGCAGGAAGTTCACACAGTCAATACAAAACCTCCATTTGCTTTTGTCCTCTCTTCATCACATTTATATTCTGAATCTTCTAATTGGCCAAGAGGATGTTTCAGGCTCTTTGATTGGATAAACGAGGTGTGACACAGAGTAAACATGGTTGGAGACAGAATTTGTCACCGACAGCTGACGTCCTTTGTGATTATGCTTCTCTTCCTGTCAATCACCTCACACCCACGACATGAAATGAAGAGAGTTTGCCGTGACATAAGCCTTCAAGTACATGTCGCCTCGCTAACTTCACTGTCACGCTGTCACTAGATTTGAATATGTGGCATTAAAAGCAATTTGAAGAATCAAAGTACAGTGTGCATTGACGAGTAATTGACAACGACCCTTAAAATAATTTTTTTCTTCTTTTGTAGCAGCTTTTATCTCATCTATAGATAATACGGGAGTAATCGAAAGTAGAGGAGAAAGAAGATTACATCGACTTTCCTGATACGTCATAATTTGCCATAAACTGCACAACCCAGTGGCTCAGCACGATTATCAGCGACTGTCCGTACGCAAAGTGCATCTGCCAGGAATAACAGCTTTATTAAAGCTTTGTGAATATTTCAGCGGTCGGTCTGGTCCCTGCCTGCGGCTGTATTCCAATTTAGAAGAGCTGTATTCATTATGGAGCAATTTGCTCAGAGTGCATTGTGGGTAGATTCCCACAAGAGCATGGGGAGGCTATCAGAGACAGAGAGGAGGAGAAGAAGAGAGAAGGACAGGGATGGAGGTCTATATCTCCTCTAGCTGGGATGAAAAAGATGTCTCATCTGTTTGACGGCGGCAGATTTCAGCCAAACATCACTCACACAAACTCGTAACCTCATAACTTCAGCCTGGGAGATTTCCGTCTTTCCACTTGAGCTGAAGGATAAAATTCTCCGCTGAGCTTTTATGAGACGCGTTTGAAAATCATGAGAGAGCTTCAAAACCGCATCGTCATGAAGTCAAAAACAAAGCTGTATATCCTCAAGAGGATAAATCCACTTCAGTACATCTAAAGTCTTGTTTTTGTAGTTTTTCTTGCTGCGTCTTTTAATTGTAAAACCAAAGTAATTCAATAAATCTGGGAACTTAACGACACCACCATAACAACGCCAAACAAGCAAAGACACACAAACAGCTGAGAGATCAAAAAGACTGTAAACAAACAGTTCTGTCATTTTATATACTTGTATAAAACCGATTTAGAAAGTTGCTAATGATCCCTGATTGCACAACATTGAAAAATCGATGATATTTATGATCATTTTTCTGCCTGTTGGAACTTTCCATGTCCCGAAGTGCATACACAGGAGGGGAAGTGAAACAGCACATTAGCAAAGTGGCAGTTTCGGTCCTCCATCAGGGTCTTTATGTAATGCATGATGCATTCAGGCACACTGCTGGGTAAAGACTGTGTTCATTTGGCATTTTTCGGAGCCAAATACACAAGTTGTACATGTCAAATGAAAGGATTAGCCTTTTTATGTTTATTGTACGCCTCTGCAAACAGATGTATGTACAAAAGAAGCTATCAGACATCTGTTAGACCCCTTTGAATAAATGATCCAAAAAAAGTACCTAAAATCTAAAGCTCATTTTGATAGTGTGACGAAGAAAAGCAGAAAACTCTTCATTTTTTCTATCTTCTAATTGTATTAACCTGCTCATGTTCCCAGATCTGAATGATCAGCAGTTCTTCCTTGCATTGTTTATAACTGGTCCAAAATGCTGCTGCTTAACTGTTAGGAGGCCAGAGGAGAGCAATCACCATCAGTGTCACCACTGGCGGACCTGCTTGTTATATCTTGAATCTAGTTTTAGGTTTAGTGGATCAACCATGGAGCTCTTCTTCAGAGATCTGCTGCCTTCTTTCTATTTATGTGTTTTAAAAGTATGTTTCAGCACTTTGTGACATCTCTGCTCTTGAGAGGTGCTTTTTTTTAATAAAGTTGCTTCCATATTTGTTTGCAATAGAAATGAATGTTGGACCCCAATTCAAGTAAAATTCACCTGCTGTAGCCTGTAATTAATGTTTAAAAGATATTTATGCAAAAAGGACTTCAGATTATGTATTTTGTTTAATTTCCCATTGAAAAAATCCCCCTTTTTAAATCTCCTCCCTCATCTCAGCACACATCCATCTGATAACCGACACATTATCAAAGCAAATGTTTTCAGTAATCGGCTTGTTTGCGCCGTTGATCAAGAGGACACAATATGTTCTGTGCCAGGTAAGAGGATGACCCCGGTCGCCATCATCATTCCCAACCACAGCAAACCTTTCTCCCTTTTTCTCCCACGGTACATAGCTGACCCTAATCTTCTGTTTGTGAGAAAACCTTGGCTGGTTATGCGGCATTATGAATACCACAAGGTCAGCATCTGGCCGGGCGTAATTGAGCATGATGGACTGCACAACTCTGAAATCCCGTTCTCGGCGCTCTGCTGCGTGATCAATACTTTTATCCTGCTGATCTGCTGGATGATTTTTCCCTCCATCGCTCTCTTTCTGCGGCCAATCTGGGCTAAACTCTGACAGCTGGGTGAGGGGCTCTACTCCCAAGACACACAGCGAACACACCCACCTATACTGATCGTAAAAAAAGAGACTGGCACACACAGATGGGGCACATGATCTGGCACTCACAGATGCAGAGAAACACACACAAACTGTTCATCTGGTGCAAATTACAATCAGCCTGTTTGCATGTTTGCACGTGGACCTGAATGTTTAGCACTGACTCATCCAGCCTGTGCATACCAAAAACAAAAAATATCAGCAAGTAACTGTAAGAAAACTTCACATGTGGCTGCAGTATGTTCACACACTCTTTAGTGTTAAATATTCATCTGTTCTCTGGGTGAGCAAAGGTGCTTTTACTAGTTTCCTGTCTCTTGGGTTGGGGATGTGAACTGAGCTGAACATGAGAGGAGGAGTACAGTGTAACAATCTTCACTTAGTGGCCTGATGTTCGCTGTCATGGTTCACAACAGATACAGTGGATTTAAAGCAGATCAAGAGGCAATGCTGAGTTTTGACAAAACAGATATTTCTGTTTCCTCAATAGCTGTGGAGACACTGATACGTAAAAGTTTTTTAATGTTTAATTTTCTTACATCACTTAGACTGATAAATAGAGGTTTCTAGCTTAACAAATGTGTTAGTTTTGTAGTGTTAATGTAGATTTTTTTTGGATTACTCTGTAAAATATGAAAAATGGAGGTTCATTTCCACCAGGACAAGAAACAAGAAGAAACATAATCATGATAATGGGAATGCTCATGGGAAGTCAAAAGTCTGAATGTCTTTTTTAAATTGTGGCTATTTAATTTACCTATTCTTTCAGTCTTTTGGGTGTGAATTAGTTTCAAATATGAATTGAGTTATGAAAGTTTAGGAGTCTTGGTATATCTTCCGGCAGTGTCATAATTTAGAGTTCATTATCACACAAAATGATGCAAGAAAGCTGTGTTTTTGTCCTTTAGGGCTTCTTTGTATAATGATGCAAGTGCAAATTAACAGCAGAATATTAAAAGAGTTTATTTAAGGAGCCTGGCTGTAGGGTGTGGTGGGTGGACCAAAACAGAGATGGCAGATAGTCCACTGATCACCTACACAGTGTGAGCTCTCTTTCTCGTTTCTTGTCTTCTACTATTCAGAGGAAGGATCACCTGTAATGAGCTGCCGTCTGTCGGCTCAGTGGAGCAGAGCGAGTGCAGTTAGTTTGGGTCTTGTTCCACCAAAATGTTAAAATGGCCCCTCTGGCCAAAAGTGCCGTGCCATGGAGCTGAATGGCTCAGCAGTTACGCAACCAACTTGGCCAACGTCTCTTCTTCTGAGATGTCAAAGAAGTCGGTGGCCCTCGCCTCGCCCCTTTGCCTCCTCTCCATCCTCCTGTGATGTGATTATGGAGACTCACTTTCCAGTAGCCTCAGCGAGTCAGTTAACACTCTGTGTGAGTGAGTTAGTGCAACACATTCACTGTAACTCACATAATTTTCTATAATATTTCTTAAATATCAAGAAAATATTAAGCAAAACAAAAAGATGATTTCATAGAGAGTTTGGTGTTGAATGTAATTCTACAGTCTGTTTAAGCTGTTGACATGCAATGGAGGGCCACCACAGACACAAAAACAGCTTACAGCCTATCATTACTTGCGCTTTTAAAACAGGACCTTGACAGACCCCAATATGCATCTGAAATAGAAAATGACCTCATCATACAGGCCCAGTCATTTATCAACGTCAGCCATGGCTGATGATGACGAGTGCTAATCGGCATCAGGCGTTTTATGGGCTATGGATGAGAGCAGCAGATTGGGCATCAGTGGGTGATGGAAGGAGGCCAGAGGAGGTTGGCATCACTCAGGAACAAGGCATGCTGCGCCATCCTGCCACTTGCTGCTATTCATATACCCACTGCAGAGGGTGGTGGAGGGTGGTGCATTGAGATTATTGTTGTGTGGTAGCTTGTCGGCGTAATCTGTTGCTTCTTTCTAGGAGTGCATGATTATTTTTATTTTCAATCCAGCCCTGCATTGTTTTTTTAATGAATCAGTAAATCATTTAGTGTATAAAACATCAGATAAAAGTGAAAAATGCCTGTAAAAAATGCTTGTGATATAGCATCTTTTGTCATATAAGCAGTACAAAAAACAAGTTTTATGGCAAATCAGAGAAGAGCAGCTAATCCTCACATTCTGTGAGCTAAAATCAATGAATGCTTTATTAGTAAAATAAAAGTGCAACAATGTATTACTTTAAAGAATTAACGCAGCCAGCACAAGGCAGAAAAGCTTCCTCTAATACAGCAACCCATTTTCACTCAGCCATATTGCTTCTGCCTCTATGAGCATGTCTTTCATACAGTACCTTTATGGGCAGTTAGCCCAGTTTTTAAGGTAAGAAACAAAACCGCGATTTCAGACAGATTCTCTCCCACTCTGCATGCTTTTTTTAACAGAAAAGAAATGGCAGCAAGACACATCCATATCAAATACTGCTTGTTTAGTAAAAAGGCAAGCAGAGAAAGCACATTTAAATATAAATGTGTCCACAGTGTGGGGACTGAGAGGGCTGAATATGAGCACAATGGCGCACCACACAGTCTCACCCACACTTGCAAAAATAGAGCTTTTCCTTCAGTGCAAGCAAAGCACCGACGCAGACATTCCCCTAACTACTCCTGGTCATTGACACGTAAACAAATACAAGCGCACACACTGACCCTGACACACACACACACACGCATACACACAACAACACACAGAAACACACATATCCAGATGGAGGCTGACAACACGCTTTGGGCAAATGACTTCAAATGAGGAACACATGAGCCTCTCCCTGTGTGACGGCTTTCACATGCTCCCACAACCTCACACACCTCCAGGGCGAGAGGAGAATAGACGAAGGGTTTTGTGTGTATGTGTGTGTGTGTGGGAAAAGTTAAGCTAGAGTATCAGGACAAGACAGAGGGGAGAAAACAGAAGATGGAGAGGAGGGCTGGAAAAGAAAAGAGGGGAAAACAGGAGGATTGTTGCAGTTTATTTACAACAATTCACTACAAAAATGTCTCACATCTGCACATTTGTGGGAGCAAAACAACTTTTCAGAGCATGCAAGGACATAATCACAAGTGTAGCCAATGTTTAAAGAGGAGTGTGTGTCACCAGATTTGATTTGAGAAAAAAGACATCCCTTTGGTTTGAATTCCTTTGCATGCAAATTCAAACTGAAAGCACAGCAAGCCTCATCCAATTTGACCTGGAGTTGAAATGTCACTCTTTTAGACAGATTTTTTTGTTTTTCTGGGACTAAAGATGTTAAAGATAATAACAGAATCTGGAAAAACAGCCTCAGAAAACAGAGAGCACACCTCAGTGAACAACTTGTTTATGGCCCCGATTTGTTGTTTTGTTTCACTGAGTATTTTCACCAATAAATCTTCTTTATAGGAGCATCAATCTAGTGTGTGGGAGCCTTTTTTTGTTTCTTGATATTGTCATTGAAAAACTGCCATGAAGAGATGAAACCAGAGGGAGAGTTTCAGCCGAAGTGAGAGGTGGTTATGTGTAACAAAGTCAAGTAGGAGATGGATGCCAATAACAGCATGTCTAAGCATTAGAGTGTATGTGGGTGTGTGGGAGAGAAAAAAATGTCCAAATCAACTACTATTATGGTCAGTTATCCTGCTGGTGGTAAAATGCTTTGTTCCTGGATTCAGGTGGAGGTTCAAACCTTGAATATGAGCTCAACAAACAGTGAGTAGCTTAAAATGGACACTTAAAAACATTAATTGGTCCAATATAAAGTACACCTAAATGATGCTGGTTAGCACATCTGAAAAAAAGCTATGTGGTTTTTCCATCATCATCTAAAACCAGACTGTTAAATTAAATTTGTTCTTACATGGAGGGAAAAGAGCAAAATGTTTAGGTATTGGACAATTCTGCCATTAGCAAAGCTGCAGTAGACAAATGTGTGTAGGCTAACTGAGATGATTTTTACCCGATTTCTGCCCTAAAGTTATTTCACACATACAAGAGCTGAATAATGAGTGACGCTCAATCCTTAAAGAGTGTGGAGAAGAAGCTTCTTAGGATTTATGTGTGTGGCAGCAATGATTTGCTTTGGCCTGTAAAGTGGATTACAAGGCATAATAACACATGCAACAAGTTCAATAAAGGAGAGCAGAAGTCGCCATCGGCCACCTTTAAATATTTACAGTACAACAACAATGATCCATAAAGGATTCGAATGTTTTATTTAACGTAAAACAAGTCATGCTCGATCTCATGTTGGGTCAAGGAGGCAGAGAAGGGAACCTGTTCAATATTTATCAGCAACACAAACTAAATGTCAGCGGCAGCAGGGATGATGGTCCAGCTCCTCTCCTGTCGCCTGATCATCAAACAGGGTTTGGCCTTTAGATTCAAGGCCTGAAACAGGGTTCAACTGGACTGTGTTACTGAAGCTTTTTTGCCTGTTGTGTGTTAAAAAATGGATTTTACTGGTTGAGGATGAACTTTTTTTTTTTTTAAATCAGTACATTTTTTTTGTGAATGACATCTGCCTTATTTTATTCTTAAATTCTTATGCATTCAATTAACTTGTGGCTCCTTATATTTTGGGGTTCGGTACTAATCCATTAATCAACTAAGTGTTTCAGCTATGTGTGAGATTTAGCAATAATTTCAATCAAATTACTATAAAAATACCAGAATAAGGAACAGACCACAGATATTTTTGGGTGCAACAAGCAACAACAAGAACATGACAAAATGAAACCAGCCATTTCCTCTTAGCAGTGATGCAGCTGAACAGTCCTCTTCATCTGCCAATCACTGCTGGAATGCAAATGTGATATAAGGCAATACAATTTGAATTTATGTTATTTAAGAGGCATAAACTAAAATGTGACAAAGTAGGTGACAAGCTTGAGCTTCAATCTGGTCATGTAAGGCAGCTGAAATGTGCAGTCTGCTAGCTATGTTTGATATGAAACTACAGCAAGTAGCCAAATAGCTTAGCTTAGCATAAAGACTGGAAACAAAGGGAATCAGTTAGCCTAGTTCTGTCCAGTGTTAACAAAAAAAGAGCTACCAGCACCTCTAAAGCTCTATTTTTAAAAGCCATCATCTTGTCTGTTTAACACGTACAAATAATGAAGTGTAATAACAATTTGTTTTTTCTTAGCTGGGACCAGGATCTGCTGGTTACCAGGCAACTGGTCCAGATCTCTTCATCTAATTCCTGGCAAGAGAGCAAATAAGCCTGTTTCCCAAAACAAAACCTTCCTCTTGATTTCTAGCTCCATCCTTCTTCCAATCTGTCGATCTTTCGTCTAAAATCTTGCATTAACCCTCTGTCACGGAGTCTTAGCATCCTGGTCAGCTCGGGTCAAACATCACAGATTTTACTGAGGAAAACGAAAACTAGACAGGCAGATTAGGAGGCGCTCTCTTTGTGCTTCAGAGGCTGCAGCAAGCTCTGCCCTTCCATGCAGAAAATTTAACAAACCTGCACCCCTCTAGACGATGATGTAATCTCTTACGGTTCTGATCTGAACATCATAACCGAAGGCGGCGAGCCAGCGACGCGTTATGTAAGAGTGGGCACACACACACACACACACACACACAGAGAAAGGGAAGCAAGAAAGGTGTGCGTGAACAGGCCAATCATTTACAACCAAGGGGAGGACAGACGGACGCAGGGTGAGGAACTTGAAATGCACTCAGGGCCACTTTACTGCTTTAGGGAGCCACATTAAAGGTAAAAATAAAAATGTCACATGGGAGGCGCTCGTTTCTAATCAAACCTTCAAACTAATGAAATCAGATATAATTGTACCTCAGAGAGTGTAGCTCATGTCTCGTTTACTGAGGCCCCAGCATGGTGCACTTCTACAGACATACAGATTAGAGATTATAGGATGCAATCAAGCAAAAAGATCAATCCATAACCACAAGCACCACCACCACCACCGCTTGTCCTTCGGATTATGAACCCCTGCCTGTGTTCTGTGTTGGTTTTTGAGGTTGTAATTACTCTCAGCTCAATGTCATGTGAGACGCAGCAAAGAGACACAACAGTGGTGCAATCAAGAACATGGAGTGTTTACCATAATTAAGGCAGCTAATGTAGTCGCACCTAATCAGCCTGCGCTTTACAGCTAAACTGAGAATGTAGCACCTGATGCTAATACATGATGTGAAGAGATTGGCTTCTGTTTTTTTTTTTACAACATTTTAACACATTTTAGACAAACTAACTCTGTAATGGATACATTTTCTAATGAGGCCACGTTTTCAAACATTTTTTAGCTATTTTCCTTCCACAATTCCTCTTTGGCTAACACATATACTGATGCATTTTGCTAACACTAGCCACTATATGGGGACGTACCATTAATTAATCTGACGCCATAAGACAATCCACAGCATTAGCATCAATAGTTTATATAACCAGTTTAAATGTGCCACAAGTAGAGCTGGGAGCAGCAATTTCATTATTAATGTGATCAACTGAAACCTAAAACATCTGGAATGACTTGGTTTCAAATACTAAAACCCTGTCTGACCCTGTCAGCTGCTGCGGAAAATACAAGACGATTCTCTGCTGGATTATTTCATACAAACTGCTTCATCGTCATGTAATGTATCTGGGGGTTATGACTTTAAAAAACACAAGTGTTTGCTCCAAAACTTCCCACATCTGCTTCCTGAGTCAGTAATGTGTTGTTCTGAAGCAGAAGAGGCAGCACTGGCACACACCAACACAAGCTCCTTACATGACAGCTCTCGCCTTCTTGCCCCCCCACTGTAAATCTTCAGCTTCTTAATGGATGCTATAAGCTGATGGTCACATTCCAGATGTCAAAGGCACACACAAATGATTACACCGACAAATAGGCCATCCTCCAATCTGGTCTATTTTGGTGCTCTTCTGTGGGTGGACTTGGTTGCGCAACATCACACCTGGAGCACAACAGTCCGGAGCAGCAGAGGTGATAATTTCACAGCTTATAAAATGGTGATTAAGGAATACAAAGGGTTAATTTCTATAACTATAAATATGGCGGCCCTCCTGCTCAACTTTCCTCAGGGTCCTCAAACAGACGCGCCCACTCTGTCTATTTAAGTTTCATTGTAAAGTCTCTCATTGGATGCTGGCTTGTGCGTAGCAGCGTGCCTCAGGAGAGGATGATGTAATGCCTTTTTGAAACATCACTGTTGAGGGACACCCCACTCTCCTGCACCTTACGTCACAGATAGTGTGACCCAGCACTATTACAACAGGGTCCAAAATTCTGCAGGAACATGATATCATTATAAAAGAATGCTGGCGCTAAAGCGTTGAAGTCACTAAATTACATGCAAAATCAGATGCAAAAAATACAGTCTCTAGAAATTTAAATCACAATAGTGATTTTCTTAAACCTGAAGAAGAATGTTGTCACTTTAAAACTAAAAAGGGAACATTAGATATCCTTTATTTTATCCCAACTGTACATGTGAAAGGTAGGGGTGTGGTGATACATCATTCTGAAGAGATGTATCACATCAATGATCAACAATCCAATATTAAATGTGCAAGTTTGAATTATTAATCTTTATCTTAAAATGGCATGTCTGTGTCCTCATGCTAGTGCCAGTAAAATAAAGCTAAGCAGCGAAGAAATGGCGTCAAGAACATTAACACCCCCTTCTGGAATAAATCAGCAGTGCGGAAATATTGTGGATTTCACAGAAAATATGGGTCAAGAGACAAACACTGTCGTCAAGAGATAAAGTACTAAGAAAACATGAGGAACCCTTTTAAAGCCAAAAGCTGAAAAGAAAGGGTTGGCAGCCTCTTTTGTATCTGATGGGTTAAAAGGGTTTATGATATTGCTTAAAATCTATTGCATGCCCCTGAATTAAATCAATTAAAATCATATTGTGGCATACTTTGGGATCAAGAATCAATGTTATATCAATTTTGATGAACTTGGGATTTAAACCCAAAACAGTAAAGTGCTGGGAAAATGCAGAAGAAGAAGGAATAAAGCAGGAAACACTAGATGTCTCTGGGAGGTGAGAGTGTGTAATATCCCTTAGGCGCTCATACATGGCATCAACTTTCCTGCTCTCTAACAGCCAACAGGGCAAAAAAGGCATCATGCAAGATCAACTGCAACACTGCCAGTGACTCTGCAGGGATTTGTAAATAAAAAGCCCATTCATATATATGAATGATCATCTTTATCATCTTTAACTCTTTGCATCCAATTTTACATCATATCAATTTCTTCATCACTGAGTCTATAGACAAGATGGCTTCAATCAGCAGCTTGTTTTCACAGATCCTTCGCAAACAGAACTGCTGTATCCAAATCAGAAGATTTGATTTTACAACCAAGCCACAATGAAAACAAACGTATCACATCCACTCTGTATGGGCAACGAGTCCTCCAGTGCAGAGACACGCCTACACCGTTCCTACACACAGATTCAGAAGAGAAACAGCAACACTTTGGTTGGATAAAATCGACTAATGTAAGGCTGTTCTCTGGATTGCACATAAAACAGCATTTGCTAAAATTTGCATCTTATATTTTGGGTTTTAAAGAGCAATATGGTGATGCTGTGAGATTTAAAGGAGGCTTACTGCAATCACCTCAACCTATCTCAAAAAGCAATCTTTATAAAGCCAGATTTGAATGTGTGCGCCCCATAGAGGCTCTATTAACATGCCTGAGCTGTGGGGTTGTAACTGGTGAACACATGCATCCATCTGCGCCAAGTGCGCCGCTGATCATCTCGTTTGCAGCCTCCTGCTCGACCAATGAACCCGACTGCTGCATGCATACAAAGCACGAGCTGTGCATGTTGCAGCGCCGTCGACTAATCACGCTCCTAAAATCTCACACCGAGTCTATGTGGAGGTGATTGCCGATAATGATCGAAGCGGCTGCGGCGGGAGGATCATGATGAGGCGGCTGCTCCACACCTGAACCTGAACAATGCAGCCGCGCATCGGGCGCAGCCTCCGCCGCTCCTTTATCAGCCGCTCATTAGGCACAGATAAGCTCATGATGGTGCCAGAATGCAAAAGCAAATTGGCATTAATATATGCACCATAAAACCAGACCGTGCACGCTCCACAACCCAGCAACCCGCCCACCCTCTTATTCTCCTCCATCAGCCTCCAAAATCCTTTTGAAGGCACAACATTACACACAAAAATGTTAAAATACGATCAGAATCGATGGGATGATCTCGATCAACTGTAGTAAAGGTATAGTTATTGCTTTTTTCCCAAATCGCCTACATGTAGGTGAGAGGCCAGAGGGAAAAAAACACCGCTATTGTGTCGCGCACAAGCGAGGAGCCATTGCAAGTAGGTTAAACCGCTCAAGCTGGCGCAGACGCGAATGACTTCAAAGAAAAAATATTCAAAAACGCGCAAATGTCAGCGGCTGATGGAGCGTACCTTTGCTCTCCTGTCCCTCGTCCTGAGTCTCCTCCGCGTTGGACTCCATGGCTGGCTTTGTCCCATCCATTATTTTAGCGGAATATAGTCTCCTTGTGGCACTTGTACCTCAGTCTGTGGATGGTGAAGCCTATCCTGGTGACTTGATGCTCTCTCTCTCTCTCTCCCTCTCTCTCTCTCGTACACACCCTCCCCCCTCCCTCTCTCTCCTTCTTCCTGTCAAAGCTTAGCACTGTCTCTCTATGTTTATTAACAATCCAGCTAGAAGATGCAAAGGCGCTGTCAGATTGGATTTATTTGTCCCTAAATGATGCCAGAAATCGCCTTTTGGACCCTAAAACCAGTTTTGGTTGTTAAGAAAATTATGCTCTTGCCCCAGTGTATTCCTTAAATATCTCTCCTGAAGATTTTTGTTGCATCAATGATTTTCTGTTTCTATTCTGTATGTTTTTTTATTCTTTGCCACAGTGAAGCAAAGGAAGTTAACAGAAAAAATGTGCAGGAGGTGTAAATATGCAAACTCATGGCTAACCATGCATGCACGATTACACACACACACATATACACACACACATGCATATAACCACACACTCACCGCCCCCTCTCCATCTGGTGAGCTGAGCGTCAGGGAGGGAAGAGAGAAAGGAGGGATATAAGAGAAGCAGAGGAGGACCATAGTGTGCAAAAAGGGAGTGTTTAAGATGAAAGTCAGGGGCTTTTTGGTTTTCTGTCTCACATCGAAATGACCTGTGCAAATGTAAACCAGAGAATGACAACGTCAACACCAGTCATAGTCTATTTTAACACTTCTAGCTTTTTCAAGCATCCAGTGATGCAAGTTTGCTGATGTTTTAGTCAAAAAAAACACTGAACATGCAGCAAGATCAAACACTCATTCTCCATATTTATCCCCACTGGAAAAAAAGGAGGCAAACACACACACACACACACACACACACTCACACAGAAGGATGCTCAGTTTTGGACCTTAAGCATTGTGTGTGTGTTGCATAATGTTATATTTATTCTAAAAACACAAAGCTACTTATATATGTTTTCCTTAATTAATTGTGGAGAAACATATTCATGTAAATGGATTCAAGCTGATTGGATCACTGTTCACCAATCAGAGCTTCTTAGCTGCTAAACAGCCATGTGCCTGGCTTTATTTAAGAGGGGACTCTTTGTTTGCCTCCAAGGATGCTGATTGGCTAAGTGCATTATCTCCCAGTCCAATGAAAAATCAAGCAAGGTGAGACTTTGAATCCCTGAGAAATGGCTGAAACAAAAGTGGGTGTGGTGTGTTTATTCAGAGAGGAAGTAGGTGTGTGTGTGTGTGGGGGGGTGTATCCATCATTCACCCCATTTTCTAATAATAAACAAACCCTGAAACAATGGGACACCATCTGTCCTGAATCCTCTTAAATAAGGTTTTAATTCGGGCCCACGTGGCCCCATTTCAGACAAAGCCCAGCCAGGGACAACCCCCCCTTTTCCTCACACACACTGCAGACAGAGGTGACCCCAACCAGCCGCTGATGTTTATCTCCAACAAAAACGTCTGACATATGACATTTAGTGGATCCATTTACCCTGAGGGCTGAAATGAACACCCACTCCACACCATATGCTGGAGAATCAAAGAGGGTCACACATCTCACTGACTTTCTAACATTTGAATGGCTCTCTGATATGGAGCCAGGAGGAAACCTGATCCACTGCATGAATGAAGGCCCAGGTTTGAAGTCTCTATGTCTCCATGAAAAATTACTAAAAGAGACTGAAAGCAGTTTAAGGGAGCCAGATATAAAAAAGAGACATAAAGTTAGCAGCTTTATTGTTGGCATTAGGGCTGCGACTAATGATTACTTTATTTAAAAGTTAATCTGCAGTTTTATATCAATGTATAAATTAAATGTCTGGCCCACAAATTGCTCAAAAATGTGAAAAATGCCCATCACAATATATTTATGTTCCAGATCATGCTGTCTGATTGTGACCAACATTGACAAATCCCGATGATTATGAAGGGGGAGCTGGAGAATATTTTGTTGAAATAACAGCTTAAAATAATCATTAATCTAAAGAGTTTATTAATTTCCTTTCTAGCGGATAAATTGACTGTTTGTTCAAGCTCTAATAAATTTTTTTCTCCTGAATCTTGTCTGGAAATAAGATTTCATTAGTTTCATAAGCTGCAGTGAAACGAAATCCAAGGAAAACAATAGTTTGCACGATAGTAACAGAAAAAAATTAGATATTACAATATGTTTTTAGACAGTTTGGGATGCCAAAACATCAATTCAGTGACCAGATATTGTTATGAGTGCCTTGTGTATTTGCTTAGCTAAAGAAAAACATGTGGCAAAAGATTTTTACCATTTTTGATCTAGATATATACTCTGTTCTGTTAGTATTTTTATTTGGAGTTCCTCAGCACATTTCAGTACAGAGGGTGATCTTCTTTCCAATTGCCCTTTAATATTAAAAGTCCCAAATACATTTCCACAACAGTGGTTCTACAGTGGTTTAAGGTGCTGCTAATATAACTGAAGTCAATACAATGAAACTTCCTTGTGCATAAAGAGGCATAAAGCAGGTATAAATGGCATGATTCGTTCTCACAGTTTGTACAACTTGCAGACAGAAAAATCCTCCCTTTGTAATAAGAATAATTCACACACACAAAACACACACATATGAACTCTAAACTGTCAGTTATTAGGCCTGCAGGGTGAGTTTCAAGTCCCATTTTTCTCTCAGAACCCCCATAATCCCTTGCTGGGTCACACAGATTAAAGACTTGTCCAGAAGATGAGATACAGTGCTCGCTGGCACTCTTCACCGTCACCCTGTCACACAAACACACACATGCACACGCACAAACACACATAACATTCGGTCTTTGGACCCAGGCCCAAACCTTCAAACTTCCAACCTAATGTTGCGTTTCAGAAAGTTGGAAATCTCACAGTCTCTACTAGGAAAAATGCAACAAAACTTTTTTTTCTTAAGTTTGAATTCCAAGTAGGATTTCACAACTTAGTTTTCCCAGGATTCAGTCACTGTCACATAACAGCTTCACTGACATTATCTGTGTGTGTGAGAAGATATCACAGCGGTCGACTGCCTGTTTGACTGACAAATTATCTCTTGGAAACAATGTGCAGCACTAGTATAGCACAACAAGAGAAAAGACACCGGCATGACATCAACATTCTGCACTTTCATATTAAAGCACATAAATCTACCTGTCTGTCTCTTTTATTTGCATCTCCGACCTAAATTGTTTTATGCATCTTTTTCTTTATTATTTTTCTACTCTTCGAAGTCCATAAAGACCAGATCTTGAATAGTCAACCAACAAATCTAAGAGTATACAAACATGCTAAAAGCTCTCTCAAAGACAATGCTAATTTACTGATACTAAGCAGGCATGTTTGTCATATTTACCATCTTTGTTTAGCACATTAACATGCCAATTTGCTAAAAAAGCACTGAACAAGTGCAGTTGAGACTGATGTTTTTTATGTACTGGACAAATCAATGTTTCCCCTGGTGAGGACCCCAAAATAAAAGTCAGGGCTTTACCAAATTTTTTAAAGTCTGCAGTTGGTCTGCCATTTGTTAAGACATTTCAATCAAAACCAAATATTTTAACTTCAATGTGGCGCTACAGAAAACATTAGTGATACACCAAAGTTACAGGGAAGCTTTGCCTGGGGAACAACAAATGTTTGTACAGAATTTTGCAGACGATCCATCCAATAATCAGCTGACTGAGCCACATCATGCTCCTTAGACCCACACTGCCAGATGAGAAGATTTGTAAGAGAGAAAATGATTTGTGCAGCTCCTCATATTAAAGTCACGTACGCTGTATGTGTTTGTGTAAGTGTGTTTGTGGCTGGGAGTTAGGATTCACATATAATCCCCTTTGGGCCATATGACTATATGAGAAATGAGAAACAATAAAGCGAGGTTTAGAGTAGATAAAAGACAGTCTACCACAGATAATAACCATGCACACAGCCTGTGGTTTCAACCTTAAACAGTGTGTTTATTCTGTGTGAGCATGTGTGTAAATATGGGCAGCATGTTTTAAATGCCACTGATCCATGCACACTTTGTTGACTGACTTTGTTGAAACATGTATCATCTATCAGCAATTCTAACCAATCGCTCACGGAGAACTCAGTGAGCGACTTTCTTATCTGCCTCTACAACTCTGGGCGTCCATTAAAGGAAAAGCTATGAGCGCCTGTCAAATGCCTGTCTCCCCTCATTACAGTGAGAGAGAGGACGGAGAAGTGAAGCCCAAATGGGTCGTCCCAAAGTAATGAGGACAATGCAGCTCCTTCATGCCATCAGATGTTGAGTTAATGCGAAACAAGAAGAGGAAGAAGAAAAGGAGGACAGAGCAGTCTCTGGACGCCTCTAAAGACAGACGTAACTGGCTTCCACTTGATTTTTAAAACCCCGTTTAAAAGAGTTCCACAGCACGCTGAAACTCTCATGGTCACATTGTCAACATCAGAGTGATCGCAGAGTGATACTGGCTCTGTTGTTGCCATGGAGACGTGTAACACTGCGGGTATGGCTGAATTGATTTTTTTTTTTTAACAATGCTATCAGTTCCTAGAAAACTTCTCATATGGTCTTGTAACAGCTTGAATCTGCCAGGAGCCAGAAACCAAAACCAAATTCAAAAGGCAGCCGTGAAGAGGAATTGACTGAAGAAATCGTATCAGTGAAGCATCAGCACACTGGTTTCTACTCCTACGATCAGCTCAGCTGAAGGCTGGAGTTGTTGTTGACATGCAGCCAATGTGCTTCAAGCTTTCTGTGTTGCTGCTTAAAAGCATCAGAAGAGAAGGATCCTGTGGACAGTTAAAGTGGGGTGTAAATAAGTAAGTAAGCTGCCCCCTGAGAACAAAAGCAATCAGTAACATGATGCATCACATCCTTTGGGTTTTGCAAAAATCAGCGTGGTGGTGCAGCGGTAAGTCCTCACTTAGCCCCCATCTGGCTAAGCAGTGTTTTTTTTCAAACCATTTTTGTTTTGGACTGTCCACCACTTTGGTCCAGTCTGAAATGACACGCAGTCATGTTGCCAATATAAAGAATTGTTAATCTAGCGCCATCATAGGGCCGTAATTGTATTACTCATTAGCAAATGTAAGTATCTATTAGTATCTAAAAAGTCAAAAATGAAAAACATTGTGCTTGTAAAACAAACATTTTAGCATTGTTAATGT
>JAPZDV010000017.1:2876669-2901799 GCA_029814665.1 Acanthurus lineatus | reverse complement strand
GTCAAAAATGAAAAACATTGTGCTTGTAAAACAAACATTTTAGCATTGTTAATGTACAGTATGCATGTTAGAATTTTGACATCAGTATTTAGCTTAAAGTACTGCCTCATAGAGCTGAAAAAGCAAACAGCAAACAGTTGCCCGCTTTAGTAATGAGACACATATGTATCAGTTTTCTGAGAGTTGAAATCTCACATAGTAGGAGGGATATTACAGCACTGAATAGCAATCAATGTTTAGCGTGTGGTTATAGTCTCTTTGTCCTCTCCTTTGGCCCCTGTGTGATGCTCAGCCTCACTACAGGCATCACATTGACCTTTTAACTGTTTTCCTGACACGCTGCTCGGGACCATTATGCATCTCTCACTTCGAACACTGACACTGACTGTCAGGATTTGAGCTCTGATCCCTGAGGTTGACCTCACCATGACCTACAGTGTTTGTTGTCCCAAGTCTTGGGAAATTATTGCTGTCCGCTCAGAGCTATTTGTAACTGTCTCCATCTAATACAGGGATTACACTCCTTCAGATCAGGGGTGTTGCCTTGAGGCTGTCTGTTTCTGCAGCTGTCCAGACTTTTAGTTTTTTTATTGAACATCTTAATAATGCCTAAAAAATGCACTAAATTAACATAGAAAATCTATTAAGGCAAAGAAAAACCACACCGCATGGTGTTGGTCTCTTTTGAAAGGAATCATTTGGGGTTTTATCACAACAAAAGCCTACAGATGACTATAGATGTAGAGACTACAATCAAAACCCAATGTTACTACAACATTAAGCCACACATTTAGGTTGTAATCAATAAAAAATATTATAAAACTACACTATGTGAAGATTAGACAGGTTTTCAACTAGCCAAGCAGCCTGTGAACCTTAACATACACACTAAAAAAGGTTGATTTTGCTGAGCTAATCAGCTGTCAGAATCAGAAGAGATAAGTACTACATAAGTTAGCATTAATGCTAAATGCTTAGTGAGTGCTAATGATATCCTGAGTGAATCGCTTGAAAATACTTGAAAGTCTTTTGGTGAATTTTGCTGGATTTTAGCTAAAATTGAGCTGCAGTTTACATACTGTCTATGGAAAAAATCTACTTGAGTATCAACAATACCTGCAAGAAGAGAAAGGTGAAAAAAACTGAAGATGCTGAAGGAGGTGTCACCAGTCAAAGTGACACAGTAAAAAACAAGGCAGTTCTTATCAGCCTCGATTTTTTTGCAATTTAAGTTTTTGGCTCAGTTCTTTTTATGTGCAAATTGAAAATGCACATCAAACATCTGGATGAAAAATTATGTATTATTGCAGCTCCCACATACGCAGAGGCAGTTTCTTATCCATCATGCACACTACGTCTGCTGCAGGAAAAATGTCTGTTTATGCCAACAAAGGTTCTCTCAGTCGTGCAACCATAAGCAAGTAAAATATTTAACCTTGAAATAAGCAGAAAATATTGTCATAATGCGACAGTTTAGACGGCTTCCACAAGTTGCTCATCTTAACCTGTCTGTTTGGCAATTGATTTATCTGCATCCATTAGTAAAATAGAAGTGTGTTATCAGTAATGCTGCAAACAGGCCATCGCTTAAACAAACATACACAGACTTTGCTGCACTCACACACACATGTACAGAAACAAGGAGAGTGTCTCAGCAACAGCTTTATCAGCCTCCCGCTGTTGCTTTAGTCTAATCCTTGCTATTTTAATGGGCTTCTGGCTTCCTCTAAAAGGGAAACCTTTTGGCAGAGAGCAAGATGGAAGCATTACACCTTTCATTGTCTTGTCTCTCTCACCTGGAAAGTTCCTCTAATGTCTCTGCAGAGATAGCGTTGTGTAAGTGTGTATGTGTGTGAGTTTGTGCGTCTATATGTTTTCTTTGGTGTGTGTGTCGAGATCCGGGCCCTTAATCTGTGGTTGTGATGATGACCCAGTTCCCCACTCCTACCCCGCCCTCAGCAGTCGGTCGCCAAGGAGACGCTTCCCTCTCATCCTGAGAACGGAACCGTCGGATGCTGACAAAAGGTTAGTCCATCTTGAACACACATACACACACTCAACCTAAAGACATCAGCATTAAAGCAAAGACTTTTGATGAAAATGTATCAATGCAGGTCAGTTTGTGGTGAGTTCGAGTTTCAGTGTAGTGGTTTAAACATTCTGCATAGATGAGGTTTTCTCTTCCTGTCTTTCTTCATCTGACAGTTAAAATAGAAAGCAAGTACACTTGCAACTTTAATGCAAATGCAAGCAAACTAATCCCATCAAGCTATGTCTTCATCTATGCAGCATTAAAACACCTGAATTTGCATGCAAATGCAAAGTTTTGCTGTGATGCATCAGGATTCTGGCAAACATTTAATCACAACGAGGCTGGAAAGTTTCAGTTCTTGCCTCTATTTTCTCTCTCACACACACAAATAAACCAACACACAAGGTCTTATCACCTGACTGTACGCCCACCCTCCACTGCAACCATGTACAGGAATAAAATCAAAGTGCGAGAGCATCTCCGATATATCTGCCTTATTTACAAGATCTGACTCCTGTCATTACGGATGGCTTAACCTACACACACCTACAAAGGCGCACTCACACACACACACACACAAACACACACACACACACGTACACACCCAACCCCACCCCCTTCGTCCAGCAATTTATCCAACGAGCCGCTAATCCCGCTGGCCCAGATTTGGTCCACAGTCTGCTCCACATGATGTTATGTTGCCATCGTCATCTCAACAACTGCACACACACACCCCACCCCGATCTCAAACACACACACACACAATCATTCAAACACACAATCATACACCCCCACCCTCTTCCACGTCTGCCTGCCTGCATCATGTGACTTCTACAGGAGTCATGTGACTCAGGGGCTGTTGCACCTGTGACCTACTGTACTGAACTGCAGCACATGCCGGCAGCAATGTAGGATAAGAGCCATCTACATTATTCAAGCACACTGTGAGTCACTGCATGGAAGAAACGCAAAAGAGGGTGGGCTCATCATCTTCATCATCATCATCATCATCACTCCAGGGGTGGGAGAGCGTCAGGGGGAGGTGCGGAACAATAGAAATCTCCCGCTGTCTATGGATCATGTGTGCATATAAATATATTCATGCTCTTCCTATTTTTTGTCCGCGTGGGCTCGTGCGATCAGATGTGTGACTGTATGTATTTGAGATGACGCCCGCCTCGGAGCCCTGTGCATCGTTGTGTCACCATGGCAACAGGTCCTCTCGACGACAACTGATTCTGACACATCAGAGTGGCCGTTAGGGCTGAGCTTACAACGCTCACATGCAGGAAGAGGAAAAGACAAGCAGACCAGAGCCTAAATATGAAGCAAATATGGGGGTTGTGAGGTGGTTCAAGTGTTAAATGCTGAATGTAGGGTAATGACTGTGGGAATCAGGTTGTAAGTTTTGGTGATAATATCTAGTACTAAATCCACTGAACCTCATAAGTGACAACAGCAAGGCTCAAATTCTCTCAACTGTTTTATTTTTAAGGTTGAGAATAATCTTTGAAAGCCAAGGCTGAACAACACTCTAAACCTGGCCAGCAAGCACAGACCAATGAATCAGTCAACTATGTTATCTTTCAAAGAAACAGTTCAAAATTTTACATTTTTTTTCCGCCAGTCACAAAGTTTCATGTCATTGCCAGTCCCTCCCACCTTTTGGTATTCTCACCTCTCATCCTCACCTGAGCTCTACACCTGCTCCCAATCCTCTCATCAACACCTCAGTAGATAAACCGACCCCTTTCCCTCATGTCTTTGCGAGGTTGTCATATGGGAAACTAAGCTTGAAGGCAATGCAATGTAACAACTTTAGGCTAGTGTGGCTTTTTAGCTGTGTTGCAATATCCACTTTTAGTCACCTCTCCTCTATCTCTTCACAAAAGAGACACGACTTGCAGACAGCAATTAGACTGGAGTTGATGGTAAAAATAGGCCTTTGTCTTTTTAAAAAAAACTGTGTGATCTTATTGTCCTGTTAGCATGTAGCTAAAGAGCTTGCTAACAAATAGCATTCTAGCTCAGTGAGCTCTGCTCCTCTTCACAAACTCTTGCATGACTGAAATAGTGTTCAATGCTGACAGTAAAATGCAAAACAAACCACAAAATTAAGAGAAAATATGATGCTCAAGACTATAAACATTAGACAACAGCATATTCTTAGCTAGTTAGCTCATCAGCAACAGTGGTGACTGACTAGTCCTGCTAGTGCTTTAGCCATTTTGTTTCTGCCTTTCTCCCTGTCTTAAATTACTTTTAGCCCACATTTCCACTGTGTTAGCATCTTATTGAACACTATTTTTGGTCACTGCTCCTCTCAGTGCTTTATGGACACTGAGTGTCTTTACAGACACCAATTTAAGTCAACATCTATCAGTTCATGTAATACTTTTTGTTTTAAATTGCTACCCTAGAGTCATTTAATATTTTAAACTTAAAAAGCTTTGGGTGATCATCTATCTTGCATTTTATAATAGACATGCGGCATTACATAACAGCACTCCCTGATTCATTTAAGAGTTCCATTCAAACAATTTTCCAAAAATTAGCAGTAAAATGTGAGATTTGATGGAGTGTATGTACAAAAGTTTTTTAAAAGCAGCTACTTTCTAAAAACATTAGCTTTCAGAAGAATGCAAACTCAACATATTAAAAAAAACAGTAATTACGGTTTGCCTTCAACTATGATCATGGCACTACTGCTGCAGTTTAAGTGTTGGTATGCGCTATTCTAATCAGGTCAGTGTATCGCTCCACTTTCTCTTTTTTTTCCGGCTGAGTGATCATTTATTCCTTTAGAATAATACAATCTTTTAAAATCTGCAGTCTTTGAAGTACGTCTGCTTGACGGCTGCTACATTCAGTATCCATTCTGCAGATCAGCGCAGAGCAAATCCACAGGAGAGGATGCAAGAGGATATGAGCTTCCACAGCAGCGGAGCAGAGACGAATCGTAGCAAAAATAGAGCACAAAGAGCAATTCACGACGGAGGATAAAGTGCAGGGGAGGAGGAGAAGAAAGAAGAGGGGAGAGTGAAATGGAAAGAACAACGATGAAGACAATGAGCAGAGAGATAATGAGAGAAGCAGATGAAAGAGAGAAAGAGGAGAAGATGATGCTGACGATGATGAGACTAAAGTAACAGTTTTGGGGGAGTAAAAGGCAAAACGTGGGGAGCTAAAGAGGAGAAGTTTACCATGGCTTCCTGGGGAAAAACTGCTCAGGTTCCCCATCGCAGTAAATCATGTCACTTGGCTACATCCTGTCTGTTCTCAACTTCTCACTGGCCTGAAGGCGATAAACAGCCCTGCTGCCTTATTGGAAACAGATGTTATGAATGGGAGAGAGAGAGACAGAGACAAAGAGTGAGAGAGAGACATGTAGAGGAGAGAGGAAGGCAGAAAAGTAACTGAGAGAAACACTAGAAAAAGTTGGTGGCTTTGAAACCTAATGAGATCATTCTGAATGCTACTGTTCTCAGGTCAGCTTCCAGTTAAACAGACAGACAATGCTGAATTTCTTTCAGTGATCGCATACATAATCTGTTTTTAATTATCTGTTATAAAAAGCCTGGTATTTTGTGCAATTAACTCCACCAGTCAATCAAAATAAGAGAAAATACGATTCCTTTAAGTGAGCACATGTCTGCGACTTTGCTGTGATTCTCTTCTTCTGAGGTTTGTTGTCAGCCTCGTTTGTTCTGCTTGGCTTTTCATGCATGAAGAACTGATCAACATCTGTCATCATCTAGCCTATCTGCACACTCATAATTACACATACTGTGGATGTCTGCCTGTAACCTCGGGTTTTCAGATCCTTTCCTGGTAGTAGTTTGAATAATGTTTTTACTAAACAAGATGCTGAAAAGAAAATGAAAACCTGCATTATGTTTTTAGGTATAAGGAAAAATGCAACAAGTGTAATTCTTATTTTTGTGAGCTTTTACAGACTCTCTCTACATGTCCCTGCACTCATATTTTAAGTGTAATTAATTTGTCAAGTGACAACAGACACAATAAGTTGAGTTTGAGCTAAAGTTAAAGCTGAATTAGACTGAAAGCATATTTTTTCTGATTTCTGACATTGCAATAATGTTGTCAAGAAATCTTTAAGCCATAATAATTGTGCAAAAAACATGGGATGCTGTGACACCCCTCCTACAAATACACTGAATCTATGGTATTTTGCGACCTTGATTACGCTGATTGTCAAAGCAGGCACTCTGGGGTTTATATATCTGACTAAATAGACAAAACGAGAAGGCAACAATTTGCGTGCAGGCCACTATGACTCTCATGCTGCTCATCACACCTTAGAACAGCTTGATTTTTTTTTACTAAAGACACCTGGAGACCTCCTCGGGTACAGTATGACAAAGGACTGGTTGTGTTGTGCTCTCATGTCTCTTTAGCTAAAGATTTGGATTTCAGTGTGATTTTCTGTTTGAATAAAGGTTATAAAAATGTTAAAAAATGTGCACTGCAATGCACATCCATGTAAGATACACAACAGTGATTGTCTTCCGTGTTCCAACCTTGTCCATCCTGTCTAATCCACGGTGGGGGAGCAGATCACTCGCTCTTAATCCAATCAACATCAACTCTCACATGAGGAGTTGGCATGGCGAGTGTTTGTACTGAACAAGTCAGCAAGCTCAAGGTTTACCTTTAACAGAAGGCGTTTACTGAAACTATCACAAATGACAGAAGAGTCACTGTAAGACTGAATTTTTGTTCATATTCAGGTCTGGAAAATTAATACAGTACTGTCATATTTTAAAAGTCTGTGGTGGAAAAAGTAATCAGATCCTTTTCAACTCAAAAACAGAACGCTTAATTCTTTCATTACTGAAAACTTTATCAAACCACCACATTTGGAGTTTTCACTTTAGAGATTATGAAAATTTGTAATCTGCAAAGTCACTAGTAGCTACAGCTGTCAAACAAATGTAATGAAGAAAAAAAGTACATCAGCCTCCAAACAGTAATGGAGTAGAAAGATAACGTAGCTTAAAATGGAAATACACAAGTAGAGAGATCTAACAAGTACCACAGATTTGTACTTAAGAACAGTGCTTAGTTACAGTCCACCACTACTAATGAAAGTAATCATAGCTTGTCAGGGACTTGCTCCTGTCTTAATCTTTAAAAGCTATTAACCCTGCCCTGACCACTCTCACTCACACACACTCTCTCACACACACACTCGTACACACAGAAATACAGAGGCCTACGTGCATGCATGTTCTTTTCCACACACACAGACAAAGGGATCTCTCTGTTACTGGCGCAGTTTGATGTTAATCAGCATTAAAAGCAGCTACAAACACAATCACACACGCATGGTCACGGCAACAGATAAACGTGCGTGGGCGCGCTGGCACGCACAATTTGAATGACGCAACGTAAAACTGAGCCATGTCCAAAAAGCAAAAGCTGATCATGTTGCTGTTAACAGAGAAATTCAAAGTGAACGGTGAAACCGGGGTTGCACTTTCCGTTTGAGCCTTTAAACAGATTAGCAGACTTAAAAATTAGAGTGAACGACACCGCATCACAGGAAATAACCAGGAAAGGTCCCTGCAGCTGCGGGAGGACCGCATCCAAACATCCAAAACCCGCAGAAAGAAGCTCAAAGTGGGTCGATTTCTTGTACTTGCGTTGAAACGGAAGTGAAACCAATCAAAAAGCACTAAATAGTCCACCTACCCATTTTATCCGCGCACGTGGAAAGTGGCCCTGAGGAAGAGGAGTGACACCCAGATGATGTCCACAGGTTGTTTGGAGGGGTGCAGCATGCAAAACAACTGGACGTCCCGTTTGGGAACCGGTGGGGTGGAGGGTGAGGAGTGACGTCACGGCTGCGGCTAGAAATGGATCAGACTTCATTAATCCAAAACACACTTCAAGTGTCCTTATTGGTTCTTCTTCAAGGGTTATTACATAAAAAGGAAGGCATTTAAAATTATGAAACATGTAAGATTTGATTGTCAATCAAGCTACAGAAGTAATTATTATTATTACTATTATTATTATTTAATTATAAATAATTTAATTAATTTATTTAAAATTTTCTCGTGTATACGTGATATTTTTAATTCATTACTGATTTATTATATTTTTTGCAGTTTACTACTGTTTCTATGCTCAAGCAAGTCTAGTGGAGTTTGATATATTTCCCCCCTAATTATGATGAACTGTGAAAATACCCTCACAAACTGTGGATCCTAACATGCAGTGATAGATAGATTAAGGTCAGATTTCCTGAAATTTTGTCAGTTTGAGCAGTTGAACACAAAATAACATGAAAAATCCAAAAAAAGTAACAATGATAAAAAATGTGATGAGATCTGAAGACTTTTCATTGCTTCAAAATTAAACATTTGACAATATTTACTTAAAATGGGTGCATCCACAATAAATTAAGTTCATAAAACTTTCCTGAATTGTAAATGTGTGAGCCAGTGAAAATCATTTTTAAATTTCTGACAAAAACTCTTGAACGTTACCTCCAAGCTAAAACCGTCATGTCATGATGTTAGCTAGCTAACGTTAGCCGGTTAACGTAAACTATGCTAGGCTAACTGGAGAAACACTAACGTTACCTTTAAGTGTTTCTTCAGATTTAAAGTTAAAGTCTTTGCAGATAACAGCACAGCAACTCTTTATTTTTGTCTTATACAACCTGAATTGTACGAAGACGATGAATCTTGCCAACTTTTCAGCATCTCAACATCTGTGAGGATTAACACCGCCAGATCCACCACAGTAGGGCGCACTTGTCCGTGAAACCCCGTAAATCCGATGACTTCGTTAAGATTGAATTAAACACTGATTGTCACAAAAACGTTTCATAATTTGAAATTACCGTATTTTATGAAAATATAAAAGAACTAAAAATAAAATGTGGTTCAAAGGTTCTTTGGCTTGTGACCTCTAACATAAAAGCAGCATCTAGATGAGGCTATATTTACTTACTTAGTCATTTTAGTCAGATGTTAATGCAGTAGGTTCACCCAAGACATTTCTCCTTAAAACATTCGGTAGTTTCATTTAAAATACTGTTTGAAACCTCAAGATGTAAAACTATCAAATATTTCACTGAATGTCTAATATATATATATATATGTGTGTGTGTGTGTGTGTGTGTGAACTTTGTATTTTCCTTTTGTTCTAAAGAATCACCTAAAACCTCCTCAGATTAATCATAACCCACTGACCTAAACTAACTGACCTTATGCAATATAAAGCAATTAAAACCACCTCCATAGTTTAGAAATAAACTGCTTATTATCAAAAATCATGTTGCCATTTCAGAAAGAGGTAATTAACACATCACTATAGACAAAACAGGTCTCATCTGGACATAAAACACTTTATTATAAACAGAATTTATACTAAAAGACACACCCTTCAGTCTAAAAAAAAAGGGTGCAAGGTGTGAGCACCAGATAAAACAGGATCCTCAGCGTCTCTTCTCAGAAACACCATGAATTACTTTGAACCCCGATGAAATGTCAGAATCAGAGAAACACAGTCCAGAAGCAACAACAACAACAACCCCTCTTGGTGTGTGTTAAAAAGCAGAATATTAGAAAAAGCCATGCGGTATTACTTCTAAATTTGCACAGAGGGAGGGAAGTGACAATGTTTTTGCATTTAAACTAAGTTGGCAGGCATAAGAGGAGCTACTGCAGCATGTAATATCACCAGGCTGGAAGGCAAACAAAAACAGATTAGGTGGAAACACGCAGGCACACCTTGTTTGAACATATTTGCATCAGGAGCAGGGATACTGTACGTCTGACCCTATGCTGACACCATTTTTAAGGTTTTATGCTGAAATCAAGAGGCTAAAGGTGAAAGGATTATATATACTGTATTTTCTTAAATATAGATTAGTGCCATAGATTTGATCCTGAATTAGAAATAACTCAAGTCAAAGTGTAAAAAAACAATAACAATATCATGTTGTTGAGCAGCTGACAGATCAGTGGCACTGACATCTAGCTAAGCAGATCAGCTAATTTATGCAACTTCTTTGTGCTTAAAACACTTTTTTACCCTCAGCTAAAACAAACCAGTAGTCCCACACTACCGTTGTCGACAGCCACCATCTATTACATGACAAAGCTGCCATCTGATCCAGCGATCATAGCAGGGATTTCCTCCAAAGCGGCAGCTCTGCTCACTGCTGTTACAGTTTCAGTGGGATAACAGGCCAGTACTTAGGCTGTTTGAGGTCACAGTTTCTGTCAAAAGTGAGCTGCATTGCCGTCTCCATGGCCAGTATTTTGGCTGCGTTCTCGCCATACAGCTTCTTCATCTCTGCCCCGCGTCTCTCACCAGGCCGCTCGGATGGAGGAGCCACACTGCTTCGCCAGGAGACGCCGTGCAGGTCCTGGTCTGCTGGCACGTAGCTTTCTTGCTGCTCAGCCTCCATCTGCTGCTGCTTCTCTGCATGGACAGGAAAACAGATTATTTTTAGACACATAGCAGGAAGTCTTTACTTTAGTAAACCTATGACATCTGATTACTATTACGCACCCCTAACCAGGCCAAATTTCCATTTGAGTAATAAAGATGGGAAAAGTTTAGAGACTTTAGCTCCTGCACTTATGATTGCAAGACAGTAATATCTCATATGTTCCCTTACTCAGCTCCTCTCTGTGTTTCTCTGTCTGGGCAAAGTACTCCCGAAGCTCCTCGCTGATCTCCATGCTGCTGACGTCACACTCAATCTCACTGTCTGAGCTGCTCTCCTCCTCGTCTTCCTCCTCATCATCTTTGTTGTCGTATTCTTCAGCATACCAGTCTGCGTAGCGCTGATGGCTGCTGGGGTGCTGATCATGGTAGTAGCCAGGGCCATAGGCAGCCTCCAAGGCCTTTCGATAGGCACGCCTGTGTCTCTGGTGCCAGGCCATTGCCTGCTGATAGTGCTGACAGTAGCGGCTGTAGACGGGGCTGGAAAACCAGGACATCACAGTGCTTATGTCCTCCTGACAAGAAAAAAGATCAGTGTTATAGGTATTTCATATTATTACAAACTGTTTTTCCATCAAAAATCTGCTAATTTTCAAATAGACATATACTGAGAACATTTGCATAGTGACATATGATGTATTTCACCCAGAATTTTTAATGCGTCAGTTTTTGTGAACATTACACCACTAAGACCAGAACTACATAGAGTCCTTCCAGGTCTCAGTTTATTAGTGTCTGCTGCCATTTTTCACGTTGCTGTCCCACCTTGCCATTTAAAATTATAATGGTAGTGTGTTGTTGTAACATAATGTCCATGTTACCTTCCACATATCATTAGTAATACTGTTGAAGATGGACTTACCATAATTGGAGATGCCTGCAGTTCACCAAACCTCTGCTAACTTTGCTAACTATCCACAGCCGTGCTAATTCTGAAATATACAGAATTACACTTGTCAACAATCAACAAAGGCAGGTAACATCAAGATATCAGTGCATCTGGTGAGATACAATATTTCTCTTAAACACAACAGTTAAGTTAACTTTATCAGGAGGAATGAAAGGGACATGGTGACATCTTAAAAACAAAGATGGATGCGCGCTTGGTGTCCGACTTTTCATCCGAAAATACAGACTGATTAGCGAACAGACTTACGGTATATAATATAAAGCGATTTTATAATAACTGGATTTACTATGTGAACGTGTTTTCTTAGAAAACATTACCTTTGTCAACTTGCTTGGCTGCTCATGATGCGACCTCAGGAAAATTTCCCAGCATCCTTTGAGTCACAGTGACATCAATCCTTGCCGCGTGGCGCCACTCAGTGGATACTATGCGTGTATGCAAAATGTTTACACACTTGTCAGTTCTCCTGTAAAGGGACATTCCTGTAAGTAACGTTATTGAATCAGCAAAAAGCCAAGCCTCTAAAATTTTTACGTTTAACTAAATGGGCACTCTATTTGTATTCCTCTTGTTTTCCGTTTTTATCTTTTTCATGGTAAAGAGTTGCATACTATCACTTGTGATGTGTTTTTTCGGCTATATAACTTTTCCATTTTTTATAATTACATGAACTATCAAAACTTTAATTAAATTTTATTTATGTACAGACAACTTCCCTGTCTGTCAGATAACATCCTACCATTGTTTTATTTTGAAAGCAAACATACATTTCCGGGGCCGTTAACCGTTTAAAACCTAAATTCACTGAAGGCAATAAACGGTAAAGTTTTCACAGTTTAGCTTGTCTTGTTTCCTTCTTTACCACTACAATGCTAAGATAATGCTGTTTTAACTCTTAAGCCCACTTAGGGAGAAATGACGGGAGAGTTTGCACTGAACATAGAAACCAAGCTAGCTTAAATCAATTGATTTGGCCAGCTAATTTAACTCGGTGACAAACTGACACTAACGGCGTTGCTCGGTCGTATTGGACCAGAGCTGCGTCCGAGATGAATCCTTCCTTCATTCGTTTACAACCATAAGTAAGTTATATAACAGACCCCTAAAAGTTTACAAAATGGTTCGTATTGGGAAACTTGGGAAACTCATTAAACATCGTTTTCTATAATTAATGACAGGTGTAGAGGATTTGAAATTAGGGACATGGCATTGTATGATTGCTATGGTGCAGTTGGATAAGCAATCAAATTCTAGCTGTATTTAATTTCTGCCACAAGTAAAATTATTATTATTATAAGTATGTCAGAAACGAGCCAGTGTTTTTAAAAGCTAAAAAACAACCTCAATTAAACATGTTACCTCAAATATGCAAAATGTTAGCTTAGTAACTGATGACAGTTGTTGAAGCTAAGCAAGTGTGAGTTTACATGTAAAATTAATGCTAACATATGGCTTTATACGTTTAGGAAATTCTCATTAAAAAAGGATTCAGTCTGTGATTTTCTGTCTGGTCTAGGAGGAAGCGAAGAAGGATCTGAAGCTTCTGCAAGAGAAGAAGAATTATACGGGACCTCTGGCATGAACATAAGGGACTTGCTGTCGACTTTGACGTGTAAGAGTCTGGCATAATTTGATGGGAGATCTAATCTCATTATCTTGTGCATTCCCCTCACAGTCTATGTATCAGTTTTACACCTCTGGTGTTTTTCATGAGACGAGGTTCACAACACAACATCAAAAATGTCTGTCTCTCCACACATGAAGGGCACGTTGCTGAGGTAGTCTTTAAGTATTTGTTTTCATCTGTGTGTATGCTCAGTATCAGTAGAGTTTTGCTGGTGAGAAAACAGCTATGGAGGCAGAAATGGGGCAGTATGAGGTTAACGGTTTAACTATCTACATCCATGTACACTGTGTACCTGAAAAGGCTTGAGCCAATCAATCACATGTAATCAATGGTTCATGGGTGCTGGATGCCCCTTCAGACTCTGCTTTTTCTTTTGTTTTATATGTCAAAATCTTGAAATTTTACAAATGTGAGGGTTGATCTACAGCTGTTATGCTCTAGAGGCTGAAATAATGTCTCTGGTTGTATTAAAATGCAGTGCATAAAGCTGACGGACTTGAAGAGCAGATGAGGAACTCTGAGCAAGATTTATGCAATTTGGCTGCTATATAAAGCTATATAAACACTTAGATGAAGCTTAGCCAAGTTTAGCTATTTTTGATTTTTAAGTCTCGAAAATCCAGCAGGTCGTACGCTGCGGGTTTATAGCAAAATGTTGGAAAAACATGAGTTTCCTCTGGTTTTACTTTTGATTGTAGTCAAAATGTCAAAATGTGATGCTGTGTGAGGAAATTGTAATATTTTAGGAAGGGGGTTTAAAACGGAATAGTTAGCAGAGTGTTTGAGTGCTGTGAGACATGTTTGGCTGTATATCTGGGTCATGCTTTGGCTCGAGGCTTCAAAGCTTTCAGAAAAAGTGCAAAAAGACGGATGTGCCTTTACAAAGCATCTCCTCCTACAGTGTGTTGTTTGAACATGAGTTTTAACTCAACACAAAAAGGTAAAATAAGCATTTTCTCTTTTACGGGACATTTTTTATCACTTCCTTGAATACTACATTAGATTGGTGTGTACGCACTTTTGAAACAGCAGGCTACTTTTTTTATGTGTACACTTCCTAATAAATGTTGTCAAGTGTATTGTAAGTAATGCTATAATTTTTCATACATTTTTTTTACTTTCCAGGCATACAATGACCTTGGTGAATGTAGATTTCCCTTCTTTCTTCAATTTCTGCCAAACTAAAGACGTGAAATACCAGGTATCATGAGAGGTATGTTTTGCTGATGACTGGATAACTTACACATTCTGGTCACAACTGCTATTGCATCACAGGTAGTTTCACATTTGGTGCATGTTCTTAATTGTACATTTTTGGCTGGTTTGTGGAATTTCTTTATTTACGTATTTTACTACTGCTTTTATATGCTGTCTTGGGTTTATTTGTTGTTTGTCATCCTTATGTTTTCCAAAACACTGTTGTAGCTCATGCACCTGATAAAGCACAATGCATTCCTCTTTATTTAAATCTTTAATTTTTCCTTATCATAATTCAAATTTAAACAAGAACTTAAAAAAAAAATAATGGCAGTATTTTAAAATAAAGGTCATTGTTGATACCAGGAATATCAGTACACAAAGAGATTGTAGTCAGATGGTTAATAAACAGTGGATGGCAAAGTATAGTCATATTAAATAATGTTTACCAGTCCTTTATTTGTAGGCCATGGTATTTAATCCATAAAGTGATATTTAGCAAGTATACATTTTTCTGTCATACTTGTATACTTGTCTATATTGTATTTGATTTGTCTCTCTTACGGTTAGTCTCAGGAAGTATAAATTATTATCTGAAAACATTATTACTAGCATTACAAGCAAGCAAGAGTATAAACAACAGCCATACCAGAGATGAAAAACGAGAGGTGCTATTCAAGCTGTGGTTTCTGTAATGTACTTTTCTTCCTTCCTGTATTTGTTATAGTGGGCGAGTTTTTGAATAGTTTGGTTAGAGAAGCATTTAAAATGGAATCCTTTGTCGTCAGAAAGCAAGGTGCATACTTTATATTTTTTCATACATAATTAAAAAAATAGAATCTGGCAACGAGTTATATTTGTTAATATAAATATCAATATATAGTAGCTGACCACAAAAATGAAGTCATGTCAAGCACAGTCAATGAAAGATTACACTGCGTTACAGTGTTGGATCCTAGTAGTCCAGACCTAGGCCAGTGTAAAGATCTGGATCTCTAACAACACTTGGTCCTTGACAATGCAAAGTATCTCTGTAGTGGCTGGTAGAGTCTCAGAAATATCTTAAATAGCCTAAATAAACTATCGAGCAGAATCTTTTACAACAGAGTTTATTGTGTATAACATGCAATACACAGAATTAAACCCATGCTGGTCCTGGAACACAGAGAAATCTGAAAAAAAAAAAACTGTTTTAGATATTGTTTGATTCTATGAGATGCTTAGGATGTCCTCTCATGAGACAGTCCAATTTGAACAAATTCTGTTGGTGTATTGTCCTTCCAAAGCTCCTCTCTTGACAAATCAGAACTCCCTGAATCCCTATAATATTCTGCTCAGGGTTGCGAGGCTCTGAACCTTTGGGTACTTTTCTACTTTAGCTTGTGATGCTGTTGGAACTTTTAAAGGTACTTTCTACTGAGATCAGATCAGCTGTGCCGGGTATCATTTTGCGTAGAGTGGACCCACATGACTCTCCCTAGTTGTGTGGAGTGTAATATCAGAGCAGCCCCCTCCTGACCCCACTTCATCTCAAATCTCCTCTTGTCTGTATTTTTCCACAAGAGTACAGCACAGAAACACATGAGAATGTTGTAAAAATGCACACAAAATTAAAAGTACAGCATAAGTATACATGACAATGTATTTAGGAGCACACAATGTATGAGTGTTGTGTGTAAAACATACTCATGTACACTAAAATACGCACAAATTAACACAAAATTGCCACAGTGCATAACACTTAGTAATTTATATATATTATTAATCAATATTATTTAATATTATTCATTATGAAACTACTATACACTTTTGACGAGCTTGGCAAAGCTGCTCAGAGAGGTACAAAAAGTACCACAACAGCACACATAGTTCCATGTAACTTGTCATGACTATGGTGTAGCAGTGCTGATTTCATTATTCAGTTACATAATGCAGCGTTTTGAACACAGTCTTGAAACTTATAGCTATGATTTATATAGCCTCCTTCAGTGAGAGCTGAATGTCGGTTTACATTGTTGATAACCTGCCCTGTCTGGTTTCATATACTGTAAACGTGTCTATTTAAATCTTTCTGCTTTCCCATCTGTGGTGAAGTTTCAGTTTATGTGGTCCTTTTCTGTGAAACTCTACCTGTTCCTGTTCAACTGAGGAACAGAGTGTTTGCCTGAAAAAGGCAAAGACAAGATGTCTTCCCATCCTCCATTGTGTGACTCAAAACTTGTAGTCATTGTTTTTAACAACCCTACATATTAGGTTTACAGTCGGCCATTAACAATATGTTGATTTATTCAACTTGCTTCACTCAAACATAAAGAAAGAAAAGTTTTAAAGATTAAAAATAATAAAACATTTAAAATATAACAGCTTCACTGTCATATTGAAGTATGAGTATAAATGTAATAGTACTGTTCATATTTTGTCATTGGTTCACCTAGGACTTGACAATAAGACTTTTTGTTTGAATATCAAGTAAAAATTACCTTCTGTCCTTGTACCACATCGATGTGTAAAATTTTAAATTTGGTCTGGTTTTACTTTAAAGCACAACTTATTTATTTTAAGTCATGAAACAAGTCCCTGAAAATCACTGAAGTACTTAATTTTGACATCTCATCTAATTTTGTTTGAGCGCCTGCTTTTAAGAAAAAAAGAAGAGATGGAGAGGTCAGCCTGGGTAAGTTTAGCTTCCTAAATAAGTGCTATAATGCCATTGTTGGCTTTATTTGTACAATATTAATGCAGTTCTCTATCTTCAGAAAAGATACTGTAGCCGAAATTGATGCTATTATATGAAACCAGTGTCTCAACTTGAAAGAAGAAGCAGGCATATCTTGTACTTCCTTTTGGGTACATGCCATTATTAGCCTTTCCTTTAAGGTTTTTGTGGATGTTAAACCTTCTCCTTTTAGTTCAGGTTACTGTTTTTGGCTGCAGTGCTATTCTTCCAACTTCTTTACCATTATGGCTGAATGTGAACTGGTTTATGCTGCTTCTGCATCTGTGTTTGTGTTTTGACACTGAAGGTGCACCATGCAGATGACTTTAATAACATGCAATTTATGCAGTCAGGCAGAAACAGAATGAGTTTCCATTGTAATGGAGGGTGATCAAAGGTTCATGGCCTAAGGTAGAAGGATATAGGTTTTACAGCTCTCTTTGTATGCACGTACAGTTCAACTATTTAAGTGATTAATTAACTGTTTAATTTGAAATGGATAACTTTTTCAGTATTTCTTTTTGGGGGATTAATAGTAATTTTGGTGCAGTCCTTCATTTCCTTTTCCTTTACTTTTTTGGGAGCAAATTAGATGTCCTGTCAAAGCCCTTAACAATCAGCTGATGTGCCTTGATGGTATTTCAGGTAGTTTGAGGTTTGCCCATCCCCTTTCTTACTTGATCTTACTGACAGCAACACTGATACTCAAACTTCTTTACTGTAATGGATCAGCAGATACTCTTCTTCGCTCTGCTTCTGGCTGTGTGTTTGCGTCTAAATACTGAAGGTAGGTAGACTGTACATGAGGGTTTCTGTGCAAACAATTTATGTCAGTCAGTTTTACACTTTTATAAAATAACAACTAGCCTGTAAATTTCCTAACTACAGATTTTAATTCATTCATTAATTTATTCATTGCAGAGACTCTTGTGAAAACCATTGGAAGGAAACCAGATGTCACCCCAATTTGCTCCAATTCAACAATCATCACACTTATAGTTTGTAAGATCAGAAGAGAAAGGAGCAGGGAAGAGTGTCGTCTGATATATCAGCATGGACACGACTTTGAGCAAAAATGTGACTCCAGATTTAAACTTATGACAGATAATCAGACTGTGTTTCTCCACCTGATGAATTTAACACCAGAGGACAGTGGGGTCTACACCTGTGATTGTTCAAATGTCAATGGGGCTTATGTTCTGCATCTAAATGTCACTGTTAAAGGTAAATGTTTTATTTTCTTACTTTTGAGACATTACATTTGTCTAATACACTGTTACCATGGCAATTTCTCATCATTAAAGAAACCAATGACAGCTCCAGTTTTCTTACTTAAGATATTGCTAAATATTGGTGATTGATGATCAAAACGGTTAACAGAAGCCAGTATCACTTTTTTGTGTGATTTTTTTTTTCTTTTTTAGGAGATGATAAGGCCACCATTTCTCCTCTGAAAATGCTGATCTCTACTACTGTGCTTAGTAGTGGTATGGGATTTATCATTGTAACTGCAGTAGTCTTTGGGCTTATCCTGAAGAAGAAAAATTCCAGGTGAGAAATTCTTCCTTAACATAGGAAGTAAGTGTTGAGAAAAGCGCTGTGATTAAAAACACTTCTAATAGCAGTGCAGTCATGTCAGTTTTGTTGTAAGGCACAAAACTAATATTTACATAAATTATTACAAAGGAGGTGGGTCCTATTTCACATGTCCCACATGTTGCTAACCTGAAGTAATGGGCTTGGAAGTTAGGGATGAGCAGTCATATAATTTTATACATATAGATTTCATTATTATTATATTTAGTTGGGCGTCATCTTTAACTGCCACTGCCACTGAATCCTTAACACCGGACCTAATCTTAGGACAAAGTCAGCAAAGTTTTAAGCATTTTTGTGAAGATTTGACTGGTGATTCTGTTTTTATTTTCAAAGTTAGTACTTCTACTGATGTGCCAAATATGTAGCAAGACTGCAATTCCCTCTGCAATGGTTTCAAGGTGTCTGACGTTTATCTATTTTAACAGAGAAAACACAAGATTTGATGTGTCTGAATTAACCAGATCCAGAACTCCCTGCTTTGTGGTGAGCAGTAATTTCTTGTCTTTTTCTCCTTCTCAACTTGTGTAATGAGGCTCAGTATGAGATTTTGATTTGTGTTGGTAGGACCAAGGTGATCTCTATGCAAGCCTTCAGCAGCCGGCCAGCGGTATCTACCAAACTATCTCCCTGGATCACCCTTATCATCATGCTGAGACGGATCCAGCTAACATCTATGCAACGGTTAACCTAGGAACAGATGGCAAAGATGAGGATTTTTGTCCAATTTACAATCTATGAAACTACATTAAATATAGTTGGACATGATGCATTTTTTAGCACATGGACACTTCTTTTGTCCCTGTACCAACTATTCAGACATTTTGATTTACTGACATAGCGCTTAAAGTACTTTGAAATGATTGAAAATAGAAAGTTTTTATGAATCCTGTGTATATTTTTGTACTTAAGTTAAGAAACTAGACATCTCTTGATAAATATAATCAAATTAAAAATGGAAATATTATCAATGGAGTATGGCTCATATCATTTTTGTCCCAAACAGTTAAGATGTTTGAAAATCCTCAAATGTTTGTGGATTAAACAAAAAAAAGTTTGCAATAAGGGAATGAAACTAATGACTTTGAAAATACTGTAGACTTTGAGCTTTATTTGACATGACAACTATTTTGACTAGTTAGATAAAAGGTATGGAATATGTTTAATTAGGTAAATAGGTATGAACAAAAGGATATTTTCTTGTTGGATATTCATGCATCTAGAGGCAAGTTTGCAGAAGTTGTTGTTTACCATCAGGATTAACTTAACGCCTCCCACCACAGCTGATATTGTATAGTAACTTGAAAGTAGAAGCCAACAGATTCACTTCTGTTTTAGCCTCACATCAGCTCAAACTTAACCTTGATAAGGTGTTGAGAGTTTAAGGTTGTCATGTATTCAGTAAAAGAACACATACGCCAGTTGTGTCGGTCCACGTAAAAACCTTTGACCAGTATGGATGTATGGAAACAGTGCTTTGTTCTTCTTCTGCCACTGTGTGTGCATGCTTACAGCAAAGGTACAGTACAAAACCTACTTTATGTTATGTAAAATTAGTGCAGCTCAATTTGTAATCAAAATAGAAAGGTTAAATATAATACACCAAGTCACTGAACAGCTGTTTCCTGTGGGTTGCAGAAACTGTTGTGAAAACAATCAAGAGACAACCAGACGTCACTCCAGTATGCATGAGTGAAGACTCAGGTTTGATCATATTTGTAACATGTAGGATCAGCACAGAGGGACACCCAGGGGAGGAGTGTCACCTGCACAACAACCTGTACAACAAGCTCTTTGACCAAGAATGTGACTCCAGATTCACTCTGATAGAAAAGAATCAGACAGTTTTTATCCACCTTGCTGGTTTAAGACCAGTGGACAGTGGGAATTACACCTGCGAGTGTTCGTATGAAAGAGGAACCCATGTTACCCTTCTTAATATAACCGTGGAACGTAAGTTTGTGTGCTTACACTGAAAATATTACCACAGGATTTTTGCAGGGGGTGTATAAAGCTTGATTTGCCCTCTCAACTATGTTCAGCAGATGAAGAGGGCAGCGCTTTTTCTGGCAGAAAATTCCTTTCCACCCTTATCATCCTTCTCAGTGTTGCTGCTATCATCATCATTATTGCTGGAATAATCAGTGGTCTTTACTTAAGAAGAAACCTTAACAGGTAAATAAATAAATAAATAAATAATAATGTTTTAAACTTCACCAATGTATTTAACATTTCTCTCTGACATTCATTTGTTTTAACAGACAAAACACAAGAATTGGTGCTTCTGAATTACCCAGATCTAGAACTTCCTGCTTTGTGGTGAGCAGTATTTACTTTTGTTTTATTCTTCTCAATTTGAAAAATGACTCATGACGTTAGATTTAAATTTTTGTTGGTAGGATCAAGGTGACCACTATGCAAATCTTCGTCGGCCAGCCAGCAGTTTCTATGAAACTATCACCTCAAGTCGCCATGCTGAGGTGGATTCAGACAACATCTATGCAACGATTAACCAGGAAACAGATGGCAAAGAGGAGGATTTTTCTCCAATTTACACAATCTATGAAACTATATAAAATAAAGCTGGACATGATACATGGACATTTTGACATACAAGCATTGTACTTAAATTAGTTTGACTAAAATAGTTACTTTCCTGTAATTATGAAGGTGCTACTGGCATTTAAAATGGAGATCATAAATAACTTTTGATAAACATTCACAGGTGTCAGTGTGAAATATGCTTTTCTGTTGGATTTTTGAGCTTCTCTGCACAATGATGCATGTACTGACTTCATCACTAGTCTGCTCATAATCATCTGCTGAGGGTGGAAAGTTTCTCTGTACTCATTAAAACTCTGGTTCGTTCAGTCCCTGCAGTTTTTTAAAAAACCACGCTACAGTGGGCTGAAGCATTTCTTTCAACTTGTGGTCTAACACCTCTCTGAGCCGGTTTATATTGTTTTGTTTTTTTAAGTTTGTTTCTTGCAGCTCATCAGGTAGTCTGTGTACGTGTTTTTGTAAAATGGTTTTAAGTCTGTCAGTCCTTGAATTTGAGATGTTTAAACTGAACAGCTATGTACCTGCTCAAATATTTTTGGATTTGATCTTTGGTGCACTAATTATGGGACCAAAGCTTGAAATTGTCCTCTCATGGTTGTTGGGAATAGTACCTTAATGGATAGTAGTATTTACCTAAATGAATAGTCAAGCAATCTTTTTGCTTTTGGTCCATTAGGAGTTATAAGTGTATTTGCTAACATGACATGGGTGCTTTACTTCTTTGAGATGATAACAGTTGCGTTATTCTCCATGCATGTGACTATTTTGTTGCCTTATTTTGCTAACATTATATATTAGCATGAAGGCCTGTGTTTGGGCAACATCTTAGTGTGTCTGACCATAAAAGTAAAAGCTCCTAGGGACTGTACTTCCTTTATGCAAGGTCAAACCTATGTGAAATTGAGAATTTGAGGTTAAGATAGCCGAAACACATAGGCATGTCCCTTTCTCTTCTCTTCAGAACAGCCTCCAATAACAGTTGCAGTGTGGCTTACATGTCTGACCACTATGAGAAGGTGGAGCCATGTTTGTTCTGCTTTATTCTGCTGCTAACTTTAACTTTAACTGTATAACCTGGGGTGACGCATTCTTTGTGACTTCTGATTTTCTGATTAGCGATATCTTACACAGCAACACTGATACTCAAACCTCTTTACTTTAATGGATCAGGTGATACTCTTCTTTGTCCTGCCTCTGGCCATGTGTTTGTGTTTTAATATTGAAGGTAAGTTGACTGTACATTAGAGTTTGGTTAAATTCAATTTATGGCAGTAAGTTTTGCACTTGAATACAATAACAGGTAGCTTGTAAGTTTTCTGACTTTGGATTTTACATTTTTGAGTTGTATGAACTGATTGATTCATTGCAGAATAAAGCAAAGCCCTTAGCAAACCCAAACTTAAGACTTTTTCCTTTGGATTTTTCAATCGATAGTGACTGCAGAAACTACTGTGAAAACCATGGGAAGCAAAACAGATGTGATTCCACTTTGCACCAACTCAACAACCTCCATCATCACACTTATAGTTTGTAAGATCAGCACAGAGAGGAGCAGAGAAGGGTGTCGTCTGCTGTATCGATATGGACATGACTTTGAGCACGAATGTGACTCCAGGTTCAAACTTGTGATGGACAATCACACTGTATTCCTCCACCTGATGAATTTAATACCAGAGGACAGTGGTAACTACACCTGTGAGTGTGTGCATCCCGATGGAGTAAATACTCTTCATCTGAATGTCACTGTGAAAGGTAGATATGACATTTCTGCTTTCTTCTTATAGTTTTCTCCTCTGATGGATCACTAAAGTTATGATGTATTTTTTTTAAAGAAGATTATTTTGGTATTTAAAGACTGCAAGAATACACTTGTATATAGTTAAATTTTCCGACAAAGATGTTTTTTTTTCTTTGCTATCTTTTAGAGGATAAAGACCTCATGAGTTCACCACAAAGGATGCTAATTCAGTGGGCTTTGATTGGTGCTGCTGTATTCATTATCATAGCTGGAGTCACATTGGGATTTTTCTGCAGGACAAAAAGTGATAGGTGAGAGATTATATTAATTAGCATAAATGGAAAAATTGTACAGTGCCCTTATGGTATACTTCACTCTGAAGACACCTTTATAACATCCTCTTGCTACTTTCTCTGACTTTGATTATTAGTAGTATTTTTAGTTTTATTACTCTGCTTTAGAAGAGAAAGAGGTTTATTAACCTCTCGTGATATTTCTGTGTGTTTAGTGATCCACTGATTTGATATCCAATTTTTTAAGGGACCATTCGAGCTTAGCCACATCTGGATCATCTGTATATGAAACTCCAAAGTATTTGGTGAGTAAACTTAAAAAGTTGCCAGTTGTCATTGTAATACAAATTTAGTTTTTTTGTCCTTTAGTGAATGATCTCATCTGGATTAACTATATTCTAAAATACAATTAGGGTCCATTTTATTATTTAGACGAAACTCAGCAGTCCTCTTGATTTGCACTGTGTGGACTCATGCAGTGTATTTCCTTTGTGTGAGCTTAAATACAAAGAGTGTAAAAAGTTTTTGAGTGGGTTTTCATTAAGGGGAGATGGGTAATAGAGTGACTCATGAGTGACCAACTGTCAACCATACAAACATGATGCATCAATGTTTTGTTTTTGTTTATAGGACCCAGATGATCCAGATGACCCCTACACAAGTCTTCACACAACAAGTGATATCTACCAATCTATCTCAAAGTCTGCCAGTAAAACAGTGACGGTCCTCATGAATAACCAAAAAATAAGTAAAAGAGAGTCTGATCCAAGTTCCACGTTGTATGAAAACATTTAAACAAAATAGCTAAAAAAAACATGACTGTATAATGTAAAGAGGGTTTTTTTTTACTAACTGAGACAGAGGCCTGCTGGTGGTTCTCTAAGATAGCAATATGTTATATCTAAATGATCCCTTTTTTATGTAAAGGATTTTGTGATATTTTCATTTACTGAATATTGAGATTGCAGTGTTAAAAGTGGTCTGAACATCCTGTTTATGTTCAAAATAAGCAAAAAAGATTGTGACTTTACAGAAGAGATAAGGCCTTGATGATTCTCACAGTAATTTCAAGATAATGTTCTTTAACTATATATTTATATATTCTTTAATTATGTATGTGTATATATATATATGTGTGTGTGTGTATATATATATATATACTGTCTGTGTATGTGTGTGTGTGTGTGTGTGTGTATATATATATATATATATGTAACATATATAACTTGAATAAAACTTTAATAAATTAGCTTGTTAGTGATAATTTCTGTCTAAGTCAGGTAGATAGATTTTCACAAATCCTGTGATCCAGTGCAACTGCAGACAACATAAAACTACATCTTTTGTTTTTTATTGTGTCTTACTTAAAAAAACACTTACTATTCAATTTAAAAAGTTCTGAGATTGTCGATGTCTGTAAGATATTACCAGCCTGAGTGTTTTCTTTCTCCTTGAACTTACTGTTTCACCTGTTAGAGAGTCTTGATATGAAAGCAGAAGCTGCTATAGCAGCACTTCCTGTCACATAAAGTTGTACCTCTGTGAGAGTTTGAGGTCTTTGTAGCCAGAGAACAGTACAACAGGGTCTGTCTGTCCTCTCTTCAGTAAAAGATATCGAACACTGGCAGCCACAGTTGCTTTTTGACCGTAATGGCAAAATGGAAACTGTGCTTTGTTCTTCTGCTTCCATTGACTGTGTTTTTTAACAAAGAAGGTAATGCACAGATACTAATTTTCATAATACAAAAATTTATGCAAGCTGTTATTTTGTAATCTGTTTTTTGGTTTGAAGATATTGTGATTTCAATATTTGCAAAATGAAAAAAAAACAACTAACTTAGACTTTTTCATTTGGATTTTTGATTGTTAGTGACTGCAGAGACTCTTTTGAAAACAATTGGGAGCAAATAAGATGTGACTCCACTTTGCACCAACTAAACAACCTCCATCATCACATTTGCAGTTTGTA
>JAPZDV010000017.1:2831297-2871332 GCA_029814665.1 Acanthurus lineatus | reverse complement strand
AATGTACCTCTGTGAGAGTTTGAGGTTTTTTTAGCCAGAGAACAGTACAACAGGGTCTGTCTGTCCTCTCTTCAGTAAAGGATATCGAACACTGGCGGCCACAGTTGCTTCTTGATCAGAATGGCAAAATGGAAACTGTGCTTTGTTCTTCTACTTCCATTGACTGTGTTTTTTAACAAAGAAGGTAATGCACAGATACTAATTTTCGTAATACAAAAATTTATGCAAGCTGTTATTTCCTAATCTGGTTTTTGGTCTTGAAGATATTGTAATGTCAATATTTGCAAAATGAAAAAATTTAACAGTAACTAATTTAAACTTTTTCATTTGGATTTTTGATTGTTAGTGACTGCAGAGACTCTTTTGAAAACAATTGGGAGCAAATCAGATGTGACTCCACTTTGCACCAACTCAACAACCTCCATCATCACACTTGCAGTTTGTAAGATCAGAACAGAAAGGAGCAGAGAAGAGTGTCGTCTGCTGTATACACATGAACACGGCTTTAAACATGAATGTGACTCCAGGTTCAAACTTGTGATGGACAATCACACTGTATTTCTCCTCCTGATGAATTTAACACCAGATGACAGTGGTAACTACACCTGTGAGTGTTCACACCCTGATGAAACATTTACTCTGCATCTGAATGTCACTGTGGAAGGTAATCACATTTTATTTTATTCTCATAGGTATTTTCACTGCTCAAGTATTTTATTTTTTGCAGCATAGTAGTATGATGTATTAAGCTTACATGTCAAAGCATAAAGAATTTTGTCATTTTAGATTTCTGAACATGTTGCATGTCATAGTGCATATTCCACAGTCATCTTTTAAGGTGCTTTAATCGAGCAAAGTGTTGTATCATTTTGGTGACAATGATTTTTTCTTTCGTTTTAGCAAACAAAGATGCAAGCATCTCAGCTCGTGAGCCCATTTTATTTGCTTTGATTGTTGTAGCTGCGGTCATCATCATAACTGGAGTTTTTCTTAAGTTAATCCACAGAAGAATACGTCATGGGTAAGAGACTTCTGAGAGGCCTAATAGCTTTGCGGTGAACAAATTTAGACACAGCATCCTCTGAAGATAGAGCTAGTCCTTTCTGACCTTTTTCTAAGTCAAGTAACATCCAGTCAAAGCAATTTTCAATCAGAAATCTTATTGTAGTATTGTGTGTAACACAGTTCTCTGAGCTTTAAAATGAGTTTAAGTACACACTGCACTGATATCCATCAAGAGCTTGATTTTAAGTTTCACATGAAACGGTGACAGACGACATGGTGTGCTATTTCCTGTTTTGTTCATTCTAATACACCACACAAGGCACAGTTAATAAACACACGTCCTCATACTTTATTGTTTGACCCAACAGAAAACCATCAGAACCACTGAACACACGTCCAGATCCGGTACTGTACAGAAAAATGTTGTATCTTCTTCATTTATGCAATTAATTTAACTGTCGTGGTTTTTTTTAAAGCGTGCTCTTTTTTGCAGGAGCCAGGTGACATTGAGCCGTACAGCACCTTCACAAGGAAAGAGAGTGGGCTTTATTCAACAACCAGAGTGCATTTATCTAACTCTAACACCAGGAACTAAAATGTGTCCACCAGGGAGGACTCATGGGAAGGACATCTTCTGCAGAGCTCAATTCATACTCCACAATTTCCCATGACCTAATTTTTGCTGCGTAACTGTGACATAGTGTCGTCCACAAGGTGGCACTATTTAGCTTTTGTATTCTCATCCTCCTCATGTTTTTAATTTTCCTATTTCCTTAATCTAGGTTTTGCGTGCCTTGAGAGCATTACACTCTTATTACATTAAACTGTAATACTAAACATCTTACAAGTGAAAAGTTAAAACAAAGTTGTTGCTTGTTGTCTGGATATCAAATAGATCAATCTAATGTCATGTTTTGTTTTTTTAACAAACAATGCCTTTTATTATATCTTAATAATCTTATCCTAAAAAAAAATATAGGTCAGAAATATAAATATATTCAAATATTGAAGCCTGACAACTTCTGGTAGGTAGCATTTGTACTCTCTAACATTTTAATGTATAAATTTGGTTTTTATGTGTGTGCCACGAAACTTGGAGAATTTCACAGATGATTTAAAAAAAAACTGCATACACTCAATTAATGTAAAACTGAAACTTGATCAAATCACAGGAAATTGTCGATGCTGAAGTGTTTCATTGATTGAGGAATCCACACTGTCTGTCATGGTTTGGGTGTTTGGTTTAAATACTTCCTATCTTGGGCCGCCGTTTAGCTCAATTGGTAACGCGCGCGGCTCATGTACGGAAGGCCCAGTCCACCACGCAGCGGTCGCGAGCTCGACTCTGGCTCCGACCATGTGCTGCATGTCACTCCCCCCCCCTCTCTCTCCCGTTTCCTGTTCAATCTTCAGCTGTCCTATCAATAAAGACACAAAAAGCCCGAAAAAAATAAAAAAATAAAAATAAAAAATACTTCCTATCTTATTGTGGGAGGTATTTCTGGTCCTCCTCCTGTTGTTGCTTCCTGTCTTTGTGTCCTTTCCTGACAGTTTTCTTAGTCACCAGTTCCTTGTATATTTTTCCCTGTTTCAGATGTCTGTTGATCTCATGGTACTCAGCACATTCAGCCTGTTGGATTGCTGGCTTGTGCGCTTGTTGCCCGGCTTTCTGGAACTTACTGGTTGGGGCTTTTTTAATTCTTGCCTGCCCTCTTTTGGTTTTTGTTTGCATGTATCACAATGATTTCCTAGTTCCTTATATTATCTATATCACTACTGCATACAAGAGTTGAACTGCACCTGCTCTTCATTCTGGTTATGCATCTGGGGCCACTATCATCTATATTGCATCAATTGTTTTGAATAAAAACAAACAAAAACAATCTGACCTTGATTTTATCTCTTACATTGAATGAGGAAGATATTCTTTCATTTTCAATCAACAGGACAAACTTTTAATCCTTGTTGTTATTGTTTTTTTCTCTGGAGTTCCCCTGATAACACTGTTCAGTGAGATTATATTCCTGTCTTCTAAGCTCAGCAAGCAGATAATGTGTACTTCTAATTTACATTTACCGCTTTTCTTTGTTTAAAATTTCATGACACATTGCACATCAGAGTTTGGGGCAGGCCCTTTGTGGTGGATATTATTAGGGGTTAAGATAAATGACTTTATCGGCACCACCAAGGGAAATAAGTCAGCTGTCCTTTCCGGCAAATTCAGCATTTGCATGTGACAACCTCTGTGTTTTTTAGTCTATCTGCCCCTTTTGCTTGGGTGGGATTAGGTTTTTTAAGGCATTTTAAAAATATTTAAGGTCAGATTGAGAAACTGAGAGACTGATTTATGCTATCATAGCCTGATATCGGTTCAATATTTGTGCTGTATGCTTATAAATGTCAAGTCCCTCATAAAGTTAAAGAATAAAGAGTGGCAAGAGAAACTCACTTGGACATTGAGTTCATTCTTACAGGCAAAAACGAACTTTCAAATGAGAAAAACTGAACTCTAAAATCCAGGCCAGGCTGTGATTATCTACAGCTGGTGCACAGAATTTAGGTTATAGGGCTGCATGTGATAAACACCCAGCACACCCACCACACCACAAGCTTTGCTTTTGGCATCCATGTGTCAGCTGCAGGTAGCTCAGGTGCTTTCCTCATGTAATCAGTGCTTTGGAATGGATCTATTTTTAGAACATTAAGGAGGCATAAGGGCCAATCAAACAGTAAACTAATCTGTAAACGCAGCATGTACTGCATAAGGTAGTATATCTGTATAACTCCCTTTCTACGTGCTGTGAAATCAGACCTTTGACATACACACTTTTTATGTTGTGTAATCTGATGATTCAGACATGAGAGAAAATGTGATATTGAAAATGAAAATGGTTGTGAAGAGTTCACTGAGAATTACAACAAAAAAGTGCTTTTTCTGAATATTTGTACAGTATTATCAATGAAAACATTTTATAACTGGCATATTCTGTTTAATTGTTTTTTTTGATATTATCAGTTTAGGTTGTTTACTGATGTACTTTTTTTTCAGGCCATGAGTTGCTTTTTTTCACAGTGGTCAGGTTCTTTCCAGAACTCTTAAGAGGAATTCAAAGTTCCTCTTCACTGTTTGTAAACAAGCCCTCGTGAGAATCCATCAAATGAAATCAGCAGATTTTGCACAACAAACTTACAGAGGCAGGATGAGGATGGTTCCCACAAAATCTTGTGTTCAGATCCCTTCGCATGTGATCCCGCTCTTATCGTTTTCATTTGTGCTGTGTTGTGATGTAAAATGAATAATACAAATAAGAAACAACAATACACAGTCAGTAAACACAATAAGAGCAACAATGCACCTTTGAGACACTTTCTAAGGCAGAAAGATTTCAGAAAAATTTCAATTGCAGACATCCTTTTTGTTCAGGATATGACTGAAAAGCCTTTTGATAGAAAGAATGATGCTAGTTACATTTTTACCAAATTACTCAACATAAGGTCATGAGACAACTTAAGTTTCCTTTTTACCATCAATGGTATCCACCCTGCTAATCACATTCCCGACACAGGGCAATGTTTGAAGGTAATCATTTAAAGAGTTATCAAGAGGCAATTTCCGTATAATATTTATCCAGTAGATTAAACATTGCCAAAACCAATCTGAGGACAAACAACAAGGGCACAGTTTAACCCACTGTTGGATTTTAACAATTCTGAAAATCTGATTGAACCCGGATGTGAAAAATGTATTTGAGAGATTTAGGAGATGAACACACTAAGATTTGGATGGTCCAGGGTTCAGGTCCAGTCACTGCTAATATTGTGACATCTGTGAAATGTTCATTAAAAATCTGTTTCGAAAATAGCCCCAAAAGTTACTACAGTATTTGTACCCAGAGATACGAACTCCTGATGTGAAAGTCATTTTGAGTCTCACAAAAAATGGACAAATCCTGTCTAAATCCTGTCTCTATGTACACCAAATCTACCCTTTTTTTTGACAGTTTCACAAAGTGATCAGACATTTGATTGCCAAATAAGAATGTGAGGTATTTGGTGTGCACTGTACTTTACTTTGTCCAATTTGAACATCAGTTACTGATCAGTTTCAAGAAGCTTTTTTCTACTGAAGTTGTGTCATCATGTTAAATAGAAGTATGCTACATACATGTAGTATTCTCATCAGGGTGGACTTTCCAGACCATATTGGCAAGTTAGGTGACCTGGAAAAGAATATGTCAAATATCACATGTTTGTCACACTTATCATACCTTACAACGCTATCATGATCTATAGTCTGCAGGGAATTGATGTCAGTAAAACCTCATAAGACCACCAACTTCTCTGAACTTGCGCTTTAGGGATTTTCTGGTGACTCGAGTTGAAAATGCAGTAAACAAGTAGTGAAAGTATTTAACTTACAGGATTTTCATCATAGGGAAACTAGTAGTAACAACTTAAGCTAATGGTCAGGCTTTATAGTGATCTCTGCCACTCTGTATTGTTAAAAGCATTAAGTCTCACTAATTGATTTCAACCATAAAATATTCGTCCTGTTATGAATTTGAATTTGTTTTACCTAAATCCAGTCTGTAGTATAAATGTAGTCCGTTTTTATATTGTTTAAATGTATACTCAGGTCTTTCCCTTAATTCACGGCATTTGCTCGAAGGCATTAAATCAGTACACATGTTCCCAGATTTTATACTAGCTGTGGACTTCAGGTAATATGACTGGGAAACCCCACCCCACTCCCCCACCTATCAGAGAGGCTAGCTTGCTCTTCACTTTCAATTTTATCTATTCCCTTTAAAAGCCTTCACCCAAAGGCAAAGTGAAACTGATCTTTTACAGCACTGGAGGAGGATGGCTTTTATTCTGATAGTAACCTTATTGCTGTTTAGAGGTAAGTGACTCTGAAAAGTATAGGATGACCCCTCTTTTTTCTTATATGAAGTAATCCTGTTACTTACTGTTACTCTTGCCTTAAAATTTTGAATCTAAATGCTCTTGTATAGTTATTCTTGTTTTTGTTATGTGTATCTCTAATTATGTATGTTTCACTCTCTATTTTTAATCTGTAAATGTTCTTATGCTCTATTTTTCTACTTTATTTCAAAGCATATCTTAATAAATAGCCTATGTGAAATCTACATGTATTTAAAAGCTACATTATAGCATTATTTAGAGTAGTCTATGTTTAAAGGGCTGAGGAGGATTGGCATATTGGTAAATAATATTAGTATTGAATTTGGTAATTGATATTTTTTAGACAGTCTCGAAATACTCTGTGTTGTATCAATGTGGTCTCAGCAATCCCTCAGTACAAACAAATAAATTTAAAGTGACATTTTTTAATATCGAGTGTGGTGTGGAGGCTCAGTTAAGTAGTTGCTATTGTATGAAGGTGATTTTTGGTCACATGATTATAGATTCAATAGTCAGTTGACAGTCATGCTCCTGGTGGCTGAGACATTAACATTGTGGCAGATCAGCCCTGTGTTTGTCTGACCCATAGCAACCCCAACCTCCACCCTATGGGACTCAGAGTGCAAGATAGACTTTGGCAAAGTCTCAAAGCCTCTGCACACTATGAAAAGTCTTCTTGTTTCTATGCAGACTGAAGAGACTTGTCAGATTAAATGTTTTCAAAGAATTTTCATATTTTTATTCATCTGTCATGTTTTACTGAACAGCACAACAAATATTTCCATACCTTGAATGTTCTTAGATACAGTCTCCACGTCGCTGATCACAAGTTATGGTAATTCAACAGCTGCCTATGGCGAGGATGCACGCTACCGGTGTGAAGTGGCAAACTCAGAAGGTATGGGAGTTACTAAATGAACTACGAATAAACACTACTTTTATAAAGAAAATGAAACTGGTGGTGGATACTTCACTTCAAGTTATAATGAAAATGTAGTTAGTTGCGGATGCTTTATTATCTTGAAGTACTGATACTGTGCTGTAAAAATACTCTGAGTAAAAGTCCTGCATTGAAACTGTCACTTAGGTAAGGATACGTGAGTGTAATCTTGAAAGTATACTCCAATATACTCTCAGTATTCAAAGTAAAAGTCATCAATGCATCAAACTGTCCCCTGCTATTACTTTATTGCTCAATACCAGATCATTAGATTGCAGTGACTCATGCATTACAGTAAAAGCAGGATTTTATTGTCGTTTTTCGAGGTTGAGCATATTTTGAACTATGTTTTGAAAATTCTGGCAATAGTGAGAAATTCCTTAAGAATCTCTTAAATCACAAAGCTTTATGTCCAAACAAAAGACCAAAACTTAAAATTATTTTTGAAAAGATTCAAAAAATTACAAAATCATCAAATTGTTGTTATGTTATGTTTTTTAACACAAAAGATCTTCATTTGTAGCAAATGTGACAGATAATTTTAGTAAAAAGTACAATTTTTCACTTCAGTATAAAGCTTGCAGAATGGACTTAGATAACTTTCACCACTGTTGGCTACCTCTTACAGTTTAATTATGAATACTGATTGGAGAAATTCCCAACAGGTGTGCTCCAGGTTACCTGGCAGAGGTTTTACAAGGATGGTTCTATCAAGAGCTTGGCAACCTATAGCACACGGTTTGGACAGCAAGTAAATCACCCTTATCAGGACAAAGTGATCTTCACAGAAGCGTCTCTAAGCTCTGCATCCATCACTCTGAAAAATGTAACATGGGAAGATGACAGCTGTTACATTTGCTCTTTCAATTTTTATCCTGATGGGTCCAAGAGGAAGCAGACTTGCCTCACAGTACAAGGTAACTCGCCATAAAGTTGGTAATCCAAGTACAGATTCCTTAGAATAATAATTTCTGGTTAGTTGAGCTCCTGACTTTAAACTTGGAGTTGTGATTACTTTGTAACCAAAGAATTCAAGTTATCAAAAAAAAAAATCTTTGCCAGAATGGCTGACAAAATGACAATGTGGCCCCCAAAATGACTATTTCTTATTCTCCATGCAGGAATATCTGAGGTGACAACAGGTGTGCAATCTGCCAGCAGTGAAAATGAGGCAGAGGGCATGAAGGAGTTTGTGTTTAGCTGCTCTGCGACAGGTAAACCAGCTCCAACAATTGAGTGGGTCGTCTCACCTCATGCCTTACCTTTAAACCAACCACAGACTACTACAGAAGCCAACAGCGACCACACATTTTCCAGCAGCAGAAACATCACTCTGCAAATACCTTCAGACTGGAGCGGACATGTGGATTGTCTTCTGAACAGTGGAATTATCGGAGAGAGGCGGGAGAGGATCCCTTTTGATCATGGCCATGGTGGGAAAGGAACAAAGGAAGAGGGTATGCATACAAGTCATTATTTTTGCATGTGTATGTAGAAAATGACCTGTACGTGTAGTTGTGTAGCTGTAGAGTTAAACAGGATTTATCTCTCACATTGGATTTCCCAAGAAATTCCAAAGCCTCTTTTATTCCGGAATACTTGAAGGCTGGTTTCCAAGTAATGTCTTATTTATTAACAATGTTTACTGACAGGAAGTGATTGTTGATAATGAAAGGAGGAAATTGACACAGGAGTTTTTTACAGCCAATCACTGGTACTTCAGGAAATTCTCCATATAAAGAAGTCCCAGTGGCAAATAGCATGTTTGCTAATTTTGCCTAATGACTGGAAGGGATGTCACACATCTGCCACACCCACAGTGTAATATCAAGATTAAAACAAGTTTATAATGATTTCATTAAGTTTGTGCCAGTTGGCATGCATCAGTGTTTACTTATTAGCTCACGTAAAACACACGTAATTTCCTTGTAGTCTTGAATTCCAAATGAGTCATCACGATGACTAGCGTCATTTCCTGCAATGACTTGACATGTGAGACTACAGATTTACTGTATTAGAGGACAGTGGCTTTTTATATCAGGATGGTTTCAGTTTCACTTCTTTCTAGGTTTCATGTTCAAGAAAAAAACCAAGTCACAGTACATTGTGTTTTCTTTATTAACAATAGCTCTCTGAGAAGATTGTCTTTCAGATCAGAAAATTTAAAAAGTTAAACTGCCTGGGGAAATTTCTCCTTCCTCTTTTTGGTCAAATGTCATTTACCTTATTCCTGTACAGACTGACTCTGTGCTGGTTTTTTTCTAGGGAAAGCACTGTCTGCGGGAGGGGTCACATTTGTAATCTGTGCTGTGATAATGTGCTGCATAGTTATTGCTGCTGCAGTGAAACGAAAAAGGTGAAAAATGTGACACAATATCAGCAATTTTCTTCACAGTAGATATACAGCAATGAAATTGTACTTACATCAAGATATCAACCCAGTGCAAAAATATCTTATCTGTGTGTAATGTTTTGCCAATGTTAAAATACCTCTCTCTCCTCCTGACAGAATGAAGAGTAAAGGAAGAAGTGAAAATGTGTGAACGAGCTTTTGGATTATCATGTGAATGTTCAAGCATACAAGCATCACAAAATGTTGCATTTTTGCATTTACACACACATGTGGAATGTACCAGTGAATTAAGCTGAATGCTGCTGTCCAAGACATTTTCCTCAGTTTTGAAAACTGCTTGTGGAGTGCACTTTAACTTTCTCTGTGAATCTTCATGTGAAACGCTTTTTGGAATGTAAAAAATTAAGAACCATGACCACTACTTCATAGGAATATTACAGGACTTGGCTTGATAAACAAGCTGCCATCAATCACACATCAAACTTATTAATGTAGAGTCACATTGACTGCAACACAGTGCAATAGTAAATGCTTGCTTTGGGCTTTTCGAACAGAGTGATTAGTGCTGTAACAAGCTGATGTGATGTGTTAGAGGGAACTGAAAGGAGGTAATGTTCAGTAAGAGGCTCAGACTGGGGCTGTAGTGCCATCTAGTGGGCTTTTTGGAGAAAAAGAAAAAAGATCGAAAGAGTCAAAGAAGAGCCGACAAAAGAATGAAGAAGAGATTTCAGTCCCTTGATTTTTTTTCTCAGGAAAGTAAAGTCTGTTTTATAAGACAATGTGATCTATAAAAATGACGTGAAGCAGTTAGATGATAACTTTATCACAAAATCAAGGATATCTATAACTATGTATTTAATTCTAAAGTTTAAATGATACATCATGTATACAAAATAATAGACATAATTTATTATTTTTCTCCATATCAATGTGTAAAGTCTGGTAAATGTGCACCTTTCTTACACTTTGGCACTTTAATGTTAAATGTTGGTGTTCACTGTTGTTATTTTGTTGCTCAGTGGATGTCTGATGCATTACTCAAATTCAGATTTGCTATATGGTTTGGGAGCAGTTTTGGAAATATGTTCATTGATGTATGGCAGATTGTTAAAAAATGATCAGATGAGTGTTTAAATTTAAGTTTAGACCTTTTTTTTGACAAATTTCAACGTTCAATATGTTCATTTTTAAAATCAACTGTGATGATCTGACTTCTAGGTAATATATTTTCAATAATTTATTCCTGACCTTTTCCTTATATTTATTTATTTTTGTTTTGTCTACCCCCAGACCTTTATTTCATAAAAGTGTTTTAATGTTATTTGTGTGCACTTCTTATGTTTCTGATTATATGTACGAGAAGTAAGAGTCCTCACATCAGAACAGTAACTAACTATACAACTGAATCAGACCTACTGTCAAAACTGTCTGTTTGAAAAATATGTTTATTTTTTTTAAAAAAGAAAGAAAATAGATCACAATAAAAACGGGTGCTCATTCATTCAAAATTACAGTAAAACTGAGGAGGCACCTTAGTTCCGTGTCTGCATACAGCAGGTACAGTAGGTAGCGGATTGCGCCCTCCGAGTCAAAGATTGTAGTGTGCCAATAAAAGAAAAGAAGAAGAGGAAGGAGGAGCAAACGGAGCCAATGATCAATTTCCTCGTTACAGTTTGAATATTTGGCGGAAGACAGAGCACGCAGCAACGATGGCACACCGCGCAGTCATATATCTGTTATTTTGTGTATTTGGAGTCCTTCATAAAGGTGAGAGAGAGATAGTTTTCTGCATTTTATTTCAGTTTATATATTTAATTTTTTCAGAGTCTGAAAGCAACACTTTACCTCCTGTTTGTTAACTGTTTACTATAGTAGCGTAAATGTTTATCGTTATTTACGCCTGGTTTTTGTGTTAATGGCGTCACTGCTTACAGTTTATATTTTATATCCTCTCTTGCAAAAAGAAAGAAAGAAAGAAAAAGACTTAAGAAATCGGGCATCAATGAAATGGGCTTGTTCACTGCAGCCCTGTAAATATAAAGTCATGTCAGCCATCATCTGCTGCAGAAAAGGGACAGTACTCATCAGAGACAGACTTTCTAGTCTTAAAGTGGCTCGACAAAACCTAAAAAACCCAGTCTGGGATAATCTGGTGCCACAACGGTGCTTAGCAGCCTGTTTTGCTAACGTATGATCTCGGTGAGCATTTTTTGAATCTATCATTAACCATTACAACTTCCGCCAATAATGAAAATGAAACCATGATCACAGCAAAAAGCAACACTTTTTCTGCAAATAAAGCAAGTGAAAATGTTTGTAGAAATCTACTGATGGTGTAAATTTGTGCGTAAATATATTTATTTGAATTCTAAATTCATCTAGTTTATTTCTAATAGTGATGCCCCCGATATAAATCGATCTTCGCTACAAATGACTATCGGTCCGAAAAATTGATCTTTTCTGGGCGAGCTGCGCCTTTTATGTCCAAATTAATGTACAGTTTTGATAAGGAATCACTCTGTATTGAAGGAAGCCCCGCAACTTAAGCCAAGCTTACAGAAGTGAACGAGTGTGAAAGTAAACAAGCGGCACATGTCTGAGGCGCCACATTCATATGGATATGTATCCGCACGGCGCAGCGGACCGGATGCGATTCCGCACTGCGCGCATGGAGGGCGCCCTTTGCTGCGTGTCTTTCCCCTACTGCCTATCCTCAGCTATCCTATCAAAATAAAAGCATGCTTGCTTTGGAATTTAGAGTTTACTGTAAGATTGCACTGAGGTTCAGACTTCACATACTTTATATCGATACATCTTTGACTTAAACTTGGGAGTTAAATTCATAACGGCACTGAGGTTCAGAAATTCAGAAAGTACTTGTGTATTTTGTTACATTATGTATGCATATAGAGAACGTATGGATATCACGATTTCTTTGGATTGGATATCTTGTTTTAAGTAAATTAGAGGTTCCCAAATTCAAAATGCATCACTTACCATTTGTCTGATATACTGTATAATAAAGTATTACAGCTGATACATACTAAATAATATTAGGAGGGCCTATTTCAGAGTTCAGTGAGTGTTTGATAATGGGCAACCTTTATCTAAGCCTCAAGTTTATTATACAGTGTCATTAATATGGTATAAATAAGACCATTCTAAGAATAGACTGACGGTACCGTTACTGTTGTAGCAAAGGGTAAACATTTTCTTTTTTGAAAAAAAGGCAGTATCGGCCAATCCTGAAGGAAAAAATTGATGGGTGGGATCGGCCCCCAAAAATCCAGATCAAAGCATCCCTAATTTATAATGTGATACCTGCTCCAGGTTGTATATTTTAAACTTGACACAGTATATATAAATATTATTCTCAAGAAGTTTATTTAGGTTTAATACTGTCCTACAACGAAGGAAACGTGGAGATCACTTAAGCTTTTGGACAATAAAAGTGGAATGATTTTTCCTGATTAAATATTATCTGTGATAAACACCTTTACAGTAAATGAATATCTAATTAGTTCTCTGTTTACTGTAATATCAGGACAAAGCACAACATCATAATCCAAAATGGTAACTTTATGCTCTGATTTGAAGGAATTACACCACATTTCATGTGCCAGTAAATGTCATACTGATTAATAATGTGGAAAACTTTTAATGTATGTTCTTTGTTTTTATAGAAAGGTTACTTTATATGATGCAAAGTAAATGTGTGACTGAAAGTAGACTGAAAGTCTCTTTTCCTTCAGGTGTCGGTGTGCTGATAGAAACAGAGCAGACTGTGGTGGCGTCTCTTGGAAAGGAAGCCTTCTTAAACTGTCAGCTGACGCAGTCCAAAGATGTTCTTCAAGTCACGTGGCAGAAACTTTTACCTAAGGGGGAAGACAACGTTGCTACCTGCAACAAATACTTTGGTCAGAGGGTGAATGCTGGTTTTCAAGGAAAGGTGGCGTTTGAAGCTGCTGGACTGCAGAACAGCTCCATCGTTATCAGGAACGTGGTGGAGCAGGACGAAGGCTGCTATCTCTGCATGTTTAACACCTACCCTGAAGGTGCTTTCACAGCCACAACCTGCCTCAAACTGTATGGTAAGAAGATTTACATTTACTCACCGTGTGTCTCTATTGTGCATTTTTATGCCTCCTGACTGACAGCAGTTAATTCATGTTATATCTTGAATGTTTTTGCAGAGTTGCATGGTCCCGTTCTCCATGTTGGACGATCAAACTCAACTGGAGAGGCAACTGTGACCTGCTCGGCCACAAGTCGACCTGCTCCGACAGTGACATTAAGCGTCCTGCAGCAAGACCTGGACTTCTCAAACTACAGCTCTGTCAGTGTGACCAACCCCAATGGCACCGTCACCGTCACCGAGACGGCTGTGCTGTCAGGTTTCCATGACAGCAACACACAGGTTGGATGTGCTGTGCAAGTGCCCTCGGTTTCTCCGGTAACGGTGTTCAAGATGATTCCTCATGGTGAGAAACGCCTCCAACGCTCCAAGTTTATAGATCTGATAATTACTTTGTTGCTCATGTGTTTGTTTTTATTCTTCAGGTGTTTTTGAGAAATTCAAATCTCGTGAAAATGATTCCAGTAAGTAAACCCATAAATCTTCTTAACTCCCCATAGCATTTTATCTGTTTTGTGAATATTGAGTGTTTAATATCCTTTTTCCTCTTTTCTCACAGATTTCAGGCTGGTCATTGCATGTGTGTCTGTGGCAGTGAGCTTATGTTCTGTTGCATTAATCATTGCAGTCGTGCGTGTGCTAAAACAAAAGAAAAGGTAATTTCAAACTTTTAATTCCCTGTTGAATACCTGTGTTGTAGTAATTATGGTAATGATTGATCAACTTCTGTTCAGACAAAACCCAGAATTTAATAACTGATAAAAGCTGGTTCAATGTGTCTTTTCTTCAAACCTTCAGGTTGTCAAACAGAGACTTGGAGGAGATCAAGACGCCTCAAAGAAAAGTTGAACAACCTCACGAGTAAGACATTTTATTTATTTGTTTTGTCTGTTTAATTTACTTATTTCTTTGCAAAAAGAATTAATTTCAAGTTCTCTGATATCTCTCTCTCTCTTTTTTTTTCTTTATAATCCGAAGGGTAAAAACACCTTTACTCCAGGAGGCCGAGAACCTCAGGTACCAGACGTCAACTCAGAAGAAAAAAAAAAGGGACAACCTTAGAGTATCATCTCCAATAGTCAAGTGTCTTTTCAGTCAACACTTAAGTGATGCAGAATAACCAACAAGACGGACAGGATTGAGACAAGTACATTGAAAATGTGAGAAAAGAAATTGCACTGAAAAGATTAATGTAATGTCATGCCTTACACTGCAAATCTGGGTGTGTTTTCAGCAAATCATCTCCGGAACGTGAACTGATTCTGTTCAGTTCTGCTGCTACCATCCATCCAGCGAACCAGCTGCTTCTCCACACGTTTAGAGTGGCACGCTATATTATGGCAGTGGTTGCACTATTTTCATCAACATCAGCAGAGGGCACTACACAGTGTACAGTGACACATTGATTGTTGTATATTATCAGCTACTTAAAATCCAAAGGAAAACTCTGTTATTTTGTTTTGCTTTCAATTTTTTATTTTGGCATAAGGATGTAATAATAGGCTCTGCATGTACATACACCATTGCTTTAGTAAAGAATTGCTTTACAAATGAGGGTTTTTTTTACTTTGAGAAACTGATAATTTGAACGGTGGAATGTGACTACTTTGCATATAATTTTTTTTTTACATAATTTTTGAATTTTAATGATGTCTTTGTAATAAATGTCATTTTTCTAAATCTAGTAAATATTTTTGTGTGTGTAAATATTATTGTTTATCTGCAAGTGATTCACAGGTTTTCTCCTAAAAGATCAGTTTTCCTAATTTGCATTTTTGAACATCAAATAAACTCTGACATGTGTGATGTGGGTGCAGTTTTTCTGTATAATTAGGAATTTTTCTACCATTAACCTTCACAATATAATATGAAGAATGAATATAATTTGAAAGACAAGGGTGAGGCACTGAACCTGTTTAAAAGCAAACTGAAAGCCTCAAATCTTTATTTTTGCGTGCAGTGAAGTGTTTTTTTCTGCAGATTTTTAACTGCAGGTGCACAAAGTGGCCGTTAGAGGGCGCGTTTTCCTCATTTACAGAAGACGAGTCAGGGCTGTTTTTAAACGATGTGGGATTGAAATGCGGCAACAGGAACGCTGTTCAGTCGTACTTCAAATAAATGAAGTCTGGATTATTGCGCTCCAGTTGCACATTACCTGGAGCGCAGAGAGCATCTACAACACTGGGAGCGGACTTTTGTCGTGGATCATCTGTCGTTTTTTAATGAAAAACGATGTTAGTGGCACTAAAATTTGCGGGAAATAACTCGAAATTTATGCAGTTGATGACTTTGATACTCAATCAAAAACAGCTCACTTGAATTAGTTTGTCTTGTATAATGAATCCAAATGGCAAAGAAGATATAGAAGTTAGAAAAGAGGAGATATAGAAGTTCTATTGTTTAAGCCAAAAATAACTTTTAACTTAACATTGAAAGTAACATTTAACTTAACATTAATTATAAGAAAAGTATATCAATGTGAGTGCATTTGTGTGTATACATATATGCTTACACACACACACTTTTTGGTTATCGATTTTATGTTTTTTTTGTCATCAATCTGTAAAGAGAAAAAGACTTAACTCTACAAACTTGTCTTTAGAAAAGAGACTCTTTTTTTCCTGCATGTGGAAAAATGTGTTCTATTTTACAATCAGTTCAAAAAGTCTGACATTTTCGTGGGGCCAGCTGTGGAGGAGAACATGCTCACTTCACATCTGGATGTAGACTTATTCTTTAGGACTCAGGTTGCCATGGTTTTCGTCTCTTTATCTCTTGCTGAAAAGTTAGCACTCAGCCCTCCTGACTTATGGTACAATTACAACGAGAATATCCTCAATTCGCCTTCTTTGAATACACAAAAATCTGCGCGGTCACATTATTCCACAGCAGTCTGATTTGCAGTGTTCATTGTATTAAATCAGCGTCAGACAGCAGTGGCGGTTTTGTAGTGGAAAAGTGATTTAACTGTTGCCCAACAGGAGCAGGCTGCATGTTTGAAGCCAGATGTTTGGCACTGTGAAAAAAACAGAAAGAGCCCATAAACCTCTGAGGTCTGGACCTGGTCTGTGTTGTGGTTTGTGTGGGTTTCTCTTCACTTGTAGAGTCTGATCAAAGGCCAGGTGAAGCCTGCTGTTTACACCTTTTTGTCCAGGGCATGGAACACAGTTAGCAGCTTTTTTTTTTTAAATCATGGACACAAGTTGACTAATAAATCCAACCTCCCCTGGGCTCTGCTCCTACCTACAGTCTCACCTCTGGTGTTATCATCTTGATGACTAATATCTCCTCATCGCTCCTTGCATCATCATCAGACCGCTGTAATCGCCTTGAGGTTGGATTTCAGGTAGCGTTTTGAAACCTCGAGGTTGGTGTGGTCTAGGCGTCACAGTGGCAGCTTGTTTTCCTCCCTGATGATTACAGGTTTAGTGGGTGCATGCTGAGTATTAACATGTAAAACCATTAGACCCCAGGTGATGTTTCTTAGGTCAGCAGCTGTTGTTGTTGATGCGTAAACATTACCAAGCATTTCCAAGGCAACAACTAGTAAGAGATGCACAAATGTCCCAAAGCAACCGCTGCAAAGAAGTTTAGTTGTTTTTTTTCTCGGCTGCTAAGCAAAGAGTGTAATCTCTCGTGATGCTGAGACGATGCTGTCACTGCTAATGTCATCCTCTGGCTTCATGTCTCCCATGGCAGCAGACAGTGTGCCAGTAAGATGCAGCTACGACTGTGCTGACCGCCCGCAGCTCAACAAGCCACAACACTGGACAGCTGAGAGGAGGGTATGTCTACACCATGGCATTTCTCACTTGATTCTCTGCTAATTTAACCTCTTGTTTCACTGTGATGTAGCCAAAAGCTGGTTTGAGGTTGAGGTTGTGGTTGCAGCTGTTAAAGCTCTCTGCCGGGGTTTTCTGTTTGCAGCTGCAGCCTGGATGTGATACTGGGTCAGACTCTGTAACCCTGCCTTAGTGTGCAATGTGTGGACCTGCCATGCCCCTGTGTCTGCTGCTCTGGATAGCAGGGACAGCTGTTTCCAGGACAGAAGGTAAGATCTGCATGCAGTCTCTGTTTTTTGGTTCCTTAAACTGACTGTAACTCATATGAGGAGGATTTTAGATATAGTCAGAGTTATGCAAGCTCCCAAAAAAAGTAGGCAGAGGGAAATGTTAACCATGGTTATATATGCAAACAAAAGTAGAAAAATCTAACTTTAGTGAGTTTAGTTTCTTTGGCACAGAGAGCTCAGCTGCTTGTATTTATGGGCAGGGTTTGACAGAGCTAAACAATAGCTGACTATTTTTATTTACTGCTACATATTTCTGCTTCACTACAATTTGCAAAGAGATGTCACATTTTTACTCCTGCTAACAAATATGACAACATTTTATTTAAAAATGTTTGATAAATTAATTGAATATGAGGCATTTTTGAAGATTAAACCTGTGGTTTCTAAGCTTTTTTGGATTGTAACCTCCTGCAAACAGCAGTAGCTAGTTGGAGTTTAACAAGCTTGGGTTTCAAATATGTAAATGAGTTATCAGCAGTTTTGCAAAAGAGACGTTTCCCCTCTAAACTACCATCTGACACACGTATCCAAAAGGGGTAAAATGATTGTCTCATATAAAAATGTTCAAATTGAAAGGTCACAAAATGCATGCCAAGATTGTTTTTCTCTTCTTTTCTTCCTTACAAACTTCAGATTTATCTCATGAATCTTTGTATCTTGAGTATTTCAAACCAATTAAAAAGTAAAATACTTCTTGCAAATTGATGCATCACTTTAAAAAATCTAATATTGCAACATGATCACATTTCTGTCACATATATGTTTTTGCAGAATGAGTATTTGTACTTTTGATACTGTCATTTTATTTTATTCTTATGTCCTTTTACCTAACTAACCTCATAATCAATAGGCTCAAAAAAATTGAAATACAATGTGCCCTTTGACCTCAGGTTTGGTCACAGCTCCTGCCAGTCTGAGCGCAGAGGTTGGTCATCCCCTCCTGCTTTTCTGCAACATCACCATGACAGCGGGCGACACCGTCCGGCAAGTGCGCTGGTACAACCAGCACAACAAGGTCCTCCTGACGTACGAGCAAAGCGTCCCCATCCGCATCAGCCATCATGACCCCAGTGTAGAGCTAACCGCCTCCCACAACGACGCCAGCTACATCACCATCGAGAAGGTGCGGTTCGATGACGAGGGATGCTACCGCTGTGTCTTTGACGTTTTCCCCTCCGGCCAGCAGGAAGGCAGGACGTGTGTCAGCATCACTGGTGAGCCTGGTTTTCTCCAAATCTTTAAAAAAAAACCCTCCACCATCAGATAGATTGCAGTTGAGTCTGTGCTAATATCATTCAATTTCACTTATATTTTAGATCATTTAAGGTGCTTTAATATGTTTCAAGATGATTAACCAGTGTTTTTATGTTCGATCAAGGATTTTTGCTTCTGTGTGCTTAAAGAACAAGTTACTTAAGTAAGCGTTTTTAGTGCAGCAACTAACACAAAACATTTGAACTTTTGTTCTTTTTTTCAACAAAGACAAAAGCCTTTTTCACAAGAGAGTGTTTGTTTTTCTCACTAGACCCCCTTACAAGGCAGGAAGTAGTCAGCTAAGGTCTGAACCTCCAGACCAGCAGGCGAAGAAAGCCCACCCACCCAGCTCGCTCGTGCACTTCCTGTTGTTGCTTTTAAAAACATGTGCTGACACATTTTTATCACTCCAAGACTCATCTCGTTACTGTGGCTCCTGCACAGAGGCAGCAGGAGAAATAAATCCAAACACATCTAACCTATAATCACACACTGTATCCTCCTCATTTTCGTGTCATATAAAATCAATAACAGCAACACTTCCTTGATCTTAGGTAAAGTGCACCTGGAGGGCAACAAGACGGCTGTGAGCGGGCAGTCGGCCACCCTGTCCTGCTGGTACAGCCTCTCTAAACGGGTGGACCAGGTTCTGTGGAAGAAGACGGCAGAGCAGGGCGACACCACCACCGTGGCCTCCCACGACAAGCACGGCCACCAGAGCATAAGGGAGCAGTTTGCTGGTCGGGTGAGCCTGAGCAAAAACCTGGGTGACACACAGCTGAGCATCCAGTCGGTCAGGACGGAGGATGAAGCCTGTTACACCTGCGAGTTTCACACTTACCCAGACGGCACGAAAAGTGGCGTCGCCTGCCTGTCTGTTTATGGTGAGTGCTGTACTGTATCGACAGAAATTACTGCACACTGACTGAACAGCAAATATTGAGATCTTTCTATCAGAAAACCTTGTGAATTCTGGAGGCAAGACATTATATAATATAAAGTGCTTATAGTGTTTTATTCAGTTTAGTGGGAAATAAATGTGGAAATTTCTTATGTTTTCAATAGAGACCCATGAAGGCAGTGAAAGACTTGCATTCGTTCTGTTACACTTAAATCTAATATTTTCTTAAAGTCGCATATCTGCAGTAAAAAGCTCTTATATCATGAGCTGCTGCTTTGGGCCTGTTTGAATCTATTTTTAATCATTTTTTGTTAATATCTTTAAAAAAATCAGTGAAAATCAATAAAGCAGAGGAGGAGATCTCTTGTCTTTTACTCCTTTAAAAACATACAAGCACTAAAAACACTCCCACACCTCCAAAAATGCTGCTCAGTCTTCTGCTAAATGCACTTTTAGGCTCCATGCACACAACTTATGATGACTATACGGATTTTTTAAGTATATATTTACTGATCGATCCCCTGAAATCCTTCACACTGGAACTTAAACATGCTTTAGCAATATCTGTTAAAACTAGCCTTCCCTTGGTGGTGGCCACACCCAGGATGCCCAGGCCACACCCAGGCCACACCAATGCATGATTATGTTCAACTTATTTTAGAAATAGTGACTTATGACTAATGTCAGGTATTTCCACACATTGTTCTGAACAAGTCAGATAAAGTCAGACGCCTCTGTTCATTCCAAGACTCCTTACTGTCTTTTACCGGCAAAAAAGGGATGCTAACAGGGTGTTAAATGACATCAAACTGGCTTCCCACTTGTGTACACTTAGCTAATGATGCTAGCAGTATGAGAGAGGCTAACTGACCCTGATCATGCATCTAAAAGATGATAAGTGGAATTTCTTTTATTAGTTATTGTTAACTTGTGAGTTGATTTGGTCTTTATTACAAATGCACAAAAGTAAATAAGAAGGGTGAGTATATAAGACTAGTAACTTTGAATACTTTTAGTTTAGAGCATGAAAGAGAACCTGTACAGATCAGGTTGAATATGTTCTTCTACTGTCTGGACTGTCACAGGACTGTGTGTGTTCTTACTGTAAATCTATTTCTCTTCAGGACATTAAATGTGCTGTAACTATACTGTAGGCTGAGAGGAGTTATGTGTGTGTGTGTGTGTGTCTGCATTCAGCTCAGGAAAGGGAAGTGCTGTGTATAAACAAACCACAGGCAGCTCTGAGGTGAAAGTTCCTCCTCTCATCTAACTACTGTTCTGACCTGCACTTCTTTTTTTTCACTCGCCAACACTCAACCTCGTCCTGCTGGGCCAAAGAGGTGTAAACGGCAGTGTTAGGATGAGTGTACGCCATCTTAGACTTTTAGAGGACAGACGTTCCAGGAGTGTGAGTGGCTGTTTATCTTCCTGTGTGTGTGTGATAATGTTGACAGAGGGAGGGCGGTCACTGAGGGGAGAGGAGTGATTAATTTGGGAGAAAGCCTAGGGGATGAGTGGCTCACTGTTTCCCCAGACACAAGGCCCTCAGTGTGTGTGTGTGTGTGTATATGTGTGTGTGTGTGTGCGTGTGTGTGAGTGTGCTTTGTCTAAACCAGAGATCCAGACGCACAAACACAAACACACAGTCAGTAAAAGCTGCTTCTCCTCTGTTTTCTGCCAGCCAGTCGGAGGAGGACAACTTGTGTCACTGTGTCCTCTGCACAGACTGACAGGCGATGTGCTCTGTCTCTCCATCTCCATTATGAGGACAGAGGAACAAATCCCTGCCTATTTGTAGTCTGTGATTGGCAGGCTCAGACAAAATGCAAAACGGCTGCAAGTATCAGGAAAAAAAACAAACAAAATGCACTAAAAGTAAAGTCTACTCATTGGCTTAATTTACTGAAGTAAAAATAACTTTTAATACAGGAAGAGTAATTAGCTGATTGTTTTTTTTTTCCAGTTTTACCCAAACCAGAAGTGGCCCATGTCACTTCGTCCTCAGGAGTCACTGAAGCGAACTGCACCGCTCAGTCCCGACCTGCAGCGGAGATCACGTGGAACATCGCCGGAGACAACCGAACGCTCGGGCCACCAATCACATCATCGAACGACCAGGGTGACGGCACAACGATAGTGACGAGCACGCTGCTCTTCCAGTCAGGGCTGCTCAGCGACCTGTCCGTCAAGTGCATCGTGCACCACCCGGGCCTGAAGAAACCCCTGACGGTGTCCCTCAACACTAACAGTGAGCAGCTCCAAAATCCTCATGATTAACAATAAACTTGCTGTATCCAAATAAATAGAGTGAGAAGTCTAGAGTCTCTATGCTGATTTAGAAGCAGAAAGTAAAGTAATAAATGTTTTAGGTGCTTGTACTTTACCTGAGTGTTTTAAAATTATGCTACTTGTACCTCTACTTCACTACATTTCATAGAGAAATATTGAACCCTTTACTCCGCACCTTTATTTAACAGCTCTCAGATAAAATGTGCTGCTTTACAATGTTTAAAACAAATCTCCTTCCCATTTTCGGGTGCTGAGGTGCAGTACAAAGAGGCCTTTTGTTTTCTGCATGTGTGTATTCGCAGCTATTTTGGTTGCGGGTAATTGTGGCGGCTTTGATGGGGTCTGACTCCTGTTATGTCGCAACATACACGAAGGATTATTTTTCTCGTACCACGTCATCGAACATGTTTAGTCCAGATGTCTTAAACATACACACTGTTATTTTAAAGCATAAACAGGACAGGATGTCAGAGTGTGTGTGTGTTTGTGTGCTGCAGTGGCTCCAGCCATGGTCATCCTCCTCTCGGTGTGCGGTGTGGCGGCCGTCCTCCTCCTGTGTCTGTGTGTGTGCCTCTGCAAGTGCTTCATCTGCACCGACGGTGAGTCCAACCTCTGCAGCTTCACGTCCCACAAAAACCCCCACGTTTACTGTCTCGAGCCACATTGACACAACTTGTATGACTCCACAAAATGTATTTACAGCTTTTGTTGAGGTGTCTCTTAATTACAATTTGATTTAATCCACTGAAAAAAAGGAAAAAACAGTGGTGCAAATACCAGAGTTTGTCTATATGCAGCAGGGTTCAAGCCTTCACTCCAGTGGTTTTCCAAAGGAATTCTGGGAAGTGCATAGGGTGGTTGCAAAAGAGTAAATTAGAGCATGTCGTCAAAAATACTGCAGCTCCTGTTATGAAAGTGTCCGTTAGTGGATTTCCCCTTGTCAGTTTCAGTTACAAGAAAACGTGGGTGAAGAAAGTAGAAAGAAGCAGTTTGAGCAATTCCTTACATTTCCTGATGTTGGTCCAAAGTGCTTCTGAGTTCAGCAGGACTGAAGTTTTTCTAGATGACTCTCAGGAGTGACTGTGAAACTGTATGAATGTAATAAAGAGCCATTAACACAAGCAGAAACTGAAGAAACAGGCATTTTAGGGTAATACAGTCTTTGCTATTAGCTTTTCCTCATAACAGGATCTCTGTCATGGGACAGAAGCATTCAGCTCATATGCAACGCTTCTGTTTGTCATGTGACTCGTCGCGCCGGCCAAGTGCTGAGAGCCTCTTGTCATTGTAGTGATTATGATGGTCACATTTGTGCTGCTTACATAAACAGAAAACTTCCCAGGACTTTATGAGCCCTGACAGGCTAACCTCAGAGAACCAGAGCAAAGAAATCCTGATCCAACTCTCAGGTCATTGTTTTAGGCTTCTTTATGCACCGATCAGATCAGTAGTCGTGTATAAAGAAGCCTTTAACAAACACAGTCTCCACATATGTGTGTTTTGAGAATAGGTAGCATTTGTTCAACATCCCAAAAACAGGACAAAAAGTTACTTTGGGACGTCTGATTTTAAAAAAGATGCAGCTGGTACTGTGATGCTTTGCCAAAAGAAAGTAAAAGACAAAATGTAAGAAAAAACACATAAAATGTTTTTTTTCAATCAAGTCTATCAGACAATGAACGCAATTGCACTTGATTAATGCCAGTTTAATTCGACAGCAACACTTAAGTCATCCAAACGGCAGTTCAGTGGTGTAAAACAGTTAGTATACGAGAGTTGCAACCAAAACAGACTGGTTGTCAGTCTGGAACCATTGTGTCTAAAAAAAACCTTTCAGATTATTGAAAATTATAATGAAAATTCTCAACTTTAAATATCTAATCTGGAGGAAAACGGAAGATTTGTGAAATTTAGCCGTCTTGACTGTTTGCAAAGTGGAAAAAGATCTCAGAGGAAGTGAATATGTCACATGTGCGTGTTGGTAAAGCGAGAGAGAACATCATCAAACATAAAATGCCTCACGTTTTACCAAAAAAAGGCACTCTAAAGGTCGGCTTGTAGGGCTCAAAGCTCATTTCCACACTGAGGTGACGGGGCGGATGCTTAGTCATGTGTCAACAACACTCCCTTGACTCCTGTTAACACCTTTCCTACAATCCTCTCTGGGCGTCGTGGAAACGGTGCGGTGCCAGCGTGATGTGGCGTGTGGACCGCTGCCCATTTCCCCTTTAACATAAATTTTCTGCCCACTGAGGAGAAGTGAGGAAACCAAATGTATCGCAGCAATGGCAGAAGCCTTGGCTGACGTCTGTGCTTCTGCGGGCCAAACAAAAGTCACGGCCGTAAAGGAAGAAAAACAAAAATGAGAGCTGTTGTCTCGAGGTCAGGGCAGTCCCAGGGCTTCTCTCGATTTGGCAGTGTACAGTTGAACTTGTGTTATGCAACCAAGCCAAAATCACAAGAGAAATCCACACAAATTTAGTTCATATGATATATTTCTCACACCTGCATGGACTCTTAAAAGGTTTCTATACACGTTCTTACAAAGCAGCGAGTTTCCTAAATAGACCTCAGTGAGAAGATTAATGAGTTTCCATTTTCCTTCGGCTCCTCCTGGTCTTTGTTTTCATGTATGATAAGAGGGCAGAAGGCTTATACGCCCATTTTTCTTATGCCTTGAATATGAAAACCACCAACACATTGTCCTAATTCCTACATTTAACTCATGACATAAAGCTCCAAAACCAACATTCGCCCACAAGGCTGGCAAACAACAGAGGCCTCAATCACGCTGCTGATTTAGGAGCGTTTGTGTTTTTTATTCACATCCCTAACTCAACATTAGGTCAGGAACAGTCTTCACTGTTGCTATATTTGCATGTGATTGATAGTGTTGTGTTAGCGAAAGTATCTCTGGTCAACATTCAGCGCAGGACATCTTGAATAGGTTGCAGCTGGGTTGTTGCAAAAAATAGATTTTTCCCAGGAAGAAAAGCTCCCACTTGCTTGAGACTTTCCTCATTGCTTGGAAAGTCTTTGCCGAGTTTTCCTCGTTTTCCAACCCTGCGGATCCTGAGCAGAATAACAAGTGGTCACACTGATTGTCTTGGGGTGGCAGCCAGAAGAAAAGACTCTCTTTTCTCCATCTAATCCCTTGGACTTTGGAGGAAGACAGACATTAGGGGCCTTGAGGAGGGAGGAGTGACAGGGAGGAACAGGGTCCGAGGTTGAAAGGCTGCCCAGCTGATGACAACACCCCCTCTCACACTTGACTGTACAGACACAAACGTACTGTAATTCCCAGTCTTGGCCTCTCCGAGATGTGCCAAGCAGCACAGGCTTTTACTGTGATGTGATTCAGATTGCTGCTGTTCAAGGGGAGAAAGCTGTGATGCAGCCCTGATGCAAAGTCTCAAGACCATGTGAGAAGCTGACCTGAATTATTGTCACATCCTGAAATGCTTTTTGTAATTGCATCCACAAAGAAATCATGCAAAGACCATTTTGCAATTCCTGCTGTTACTCATTACAAAAATATTTCCAATTAAAAAACTGCTTCTCTTAAGATGTGAAGAACTTATTTTATCACTTACCCCAAGTTGTTTTTAGCAATGAAGATGGTTTGTTTGAAACATTCGTGTTAATGTGAGTACACAACAACTGTTGTGTCAACAACAACTGTCAGACATTTTAATGTGGGAATGTATCACATTGTAGCTCAGAGTGACAATCATGAGAACAAGTGTCATCGCTAAACTCTGACCGCTACATGAAAATTTGCACCTTTTTTTAGCTGAACCCTGTCAACTTCAAATAAGTAAGAACAAGAGAAGAAAAACACAAATACCACAGTTTCTTATTCCTCATGTGAAACAACCACGCTAACTTCAAAACATGGCAGATTGTTTTATGATCTTTGGTTTTTTTTTTGTTCATCAAAAACAAAAGCTCTCTGCGCTGAAAACCATCAGTGTCTCGCAGCTGTCTGAAAGTCAAATTTAATGTTGACAAATATTCTTAGCGCGTCTTAGATGTCGAGCTGCAGAGGAACCCACCATGCTTAGCCCTTAGAGTTGTGATGTCTGCGGCCGAAGAAGGACCGCGAGCCGGCCACAGAGGCTTCTGTGGTTCCCTCTGAGTTAGTGGGCGTGATTCAGCCTCGGCCTGCTTGAGCCGCGGCTGGGAAGTGCAGGGCCATGGCCTGAGGTTCTTCCAGTAAAGTTCTGCTGGTCTATTTGTGTCCATGTTTCCATGATTTTTTTCGGTGTGGCCGGGTGGAGGTATACAGACTACGAGGTACGGCGTTGGTGCAGCTACATGGACAGGAAAATTAACCACAGATAAGAGCCTTTTATTTGTGAGGGTAAATGTTTTCAGTAGCATTGTACAGTAGCACTACAGGAAGTGCGAGGGAGCGCCGGTATCCACCCGGCACATAATCTTTGATTCATGAGGCCAGAACTGAGCATAACACTGATTGCTCCTTAGAGACTCGAGGAAAACAAATGATAAATACTTGATATCTTAAAAGATGATCTGCTGTAAACTGTATTTGACCTCTGCAGAGTTGATTAATTTTCCCTTTTTTTTCTCCGTCCCTTGTGGCTGAGTTTACTCGTCATCCTGCTCTAATTGGTCTTCAGACTACATGTGTCGATTCATCTTAGACACTGTAAAACCTTTTCTGAGCCAACCGTCTCTAAAATAACTCACATTGCTGCCACATGTACATTGAGGTGTGGCGGGCGCTTCATCATGACTGAGGAATTCCTGCAATGTTTCATTATTATGTGCGTGTGGTCTTCATGGATCAGTGTGGACGTCTTGGGGACTTTGTGTGTCCAGACATGTTTATAATTGCTGTGTTTATTGTTGCATTCTTGCGTGGGATTAATATCAAGTAATTACAACCTCGACCTGTGATGTTGTGACATTTTTTTGTGACTGGAAGCTTCTGTGAAGACAAAGTGTGTTTCCTCCTGCTCTTTAAACACCAAACTTGTACCTTGATGAGAAAAGTCTGGAGCCAATTTCTGCAAATTATATCAAAATTATTTAAAATTAGAAATGACATTTTATTTTCTGGAACTCACTTTATTTTCATGATGCAGCTTTTAACTCAAATAAACCAGACTGCGCCCACAAATTGCTGTACATGTGGTCATCATGGCCACATGAGAAAAAAGGACTCATTTAATTCAGTTTAGTGTGTTGTATTAAACGTGAAATACCAGCTTTATTTTAGCGGATAGCGTTGGCGTTTTTGTTCTAATCTCTCAACAGATATAACACACAAAAAAGTCAGCTTCCTTAAAACCTAATCTCAACCTTTTACTGAGAAAAACCTTGGGTGCGCCATCAGGAAGAGGGCGTCACGGCCTGACAGGACGCACAGGCGGCTGAGGAAGGATCTGATCTGCGTGATTAATGCAAAAATGGGCAAATGAAACATTGCGGAAAGTTTCTAACTGGCTAACTGTGTGTGTCCCCCTCTCTCTGCTCACTGCTCTCTCTGTCCAGACTGATTTGCAGCCCGGCGTCACTGCTGCTTTGATGACGGTCCAGCAGAGCTCTGAGCCTGACCTAGCTGCTCAGCACCGTGCCCTCGGGTTCAGCGCTCAGAGGACGGGAACAGAGCTTTCACAGAGCCGAGCCAACGCTGCTGGTTCTGCTCCCCTGAGCTGAGAAGACACTGCTAGCGTGCACGCAGTTTTATTTTATCGTCTACTGCAAAGTACAGAGAACTAAAACCACATTATTTAATGCTAGATATTACACTTTAAAGAGTCAGATTTTGTACATTGTTGTGGTGTGTATGTGTATGTGTGTGTGTGTGTGTGTGTGTGTGTGTGAAGTCTCAGTTGTTGAACATTTTGATAAGTTATATATACTTATAGTATATCTTTTCTTAGGTTGTCATATCCTGCTTGAGTTTACTTTGCTCAGTTTGAAATGTCTTTGAATTTTTAAGAAATTCTACTAAGTTTAAAAAAAACTAATATAATCTTAATAGAATTATATTAGAATTATATTAAAATAGATCAACACATATGTTCCTGATGGGGAGTTGATTTGTTCCCATTAAAAATGATGCAAAAGTTGCCTTTTCTGTATTTGTTTTATGCTCAAAACCCCAGAACAGTCATCAAATTTTGCTCAATCCTGATTGGCAAACAGACAGACGGGAAACATTTTTAAACTGGTGAGATTTGACAAATACTCTAACTCAAAAAACTATCTGTTCTGTGTTTGGCAGGAATTTTTTTCCTCAAGTAGGCCGCCATCTCTCACAGCCGATTAAGAAAAATGGTTTTTCTTTGCCATCAAAGTGGCTATAAATCTGGAGACACATCAGCTGCTCTTTTCCACTGCTGCCTGATTGCTGTGGATCTCTGAAATATCCAAAACAGGGCACGACGTCACCTGAAACCCTCCATTTGTGGTTGTCAAATTGAGAATATGATTAAAAGGGCATCGTGTACGTTTTTGAACTCGATTGCAAATTACAGTAAATCAAAAAAGGAAGCAGGGGGACTGAGGCTTAAATTTGACTTCCAGTGAACCAGCCCTGCTGTGACTCAGACTGAACGGCTGGTTTGAGTTGGAAAGAATGAAAGGTTTGTTATTTATAGCTGCTGTGTTGTGCAGAGATGGTGGTCGACCTGTAACCTTCGTGTGTTCGGTGGTGAACGCCGCCCGAACGATTCCTGCGTGGATGAAAACCTGTAGCTGTGAATCACTGTTTGTTTGGGAGAGTGTGTGTGTGTATTTCTGCATGTGCGTGTGTGTCTTTTTAAAACAAGAATTTTGGTTTGTCCATATGTGTGCGTGTGTGCATTTGTTTGCATTATTGTACAGTGTTTGAACTGTAGGGAGGACCAGTGTTAGCCTTCAATTTAGTGTTTTATTCTGGAAAAGACTAAAATAGACACACATGGGCTTTACTTTGTAGAAAATCTTGTTTATCAGAAGATAAAATTGATGCCCTATTAACAATTAAACACTGCTGTTGGATACAATTAAACTCAACACTACTTCGATAGTGAAGTTATCTGTATATAAAGATGATCAAAAGGTTTAAATGTTGTAAAATGGAATATTGAAGTTTAAAAAAGTAGCTAATAGTGTATTCTTTCTTTCAGTTTAGTCCTCGTGCCTTCAGGGTCAACAGTGTTACGGTGTTTTTGTTCATTGATCAGTTTTCATCTTCTGTCGGCTCTCTGTTCAATAGTTTCCTGTGCTGGTGCTGAGAGGATAAATCTGAAGTTAAAAGTGATTCAGAAATAAAACAAGAAACTTTCTCTGCTTCTTGCTTTGCTGTGTATTTTTAGTGTCTGTATTTTGCAGATGTTATGTAAGAATATCAGGTATTTCCCCTTAAAATTTGTAACCGAACTCCCCACACTAGCTTGAATTCCTCTGACATTGTTGGGTTTTGCTGAACATGAAGTCCGTGGGTGGTAAAGTAACCTCACCATCAGGTTACACAATGGGAAACCCATTTCCTTCACTGCCCACTCAGTGACTTTACAGTTTCACTCTCAGACACTTTTAATGGCATAACTGCGTCTTGGTGTCCTTTTCTTTTCAAGTGATCTATGACCTACCAATACAAAAACATTTAAAGCTTAAAATAGATTCAAATTGGCACATGCAGACCCACAATTGTTGTTTCAGGTAGCCCATTATTTGAGTGAGTCAGTCTCAAGTCATGGATAAATGAGTTTCACACTGAGATAATCATTTGAAAAACACACTGAGACAGTTGTTGGCATGAAAAAGTTCAGCCTGAAGTCTGCAGGATGACTTTTTGTTGATGCTTCTTAAAATGATTTTATTAACCTGTTATTCTAATAAAAGCTACGTCAGTGCTTCAAAACCAGAGCTGTTTCCAACAGGTGGAGCTACATGTAAAGATTGTGCTTGATAACCTGAAGAAAGAAAATTAACTTGATTTTTAAAATGTCCAAGCAGTTAGTTTGCTGTAACTCCGGAAAACTAATCAAAAGAGCACAAAAACTAGCAAATGAGCAGAAAAGTCAGGACAGTTAAGTAAAAGTAATGAATAAATATTTGGAATTGGAAGTTAAATGAATTAACACTTCAAACTGTTATATTAAAGTCCTGTATAAAAATATAGTTGTCTTAAATTTAGTTAAAAATAAACTCTGCTGTCTGAAATGGACCATTGTAATAATTTCTCCAAAAATTTGTCATATAAATAAAGACATTTCTTCTCCGAAGTTTCCATAAAACTTCACAAAGACAGGAAAGGGTAAGCAGTTCCTTTGTGGCATTTGACAGGTTTATTTTGATTTTTTTGAACTGTTATCATTAAAGCAAATAACTTTGCTATTTATAAAAACATTGAGGCTTATCTTGAGGAAACTGTGTGCCAACCTCGGTGTGTTTTTGTCCTTTGGTGGCTTTTAAAGTTTATGGAGTCATGCTGGAAGGAAATAATAAGTTCAATAATCACTATCTTGCTTTTAAAATATTTATGAGGGATTTGTTAATCTGTGAAAACTCTTGTATTAACAAGATAATGAGATGTCTGGCCATTTGCCTTGATAACTTTGAACCCTGAGTTTTGCTTTTACACCACTAGATGGCGACCTTGTTTAATTTGCTGGTGAAAAAGTGAGTATTTACATTTTTTTTCCCCCTTGTCCTCTGTCTTAATTAATGTGTTTCATTTTATATTATTTCTACAGTTAATAACATCTGATAACAGCTGAAAAAAACAAGATACACAAAAAAACTCTTACGTCCTTGTTTTACAGCTCTGAAGGGGCAATGAGCTTTTCTGTCTGCATGTGTCACATGGTGGATGGTGGTCCTTGCGGTTTGTTAGGTGGGGTGCATCAGTGTTTGTGCAATTGTGTGTGTGTGTGTGTGTGTGAGTTCCTGTGCCAGATTGTGCAAGTAGCACAGCAACATACTTAAGTTTTTATCACTTTCAAAACCACAGGGGTAACACATCCCACGGGCCACGCTGCTCCACGTGCATCATGCAGCCCCTGCACTGTATGTCCAATCCCTCGCTATCACTGCTCCACTACTCATTCATTCTTAAAATCAGATTCATTTGTGTTTTTTCCCATTTAACAAGCAACATACTGCCGTGTAAGTAATTTCCTTTTGACACTACCTCTGTTGCTTTATCTGTGTTTTTGAAAAACATGAGACGATCAATCTGGTTTCAGATTTGTGGCCACAAAGTTATAAGTTCATACCTTAAAATAAAAACGCTTTCGGCTGCTACTTTCATATAGTGTTAATCGTAAATAACCAAAACCTTAAACTGTAATTCTCAAAGATGAAACATTTAAATTTTTATGTTAAGACTCCTTGTTCTTTATAATTTTTCACTAATTCTTGTTTTTATCGACATTTCTTGATCTTTTCATCTTATTTAATCTTTTCATTTATTTAAAAAGCTTTTTGTATTGCCTACAACGATCACTTTTAAATGTGGTCCCTGTTGTAGAAATGAAATGCTTCATGACCTTTATAGTAAAATTTCACACATGGAGAGATTTTTGTTCATTTCTTTCTTTTCGGTTTCAGCTGGTTTCAGTCTGAACTGAAAGGTGTCATTTCCTGGATGCAGGCTGGGAGAGAGTCGATCATGAGTTGAGCTTAAAAAAAGAACAATAACGAGGTTTCCCCCCCACCCGTCTGGTTTAAAATGGTGTTTTTACAGCAGCCAGTCAGAGGTGACTCATATTGAAATAAGTTAGGCGTCTTGTTGGGATTTACAATAATATTTTAGTTCATGGACTAGTTTCAGTGAATCATCTATTGATATCTGAATGGAAAATGTTCAGGTGCTGCAACTCTCACCTTCAACAACCGTTAACACCACTGACATTAAACAATGACTTACGTGATAGCACCTGCCTTCCCTGCTCTGCTATTTCATTTCAACTTCAACAGAATTTGATAAGCAAAATGATGCTAGATTTGCTAGATTTGTACACGTCACTAACATGATGAATTATGTAACAACTTTAGCTTATTTTCTAGCTAATTATGTAAGCTAAGCTAACATTCACTCTTATTTTAGACCAAAATTTCTCAATGACTAGAAATGACAGTGTCTTAATGATTTTGCTAAATTAGGAGGAAATTAATGTACCATAACAGACCATTTATATAGTTTCTAATACCTAACAAATTCTTCAGTAACATTAAAGATACAGATTTAGCTCCAAAAGTGATGTTATAGTTCTTTAGCCATACCAACATAATGTAGGTCAATCAATCAACCACCTTGGCCCACAATAATCTATGAACATAAATATTTAATTTAAATTCTATACACATTTATGGTCCCAAGAGAATAACTAGTGCTATATTAAAAAGTAACGACATTCCTATCATCCTAAAATGTGCCAAAATGTGTGTGTTCGGTTCAAATTAGCAAATGTTAGCATGCTAACTGGGTAATCGAAGATGTATTGGCATTTGGCTCAAAGTAGTGCTGTGCTACCTCACGTAGCCATTAGTAGACTCACTATGTAGTCAGATGTCACCCTAATGCTTGGTGTAACACGCTGATATCTTTGTAAAGTAGTCTACAAGTTAGCTAACATTGATTAATGAACTATTGTTTAACTTGAACTCCACACTGACATCCGCTGAATGTCCAAAAAACAACTTATTGGGAAAACTCTTTTTTTTCTCCCCAGTTTGCTGAAATCTGAGTTTAAGCCTCAGGATGAGCAGACAGGTAAGTCTATGGTTCATATGTACGTGTTTTTGATTTTTTTTTACTGTAAAGCAAAACTTCCAGCCTTTGATATGCGGTTTGATTCTGCTTCCTGTTCGTCAGTTGACTGTCTGTCTGCTCCCAAATGCACAACAGATACTGTAAGAAGAGAAACTGCTTCAATCAACATCAAAAGCAAGAACAGAGGTGCACGCATGCGCGCACACACACACACACACACACACACACACACACACACACACACACACACAAACACACAAACACATGCACACACACAAATAGACTAACAGACCATCTTCTTTTAAACAATAACTGCACCGGATGTGTGCACAAAGACTGTTACCTGTATTCACCTAGAAAGGTGTTACATTCTGAGCAAGTACGCACACACTCACACACACACACACACACACACACCCACACACGCACGCATGCACACACACCATCACACACCATCACACACACACGCAGCAGCACCTCCTCACGTAATAGGTTTCACTTCTGTATCGTCACATCTCGGCTTGCAGGAATTCACCATTTTATTCTCAAAAGGAAAACACACCGTTATCAAGCAACTGATCATTGTTTGTCTTTGACATAATTTTTTTATTATTTCATGTCATGAACACTTAATTGATTAAGACTTCCCAAAGCATCAAACAGCAAACATAAGAACAAAGCAAAACATTTAAAAACTGATGTGACACACGAATCATAAAAAATGTGATTAAATCAGACACAGATTAAACATTTACAAACCTTTAAATTGATATAAAAATGAACATCCTGTATGAAACTTAGCAGACTGATTGTGTTGGACACACATGAGCATTATTGATCGTTTTCATAGATATGAATGACAGATGAGTCATCGTCAGAGGGCTTGTGGCTCGGATCCAATGCGTCACTGGATCTTCCTGCACAACAGACACCTTGGATTGACATGAGGGGAAAATCATTATGTCACTATATGGGAAATGTCCTGTTTTCATGCTTACTTTTATTGTTTTTGTTTTTAAATTAGACAGTAAGCAGGAAGTCTGCAGGGCGTCTATGTTGCTCAACAATTTGTGTATGTGAAATTCTCACCTTTACACCCACATTTTGGTCTTATACATAAAATGATCACAATGATGACAAACACCAAGATTCCAACAAGACGATACACCGATGGCCAGAGAGTTTTCTGAATTTTTGGGATCTCTGAAAGACGAAAGAGGACATTTGAATCATTAAAGAAGCATCAATGTATGTAAATTCAATTTGGGTAAAGAGAAAACTGAGCTAAAGCAACAACACACTGAGAGAGAATGAAGCTTTCTCATGTCTTTCTGAAGTTGTCACTCTGATTGTCGTAATTGTGGTCTGTTCAACAGTTGAACATTCAAATTGATTGTTTTCTGAATAAAAAGATGACAAATCTTTAATTTTATTATTTGGAAAATATACACGTAGTAGCAGTAATATGCTCAGTTTAGGTAGAGTCCAGCTGTGTAGAAAGAATCACTCACCAGAGACTGAGACATTGATGCTGTGACTTAGAGCACCTTCACTTTCACACTGATAAGCTCCTGAGTCGCTCGGGAGAATCGTTTGGAAGATCAAATCTGAAAATCCTTCATGATGGTCTGAGTCCCTCCACTCTGTTCTGATGTGGCTGCTGCTGTCGACATTGACAGGGACAGCCTCTTCCTCAAGTTTATACCAGGTGACTGTTGGTGGTGAATCGCTGCAGAACACAACCGTGCAGTTGATCCTCAAATCTTCACCAGAAATCGCTTCATAAACTGTGCCACGAGGTACTTTTACTTCTAATTCACAACCTGAATCTTCTCCTAAAAACATAAAAAATAAAAACATACAGAATACGTTTAAAATGTAACATTACAGTGCTGTCTACTGCAGACAAGAATAAATACAATTAAAAAACTTTTTGTACATTTAATTTAAGAGTTTTTAATAGCTTTTTGAGGCCCTTTTGAGGAAGAGATTTAGGGGAGTTTTACACTGGACAATGACAAATGTCAGAATCCCAGCAGCAGTCTAAATATACATCAAGAGACTTTCTTTGAATTCAGTATACGAACTTGCGCTGCCTGTGTTTGATTGTTCAATGTCAACTAAGGTTTCTTGGCTTAGTTCTGTGCCATATAGATGTATTCAAATTACTGAAAAAGTCAAACTCACCTGATTCAGAGACCAAGACGTTGATGCTGTGACTTAGAGCACCTTCACTTTCACACTGATAAGCTCCTGAGTCACTCAGGAGAATCGTTTGGAAGATAAAATCTGAAAATCATTCATGATGGTTTGAGGGTCTCCACTCTGTTATGATGTGGCTGCTGCTGTCGACATTGACAGGGACATCCTCTTCCTCAAGTTTATACCAGATGACTGTTGGTGGTGAATCACTGCAGAACTCAACTGTGCAGTTGATCCTCAAATCTTCACCAGAAAACGCTTCATAAACTGTGCCACGAGGTACTCTAAGTTCTATTTCACAATCTGAATCTTCACCTGCAGGAAAATTCATTTCAATTCAATTCAATTCAATTCAATTATATTTATATAGCGTCAAATCACAACAAAGTTCAAGACACTTTACATATAGAGCAGGTCTAGACCACACTCTATAATTACATTTATATTTTAAATTTATAGGAACCCAACAACTGAAAGCAATTCCCACATGAGCAAGCACTTGGCGACAGTAGCGAGGAAAACTTCCTTTTAACAGGCAGAAACCTCGGCCAGATTCAGACTCAGAGGTGGGTGGGATCTGACGGCGCCGGTTGGGTTGAGAGAGAGAGAAGTAGTAGAGAAGGGGGCAAGAGGGGGAAAGAGATAGATAGAAAGGGATGAGAGAGCAAAGCCAAAAGCTAAGATAAAACTATACGTAGGACTGGGTGATATGGCCTAAAAAAAAAATCTCAGATTTTCTCACAAAAAATCTCGATTTACGATTTAAATCGATTTTTTTCACCCCCTACCTAGGTAGTACTGCTACCTTTGGTTGCAACAGCCTTTAAACAGACTTTGCAGTGAGGTGCTGTTTGTTCTGTGTCTGACGCCACAAACCCGAACCAATTCCAAATAACTGAAGATACGTTTCCTTTCTTCAGAGTGAGATCTGCACCGCTCGCCACCATGTTTGTGTATGAAGCACGGGGGTAGGGGGGTACCTAGTCCGCGCTCTCTGAACTACGGGAGCCCAGCAGGCAGGCATTGGTGGCGGATGTTGATGAGAAAATCAATTTCATTAAAACAAATCGACATTAAGTACAAATTCGAATTGATTGATAAAATCAGCCCAACCCTAACTATACGTTAAACTAGATGTAAGCTATATGTAAGTGTTTTATAATAATGATACTATTAATAATACTAGTACCAATACCAATAATAATACTGCTAGTAATAATAATAATAATAACAATAATAATAATAATAATAACAGTTGCTCTGAGCATCAAGCAGAGCCACAGCAGAAGGCACAGCTAAGAACAGCAATCCCGGCATGACCTCAGTCCATGAGTATCTGCGAGACAAGAAAGCACAAAGACTCAGGGGAAGATGGCAAGTTAGTAACAGACATCAATTGTGCATGAATGCAGAACATATAGGGAGAGAGTTGAAAGAGAGGAGCTCAGTGTGTCATTTGGAGCAGCATATACATATAAAAAGTTGAACATTTTGCCATAAAAGAATCTATACAGAAAAGACAAAGCAACCATGTGGATTAACTTCATTATGCGCAATTTTTAGTGGAAGGTCCTTATTAATTAAAACAGTGACTCCCATGCTGCGAAGCAGTAAAGACTTGCCCAACCCATTCTTTCCTTGATTTCACATGCTCAGAGTTTGTTAAATGACTCTCCTGTTCTAGTCCAATAGCTATTTTTCTTTTTAAGTGAGACAATTTTTCTCCTTTTTATGCGATATTACATATTTTGCTGTTCCAAGAGCAGGTGAAGATGGAATTAAATGATATGAGATATTATATAGTATGTTCTATCAAGACTCAAATTCAGCCATAATATGTTCAACATTTTACAGGTTGCTGCTTTGCTTTTTTTCTTTTTTTAGTTGAATATTTATTTAATTCATCAAATAAGCACAGAGAGAAAAAATTAACTCAACATTAATTGCTTTTACTTTTTTTAATCATTTAAGCTCTCAACCCTAAGGTCCAACATGGTGACACTGCACATATATTAAATCATTTAACTGTAGAAATGAATTAAAGTACAGTCAAAACTAAAACCTCCCTAACTTACGGAGAAAAATTAAATAAATACAAAAAACAGTGTCATTAATTTAGCTATGCAGTTAATTAAAATGCCCCAAACTGTCTCAAATTTTTCAGATGACCCCCTCAAACTGTTCTTAAATTACTCAAGGTTTAGGAACATCATAAGGACTTTGGAGCAATTGAAGATTTCCATTCCATGAGTATTCTTTTACATGCTATATATGATGGAAAGGCAATGCCATCTTTCATTCGCACATAGTACAACGCGATGTTCAAAACCTCAGAAAGCAGCTTGAAAATAGTTGTCTAGTAGTCTTTTAGGCAAGGTCCAGACCAAAACATGCATCCTGTTTGCTAGTGACATGCAGTCTGTTACTTTGGAAAATATTGTAGGGAATTTGGAAACCATGAGATAGTTGAGATGGACAACTTTAAAATGATCACACTAAGCTTTTGGATTTTACTAAATTTATGCCCAATCTTTTTTTAGTTGTCTGAGGGGGTTCCTGTGAGGGAAGTGATTAGGTTGTAGATTTTTGAAATTAGGCTTTTCTGGTTTCTAGATATTTCCAAAGTTGAAGCAATAGATTTTGCAAAATATTTGGTAAGGAGAAGTTTTTTAATTTAACAAAGTTATGGATTTGAAAGTTGCAAAAAGATTAGATTTTGGGAAGTTAAATTTTTCACAGAGTTCATTGAAACTGCATAAGACATTGTGAATGTTACAGTCCTTTTGTTTGATGAGGCCTGACATCTGTCATAAAGAAAAGAACTTACCTGTGGCAGGAGGGAGAAAAAGATGGTTTTTGCAAACTGGGCTGTGGTTCGACAGATCCTGGAACCCAGACGCATGTCTAAATTGAGACCAGACTCTTACAGCAGAGATAACAGTTGGGTGACCTGAAAACTGGTGTGGCTAAATGGGTAGTCTGGATAAGAGCAAAGCCAAAAGTGAAGTAAAAGGACAAGATTTGACTTCAAGTTCACACCAGCCTACACTGTAAACCCGGATAAGTAGACTCTACTTAAAAAAAATCAAGGTAACTCATTGTCTTAAAATTTTTAAGTAATGAAGCATTAGTTGAATAAGTGAAGTGGACTACGTTCAATGTACTTGAGCTCCTAATGGAATGGAATAGAACATTTAAGTTGAGCACTGTAAACCTGGATAAGTAGACTCTACTTAAAAAAAATCAAGGTAACTTGTTGCCTCAAAATTTTTAAGTAATGAAGCATTAGTTGAATAAGTGAAGTGGACTATGTTCAATGTACTTGAGCTCCTAATGGAATGGAATAGAACATTTAAGTTGAATGTACTAATAACTGAGTTACAGTAACTGAAGATACTTAGTTTAAACAATCATTCCCCACCCACTTATTTATCTCATCTTGTTAAGTAAGCATTACTCCATTACCAGTTTAACTAAACTGTATATTCTAACTGACCAAACTTAATATTTTTAGTTCCTGAAACTTAAAATATGTCTTTCAATAAATAGAGCCATATAAAATACACGCATACAACTGCAACATGACACTGGTCCAATTTTTTTATTGAACATATCTTTTTCAGCAACAAAAGAAACAAAGCCATGGCCTTATAGGCCCTGCTGAACACTGGCATCTTAACATTTACAAATAACAAATGTGTCCATGAAAAAACAAAACAAAACAATGTGTGACAATGAAAGAACAGAGAACAGGAGGGTGAAAAAAAAACATAGCGCAGTAACCTGTACCTCTTCTCTACCCCACTCCTCCATCTTGGCAATCCCCATGTAACATTTGTTTTAGTCTGTCCTTCTCTCCTTACCCTCTCTCTCTTCACCTCTATACATTCCCTTCAATTAAAGTTGTAATTAACAAATGTTATAATGCAGGCCAAAATTATTATTTTCTGTTTTTCTTTTACTGCCAATTGATAAATTATTTTACTAATAATAAAAAAAATAACTCACATTTGACGACTTGGGAAGAGGAGATTGTGGATCTTACATTGCAAGCTTATTCTTGAGTGTTTGAAGTTTAGGTTTCAGATCTGTCTTACCTAAGTTCAGAGGAACCTGTTGAAAAAAATCAAAAGTGCTCTTCATGTATTTTGGGTAATTGAGTTGCAGTGCGTAGGTAAGTCCGAAGACAACGTACATGGCCTGGGGCAGGCTCTCAACATCCATCACAATGTTTCCCTCCAAGATGATTCTCACTGAGGATGCATTGTGGTGAAGGGATTGCGTGTGTGGAGTGATGTTTTCCTGTTCATGGCAGAGGATCCCCACTGGCACATCATTGTAAGAACATCCCTCATCATCAGCGTCCTGAAAAAAGGAACAGGGCATGATCACATCAACATGACAACATGGTGCTACAAACAGCCTCTATAGGTACACAGCCCACATGTCTACCCTGTCCAGTGTCCACCCACTGCCCAGTGCAGTGACCGCTACAGAAAATCACTCAGGACAGGTGCAAGAGGCATCCACAAATGATCTGGGGTGAACACAAGTCACAAGTTTGGAGTATGCCTCCTCCAGAGAAGTTTTCTGTCAAACAACAATAACAATAAAAAAGAAGCTATTAACACATGCACACTTTAAAATAATATGTATGGTAGGGAGAGAGGAGGGGAGGTAGAGAACAGGGGAGCTAGAAAGGGGAGGTGGACAGAGTGGAAGGGAGGTAGTGACAGAAGAGAGGAGGAGGTAGTAGCGACAGGGGGAGCTAGGGAGGAGAGAAGAAGGAGAGGTGGTAGAGAAAAAGTTGCTTACAAAGCAGGCCCTGAAGAAGGTGGATGGATCATCGCCGAGAATGACATGAAGCCCCCTGAGGACGAAGCATCTGACTTCTGTCACATCCGAAGCCTGGTGGATTGAGGGAGCAGAGAGGACATCACACACTTAAAATAGGGTCCATATGTTACCCTGAACACTATGTGCACACACATAATCAATAATACACAGCACAGCCATTTTCGTACTGGACCCCACCTGTTAACTCACAGACAATGTTCTCGACATTATGCCTACATGTGGTTATTTGCATACCTCATTTACAGATCAACTAGCAAAACCTGGCAAGCTAATGTAATGGGTGTTAACATGTCTGTGAAGGTTCTCAGTCATCCAGGTCATAGTATTCGTAGCAAGGTTAGTCTTATGCAACTGGACTTAGTAGAG
>JAPZDV010000017.1:2808466-2831197 GCA_029814665.1 Acanthurus lineatus | reverse complement strand
TTCTTCTTACTTGTTTGAGGGTTTGATGTTGTTGTCCTGTGAGTTTGCTTACTTTCACCTATAACACAAAAGAGAGTCTTTAGTCTTAAGAAGATGAAGGCAGGAGTGAAAATAAAGAGAGTTTAATCTCAGAACTCAAATTTTTTTTATACTTCCAAATAAAACCAAAGAGCAGTTTGAGTTGTAAGTTGTTCAATGTCAAAAAAAGGTTTCTTGGCTCATTTCTGTTTCATATAAATGTATTCAAATTACTTAAAAAGTCAAACTCACCTGATTCAGAGACTGAGACGTTGATGCTATGACTTAAAACACCTCCACTTTCACACTGATAAGCTCCTGAGTCGTTCAGGAGAATCTTTAGGAAGATCAAATCTGAAAATCCTTCATGATGGTTTGAGAGTCTCCATTCTGTTCTGATGTGGCTGCTGCTGTTGACATTGACAGGGACAGCCTCTTCCTCAAGTTTATACCAGGTGACTTTTGGTGGTGAATCGCTGCAGAACACAACTGTGCAGTTGATCCTCAAACCTTCACCAAGAAACGCTTCATAAACTGTGCCACGAGGTACTCTAACTTCTATTTCACAACCTGAATCTTCTCCTGCAAAAGACAGATAAAAACCTACAGAATACATTTAAAATGTAACATTACAGTGCTGTCTACTGCAGACAAGAATAAATGCAAAAAAAATATTTTTTGTAAATTTAAGAGTTTTTAATAGCTTTTCTAGGCCCTTGTAAAGGAAGAGATTTAGGGGAATTTTACACTGGAATGCACATTAGTGGCTTTATTCTTTCTTAGACTTTCAAAAGAAGGAAAGGGGACCAATATTTGCAATAAAACAAATCAACAAACAAAAGGCTTCACTAGAACTTGCACTGTGGGACTTTTACAAATAAACAAATATCTGTTGCATTCATTTTCTTGTCATAGTAATTCAAACGATGCTGAGTAAATCTGTCACTGCCAGTAAACCAGAGTCTTAAAATCTGGGGTCTGTGGTGACTCTCTCATGCTGGTATACAGTTAGTTTGCTAGAGCTGAAGGGGAAGCAGCCCTCATGCATTCATGAAAAAAAACAGATTATTTACAGTTTTATAATGTGCTTTATTGTTAATTTAAGTTTTACTAATAAAATATAGAGATCTTATTTGCAATGCCCATCATCATTGCTCATCTCACCAACAACTAAGCTGCTCTGCTCCTGAAGTTTAGCCTGCTAGCATTTTAGCCAGCTAAACTGCTTGAGCATCTAGCATCTAGCTAGTTTGTGCAAACTCACACAAATAACATATTTTTTTGGGGGGGGTGAGCAGCTGCAGAAACTTCAGGCCAATTATGAGGTAGCATATATTTACTGATGCACAAGGACAAAAGTTTTTTTTTTTTTTAAACATTTACAGACATTTTGCGAAAAGGAGGTCTTGGTAATAAAATGATATTATTTGTGGGTGCTTTTTATGATTGTACGTATGTATGCTGCATTCCAGAAAACTGAGAAGTCCAAAGTTTCACACCTCCGACCATGACGTCAGCACCCCGGTGAAGTCAGGGTCAATCGATTTGCCCAACTTTGACGACTTCACATGTAGGAACTTTGACTTCAAGTGACTTTTCATTGCACTTTTTTCCAGTCGCAGGTGGGAAATTTCAGATTTCCCAGTTCACCTTGTAAACTCCAAGTGGGATATATCCAGCTTCCCACTTTTCTGAAATGCAGCATTATTATTATTGCATCCATGATGTTTGTGCAATTACTTTCACTGCCAAAGGGGGAAGACAAATGATCCACACTACAGATTTGATACAGTTAATAGAAAATACAAAACTACACACCAAGAGAGAATCGAATCTGTGAGATTTGATATTGTAAGGGGGAAATAAATTGCATAAGATGGAACTGAAAGTATACTCCACCAAACATACAGTGTCTCAGGGGGCTCTTCAACCCACTTATCTCTCACTTTTTACAGCTCAAGAAGACATCCGCCGAGTATTTAAGACTAAACTCTGACATCTGTTACATTCATGCCATTTCAACATTACACGTGGTTGATTGCTCATAAAGGCTGAGCTTTAGAAATGTATTCTACACCAAACAACCATCCATTTAGTAGGTGTTTCGGAGCTTTTGAGAATGTCACATGATCAAAAAGTGCTGAGAAAAACTAGAAATTTTCACACATGCATGTCATACCTTCGTGACTACTGGGTTTGTCACTGTTCTATAAATAACACATCTCAGCAAAATTTTGACTTCTAATGCACAAAAAAAACCCAAAATGTCCCAGCTCTGTCAGCTTTGTGACAGCACTGATGTATAGGAATACATTCAATTTGTAAAAATATTAAAATAATCAAGTTATGAGGTTCAGGGTTCTTTATAGATAGCAACACACAGTTTGAACTGCTTCTGCTGAGGAAGACTAATATTATTCAAAGGTAAAAGACAGATGGAGAGATTGTTGCCTGTAGTTTTAAATGTTTCTTCTTTCTGAGAGTTTTTTCTTGTGCAAAAATATTGACTTAAATGTTTCAAAGCTGAGGGGATACAGTGTTAATGTGCAAGTACACTCTACTGCCATTTTTTTAAATTATGATCACATAAATGACAATGTGGTCAGTGTCTGTAAATAAAGTCATTCATTCTTTTGTTTTTAAGAATAAGAAAAAAACAGTTTTTAAGAGGAGAGGATGTGATTCAGATATTGGAAATGTGGAAACTTTTACCTTCCTTTTCCAAATAAACACTTCAAAAACACAAGGAACATTGTGTGGGAAGACAATTTAATAAAACTAATGAGTAAGATCCTGTTTTTTTTTAAGGTATTTCTACCTCTTTTGCATCTGATTAAAAACTAAATTTTTCCATGAAGCTCCCACACGCTTTAGAAACACCATCATTTTGTGGAAGAAACAGACTGAAGGAATCATTTTTAGCACCTGAAAACAGTGTGAGCTTGACACTAATGCTCAATTCTTCATGATTTTAAACCAAATGGATGTGGATTAACACAATTACGTTATCACATTATTCAAATACAAGTACAGACGTCTGGAAGATGACTGTCCTTTTAAGAACTGTATTAGCTGCCTTTATTCTTGCGCACACATATAAAGCACTTTAAAGTTCATGACCTCGACAAATGAGGCCTCTGACTCTTAATAGAGGTTACGGAAAGTGTTTACTCAAATATTAAAAAAGGCTGACTCTATAGTCAAAAGGTCTGACTTTGTACATTACAAAAGTGCAGAGGAAGGAAAGGTTACACTACACAAATACTGAGAAAGCAGAATACAAGAAAAATACTGACTTACCTTCAGCGTTTATGGCGAAAAGCAGCGCTGCAATGATGGACATATGCAGGACGGTCCAGCAGTGGTTCAGCCTCATGATGGGAACGCTGAGAAAACCTGCTGTCATCTTCCAGTTACAGCAAACCCGAGTAAAAGATTTTCCTCCGAGCACATCATTATTTGTTAAGAAAAAAGAGAAGTTCTGCAGATATTCAGTCACTCGCTGCTTCCTCTTTCTACTCTCTGTTCGCTCTCTTCCTCTGCCTCTTCCCCCTTTACTGTAGAGCCGGTGAGTGAAGTGGAGGGGAGTGAAAATCGGTGGGTGGTCTTGTTTCTGCAAATGTTGCAGGTCCAATGCAACGAAGCATCCCAGATTAGGGGGTTCCCACAGGTGCTGACCCTGCTTAAACACAACTATAGCAAAGACCTCATGTTTAGTACAACCTCCAACACTCACAAAGCTTCTCTTCTCATTTCCGAGTCTTGTTTCAGTTGGTGCACCTTGACATTGACTTCTTTACGTCTTCTTACGTCTGTGGTTCACCCTCCTCAGGCTGACTTCCTCTCCCCTCTCCTTTACTGACATCTTCACCATCTACATCTCCTGCAAACTTTTGCGGCCTTGTGCACAGCCGTGTGTGTGTGTGTGTCTGTCTGTATGTGTGGTAACTATCAGTCGACACCATCAGCCTGCGGACTTCTTATCTGTCAATGAGTCAGCCTTGTTCTGGTCTGAGAGTTCATCAAGTATAGATTGTTTGTCACAGTGAGAGGTTTTGAACCCGTGAAAACAACTGTATGTTGTTATTTGTGGCTCTACAGGAAGCTTTCTACAGTCCAAAAATATAACCCAGATAATGTAACAGGTTGAGGAGATAGGCCTATAATTAAACAGTTTTGTGGGAAATGTAGCATCCAGTGTTTTGAGGGCTTGATTTAAGACAAGAAGTCAGGACATCTCAGGCTCTGCTGCCTCAGTTTGAACTTTATTTGCTGTATTGTGCATAATCTGGAAAAATAATCCCCATAAAATTGCTGAATTCAAAATATTTTGAATTCAGCAATTTTATGGGATTAAAATTCATGAGTGTATTTTGCTGTTTTTATCCAGAGTCTTATATTTAAAAATAATAGTGGAATAAAAGATCCATATAAAGAAGTACTGTATGCAAGAGAGACGAAATAATATTTAAAAAATACTGTGTGTACTTAACTTTAGGATGAACACTGATACTCAGTTACACTGCTTTAGCCTGACCAGTGATGCCGGGCCACGACGCCAAGAGAGTTTCGTTTGTAACTCATAATGGTTTATTAACAGAAAAAAAATACAACACAACACTTGATTTTGACCCACTTATTTAGTTTCCAGAGCAAGAATAATTATCTTTCTTCGTGTACATATCAGGTTAGCTAACTGAAACGTAAAGGTACCAATAAAAGTAAATATATTATGATGTTTTCGGTTTTCTGCCAGTGGGACACTTTAGTGTTTTGATTGTGAGAAGAGAATCTGTGTCAACGAGAAACGATTTTAGTATTTCTGGAACAACAGCGCAGACATCCGGCGATTCGAAAAAATGCAAGTGGTTTGGTGTTAACGATTGCGCAATCGTCCTCACTTTACGTAATGACGTACATCAGTACGTCTCCGACGAGCCGAAAATGGCGGAGTATCTGGCATCCATTTTCGGCACAGAGAAAGACAAGTAAGTTTTAATAAGTGTTCATGGTATTTTGCGCTCAAATGACGAGTTTTATGTAAAGAATGCTTGTAGTAGTCCTTCTCCATCGCCAGCAGGTCCCAGTTTGTAGCTGCAGCTCTGCAAAATGTCCTAGTTAAGCCTACATTAGCAACAGGAAGCTAACGCCAAGCTAGCGCATTGAATGAAACCTTAGCTAACCCGCAGCTACTGTGTGCTCTTGATTTGCGGTGAAATGTGTCTTTTTGCAAAATATTAACTTTTTTATGCTACACAAGCAAACGCTGGGAGCACAATTAATAAAACAATTAAAAGACTGGTATTTAAACCTGTAGCTTGTGTAATTAATAACTCATTAGCAGAGTAACGGTGCCTGCCCAACCCTGGCGGGTTTATTAATCAACGTTACACTTCATCAGTAGAGTGCAGTAAAGGATATCCTATAGGTTTGTGGAAAATAAACTAATTTTCTTAAAAGCAATTCTACGATTTAACTATTATAACGTTACATTCATACAAGTGGCGCTATCGGGAATAACAAAACGTCAAGTGGTTAATAAAACCGTGCTGAGCTATTTACCTTTATTCAGGTCATGGAAATACCATAAAATGTTTCACTTATCAAATTAATATCAGTTTATAATACCAATAACTTATATGACACGATGCAAGGGTGAGTTAACAGCCAAACTGTCTGGGTTAATCACGATAATGATATTTATAAATTCCTGTTCTAACAAATTAACTTGTGTAATGGAAGGATGAATGGTATTTTAAGTTTAAGTGTGTTGATATTCTGTGTGTTTCTTAATAGCAAATCCCTTAAAAAGAGCAGGGCCAACAGTCAGTTCATATAAAGGACAAACGTTGCTATGTATCGGATGCCCACTTGTACCACTATGTTTAAGAGCTCAGTCATCATTAAAAAGCTATCAAAGAGCAACACTTAGCAGCGTCATTGCCCAGGCTAACGTGATCTTTATTTGTGAGGAACATTAGAGCTGTGTTTTTGTTTTGTGAGTTAGTCTCACCTACAGATTCCAGTGCCTTAAATCCTCATTATTGGTTAAAATAGTCTTTAATAAATTCAGTATTTACTTATGTCTGAGAAATGTATTCCAAACTCTGCAGTGCACAGCAGTTTAAGGAAATTACTTGAAAATGAAGCTTTATATTTATTTAATATGATCACCACAGAAAGGCCTCATAACTTTGAAAGTAGTTAACAGACTGATTTCGGGCTTTTACCTTTTCAATGATTTAGTTGACACTAACAAAAATTCAAGTATCACCAGCCTCATCCTGTACCAAATCAGTTGAAACAAAATGTAAACTGAGTGATGATATATTATTTTTTCCCCAGGGTCAACTGTTCTTTCTATTTTAAAATTGGAGCTTGTAGACATGGAGACCGCTGCTCGAGATTGCACAACAAACCAACCTTCAGTCAGGTAAAGTTTTTCTCTTTAAACAGAGGTTATAAATTCCAAGATTTTTGTTAAGTTAATGTTAATGGTTAATATGCTGTATTTGTTTTCCTGAACTCAGTGGGCAATACACTTAAGAGTTTGCCTCTCAATTACTTATTCACACACATGATCACACTCTGATAAAGGCTGATCGACCATTGCTTAAGGGCAAAACAACATGGACAGGAACAGTCTCTGGTGCACTTAACTGCACTGGCAGTAAGGCACGTCTTAACAAATGAAATTCATCTTCACCATGAATGAGGTTTTAGCTTCTTAGCTTTTCGCACGATCACCACAAACGCTTCCTGCATTACATTGTCTCTGTCAGAAAGCAGTCTCATTGCAATTTTGTACAAACACTTGTGTGGGTCAAGATGTGTGTTGAAGTGAAACGGTCTTGCTGGAGGATTAAGTAAATTGGATTTGTTGCCTGAGAATCACTATTGTTTTTGTGCTCTGTTAATGAGGTACTTCTTGATCTTTAAATATAAACTTGGTATCTAAGTTCTGTGTGTACTCAGTGTTCAGCTCAAATAATTCCAAACCCATGTGATTTTTTTTTATTCAAAAACATTAATAGACTTTATCCTTTTTTTTCTTGGCCAGTGATGTGGTTTACAGAAGTTAATCTGTAAGATGATGATCTTATGTGAACAAATAGAAATAATTTGGCACACAGGAGCAGACTTCCTGCACAACAAGCAGGTTTACAGGCCAATATAACTTAACTTTGGCTTGAGGAGAAGATCAAGGAATGATATGGTTGAGTGTTACCCAACATACCAGACATGTCATAAGCATTAATGACTTGTTTGTGTGCCTGTATGATTATGAAACAGATGCGAACGAGTGATCATAGAAGCAGCAAAAGGAATACTGTTTAGCCACATACTTTTGTGCTTTGTCTTGTAGACCATCTTGATCCAAAACATCTACCGGAATCCCCAGAACAGTGCACAAACGGCCGACGCTTCCCGCTGTAAGTTTTTGGCAGCATCTCTCTCCTCTGTTTCCTAGAAGTGGTACTCAAAGATAACAGCAGATGTGGGATACTGCTTCAGCCCTGCAAGCTTAGACACCCATCTGGGACACCATTATCTCTCAAGCATCCCAACCAAATATTTAGACGTTCATTGATTATCAACTAATACCAACAAAAAGCACCTGCTTCTGATGCATTCTGTGTTTTGCAACCTTGTGCAGTTTAGTGATTATGTGACACAGTGCAATCTGCTAGTATTTGAATAATGATGCCAAAACACAAATAAAACAAACAGCAGGAACAGACTGTGCTGATCATGGTAGTATACCTAGAAAACTGTTGTAGGTGTGCACGGTAAACATATTTAGCCCAGTTTAGTAGAGCTGAAGCAGTACCTCTCACACAGGTAAGTGTGTTACTGGGCATGTGGGCCCTAGAATCAACTTGTCTGTTTTGCCTTTGACCTATATTTTAGTCATGCAACAAACAAATTTAAAGGCTTTGTAATCACTCTGCCATTGATAAAAGAGAGAGATAAATACAGTTTCTGTAGCATCACATATGACTGTTGATCTGGTCTAAAGTCCTTCATTAGCCCTAGTAAACGGTAAACATCAGTAAACAGACAAGAGGTTTGATCTTTCCTTGACCTTTAACTTGCTATTATAATGATTTATAATCACTGTGATTGGCGTGGACTATTTAAAGGACAGTCTGAATTGTATTTTCTGGCTATTTTTTGCCTCTGACCTTGAATATTTTGCAATTTCTTGCATGTGCCACAATTAAGCACGATGTGAAGCCTCAAAAGTTTTGGGTTACCGCTTGAGGTCATTCACTTCTATTCAGTGTCTAATTACAGAGAGAAGCAACTCTGGAGAAAAAATGTTTTCATTGTGTAGTTTACAGTTGTGTTTTGCAACACAGCAATATATCAGTAAAGTCTGGGAACTTTTTAGCTTTTATAAAAACAGATGACCTCCAAATTTTGCTGAAGCACTTCTTTTTGGTAACAACCTAGTCAAGCAACAATAAACCCATATGTTCACGCTGTTGTCACAAGTAGAAATTGAGAATTTAATTAAAAAAAGGTTGGGGAAAGGGAACAAATATCTCAAAACTTAACCCTCTAAAATTATCTACAAAAAACAAACAGCGAGGTGTGCAGGCACAAAGTGGCCATTTCTGAGATCTTGAACGCAGCTTTATCTGTCACATAATTAGCTGGAACTCATGAGATGTAATAACTAAAGATTTACTGACAGAAAAGTTTCTAATCACATTTTTTTTCTTCCCCAGCTCTATATTTTGGTTGCCTTATGTCACAGAAGTTTACGTTTTGTATTTCAGACCATTTCCCTCTTGAACATTTACCTTCATAACCTTCAAAACTCTGCCCAGTCTGCTGATGGTTTACACTGTAAGTTCTCCCTTCATCTGCAGGACCCTCCAGCACTGACTGCACTTAATTTACTGTATCACACCTCCCCACATAAATTTGGCTTAGTGTAGCAACATGTGCTCCAGAGAGGGCTAATGCATCACATCATTTCCTGGAGATAAGTTAACAGGCCACATGCTGTTTTGCATGTTTTCCTGGCCTTGATCAAACTACCTGAGTCAATGTCGTGCAATAATGTGCACAACCTTCATTTTTCCTGAAGTGAAACAGATTTAACAGCTATAATTAACGTACTTTCTCTGTGTTCTTTGCTTTACACTCAACATTGTTGTAATGAGTACACAATTTTTGCTCCTGGTTCATATAAGCAGGTCTTTACTAGTGCTGTCCCCATCTTAGAAAACTCTCCATGTAAAAAAGGAATATTTTCTGTTGTGTTGTGTCATGGTTTCCTTCATATCATGTACATACAGTTTGACATACAGTTATATGAAGAGGATCAAACTTGGGGGAAAAAAATTCAAAGTAAAACCCCAATAACCAAAAGAAGTCTAAGAGGGGCAAGCTCTAGTTTTCACCTTGCTTCTCTGATATATGGGAGAGAGAAGAGTGTTCCTAGTGACAAATTCAATACAAAATCTTTCCCTTTTGATGTTTACAGGTTGTAACTATTATATAAAGATGCATCACGTTATGCCTCGACAGTTAGATTTGTTTGTTTAAAGCTAAAGGTATTACACAGTCCATGTTTTGTCAGGAGTGTCCATCTACTTTGCCTTAACTGTGCCCTTGTTGACATTTTGTAGGCGCTGTCAGTGATGTTGAAATGCAGGAGCACTACGACGAGTTCTTTGAAGTGAGTGACCCTCTGTGCCAGTGTCTCGTTTTCTGGGACATTGCTGTTATCCGTCCTTTTGACATAGCCATAATGTGTCTAGTCCATAACGAAGCAAGAGTCATTTAAGATCCCATATTTACTGAGTAGGAACAATCAACAGCTGAATTGTAATTACATTGATGCATTGAAAATAAGTGGTATCACAAATTTAATAAAAATAAAAGAAGTAGCCATTTTCTACATTTCATTTTGTCTTAGTTGTACCCTTGTTAGAACCTGATTAACTCCTGTCTGAACAGAACCTTATCCAAGTTAGCTGTGGAGTTGGAGTTCTCACCAGTTTCCTTGTAACATCTAATAATTTCACATAAATGTTAACTGAAGAGAGGAGAACTGGTTAGGCAGGTTTGTCACTCTTTACCTCTTTTATCTCCACACAGGAGGTGTTTACAGAGATGGAGGAGAAGTACGGGGAGGTGGAGGAGATGAATGTGTGTGACAACTTGGGTGATCACCTTGTCGGCAATGTCTATGTTAAGGTTGGTGATAGATATGTTTTGGTTTTTTTTTTTTATACAAGAAAAGTGAAGCTAATATAAGTGTGATTAAAAAAGACGAGGCTCTTAAAGCAGCTTGTGCAAAAACAGCCGTGTCACATCAAAAACATCCTGTAGCATAGATTTTTCAGTGTTGATGCATTGTCAGAGTGAAATTTGTTCATTTTTATCTCAGTAGTTATCAGTTATCCCAAGCTATTCATAGTTATAATACTATGTGTATCTTCTGTGTTTAGTTTCGTCGAGAGGAGGATGCAGAGAAAGCAGTCATGGACTTGAACAACCGTTGGTTCAATGGCCAGCCTATCCACGCAGAGCTCTCCCCTGTCACTGACTTCAGGGAAGCTTGCTGCCGCCAGTATGAAATGGGGTGAGTTATACCTGCTAAACTTGAGCCTAGCTCCTGTCAAGTGAAATGATAAATATTCTCATAAATTGTATTAAGAGTTTCCTGCTGAAAGAACAAATATTGTATATAATCTAATGAGGACCTATTTTACACACACAGTGTATGTTAAAGTATGTGTTTAAGAACATCAGATCAAGGCAGCAAGAGTCATGCGATGTTCAAAGCAGGTTTGTGAGGTGGGAAAAAGAACCTAACCTGCCACAGGATAATCCAAATTAAAGACTTAATGTTCACCCTGCAGCTATAAGGCTGTGTGACCAACTGTGGAAGGAGGCTAACTGCTGTGAGGCTCAAAGAGGAGCCTCAGATGCTCCAGAACTGCTGCAAATCAACTGGTTTGTGCAAAATTGGTGGAAGATTTTTAGGGAAAATTGACTGACACGATTAGGTCCTTATAGTGGTTCAGGTGTTTAAATTCAGCTTGCAGGCGTCCTCTAGTGCAGCACCGAAACCAAACCAGCTGCATTTGAACTGTGTAAATTATCACATCACTTTAGAATACTAAGATAAACTTCGTCCTTGCACAGTGGGAGGAAACGGCCGATCCTCCTTTATTAGTCCCCCAGTGTTTTTCCATTGGATCGGGGGTTGTTTGCTGTGGCAGTGATAGGGCAGGCTTAGTATGAGAAGATAAAGATCAGATGTTGTGTTTGGTGGGCTGGCATGCTCCTGTGTTACTAAGAGCCAACTTGCTACAGGCAAGCAAGTTTTAACACTTCATGTGCTGTTGTCCCGACAGAGAGTGCACCAGAGGTGGCTTCTGCAACTTCATGCACCTGAAACCCATATCACGGGAACTTCGAAGGGAGTTGTACGGCCGCCGCAGGAAAAGGTACAAAATCTTAAATGTAACACATTTATGTTCATGGATCAGTTAAAATTTGTAAATTAATCCTTTCCACTCCCCAAAACAGGCATCGTTCTCGCTCGCGTTCCCGGGAACGACGCTCTCGCTCCAGGGACCGACGGCGGGACCGCGAAAGGCGAAGGTCGAGGGACCGAGAGCGCTCTGGACGATTCTGAAACTCTGAGACTGACCCCATGTTCTACCAAATCCCTCCCCTCTTTAACCCAGCAGTGATGACAAAGTTATTTTCTTTTTTGGTGAATTGTTGAAAGTGTTTTTCTTTTATTCCCTTTTTTTAAGACAAGCTTGTGTCGCTTTCTCAATAAAACAGATTTGTAATTCTGCACTGGCACTGCTTGTGTTTATGAACACCAGCTTTTGTTTCAACAGTTTAAAGGATTCAAAGGCATTCTGTTCGTTATGAGTGTTGAGGATGTTTGTGAAGGCCGGTAATGTTATTCGCCATACTTGAGATTTATCAAGATGACTTATTGACCCGATCATTATGTCCTGTTCTGTTCCCTGAATGATTTATTATTTAAACTTACTGTGACTCACTAGCTCCTTTATTATACTGATGCTGCTTATCTGCTAATAAAAATGTGGCCAGTTTTTTTTTTTTTCTACAGTGGCCAATAGAGCTCAGTTTCAGCCGTCACACCCCCCTTTATTACTCAAATGTATTAAGGATAATCTTTAACTTAAAGTAATGCATCTCTGATTTCAGTTGGTATTGACATATCTTTGATTTATATTAGGGACTTTTTTAAAAAAAGAAAATTGGTTTTGCTTTTGTTTCCATTCCACTATGTTGATGCAACATTATTTAAAGTGTCATCAGCCAATAACCAAACTCCCACTCAAGTTTTCTTGGGTGTCATTGAGGAAATGCTTACGATTAGTCATGTAAATTGACACTCAATACATGCTAGTTTCATAATTTTACAAATGTGACTTGTGATTTTCAAGTCAAAAATTGCATCAAAAACTAAGGGAAAAAATATAAAAACATTATTCCACAATTTAAAAAAATAATTGAGGTAACATTTCACACATTTGCTGTTTACATTTGATTTAAAACGTATTTAATCTGAATTTAAAGCTATTATTTGAGTTCCTAGGCAATTTGTTGACAAAAATCATTAAAAAAATATATTTAAAAAATTATTTACATTTTGTCAACTGTTAGAAACCTTCTTTCTAAACAAGCCTGACTGTTAATATGATTATTTTTTAAATAAAAAAACAGCTCCTGAGAAGTTCTCAAGATGTCACACGCGGCAAAGTCCGTGCCTTGCGTGTTTGGTCAATAAAAGGTAAACAGATGGTGCGGACAACTTCGACACAGCGTTTTCTCACACCCTTATTGAGAAATCTCTGCTCTGATTGGGCGAACGCACCAAACAGACGCCCCCGCCGCAGCCAATCGGGGCACGCCTTAAAACTTTGACCACGTCCCTCCCCGTTTGGTCCACGTGCTTCGTCACGAAAACCATCGTCTTTGTCGGAAGTTGCTCACTCTGAGGTGTTGCAGTGGCCGCGCGTGTACATCGGGGTCTTCTTCGGTTATTTAACACGTTCCTGTGCGCATTTGTCTCATCAGGTGAGTGAGAAAAGACGAGAAATAATAAAATTAGCCGTGATAAATGTCAGATTAATTCATTTAAACACGTGGTTTTTGATGTGCGGTGACTAAGCCGGTCCGTTACGGTAGATGATGTTTCTGATGCAACACTGTATCTGCGTAACGATGGTTCGGGGTTTTTTTCATTGACTGTTAGCAAGCTAATTTGATTTGTTTTTCGTCTCTGTGTTTTTGCCACTTACATCTTTATTTTTCTTATTTTATTTATCTGTTCATTTTTACTGTTACCTTAATTTTTAATGTACATCACGCATCCAATTAATGATCACTGAGGTTATTATTGTTTTATAGTTCTTGTCATCTAAATTCATTTGAAAAAATAGCTTCCTTTCATTATGCCCTGTGTTTTTTTTGTTACATTTCTATTAAATGTAATTCCGAATAGTGTGATATTCGGGCTGCAATTGACGATTATATTCGTGATTAATCGTTTGGTTTAAAGTCCGGCAGCAACGACGACTTCAACTTCGTTACTTTATCAGATTAATTCAAAAGCCAATTTTTTTGTTTTATAATTGTATTAAACTCGGGGAAAAAAACATTCAGGAAGCTTGAACGAAAAACACAAAAACAATTTATTTCTTTCATGTTATCTAACCAACTAATCAGTCCAGTATTGCTTTCGTTTAATCAATTAGCCTGAAATAGACTTTGAAAGAGTTTTTGTCCAACCATCAGTTCAACTCATATGAACTACAAGGAGAGGACCATCAAATTGTTAAAATATTAAATCAATCGAGTGTCTCTTATCTTTATCATCAGTCACTCTTCTCCTTACAGCCACCAAACATTTATTCCCAGTAAGTGCCATACAGGGACACTTGCATATTAGCTGAGAGGTCCTCATCATCTGGCCCTCTGACCATCTGTTGCAGGGGTTTCAGGTGTAAATGCCTGCACTTTTTTCATTGTGTTGCTACTCGCAGCATTCCTGCTTTTCACATTTGGCCGACCATTTGTAATGGCTGAGTGAGTATCCACAGTCAGCTTCTTGTGTTGTTAACCAGCTGATACTCTGGTCGTTCAGCCGCTGGCAGAGTAATAAAGGAGTCCTGCTTAGTAGTCATTACAGTTGAGAGCGGTGAACATAGCAAAGGAGATTAGAAATGCCATATTTAAGCTGATAACAAAGTCTGATAAGGTAGTATTATTATAGGGATTTTTCATGTGATTTGGTTTGATACTGCCAAGCTCAGGTCAGGTGATTTTTTTGCACTGTTTTCTAAGCTCTGAAGGTATTTGAGGATTGGTTTCTTGGCGTCAGTGTGGCGTAGTGAACAAAACCAAACTGAAGTTCCCCCTAATTAAATCCTTTTCCAAGTCTTCTCTGCCATGCAGCCTGGGCTCTGTGCCACATGTGCTCTCACGGAGGATCATTTTTCCCCCGTTAAATAGTGTAAGGCCACCACGTACTACTGACTCTCCCACATTCACCACAACAGTTGTGGCCGGTATTTCCTTAACTAGCAATATGACTGTCAGAGGCTGCAGAGATCAGATATCGAGAGCTGAAGTTACATGTGGGCAGAAAACGAGGGTTCACACCTGTGATCGGTCTCTGTGGCTTTCATTTTGAGAAGTCGTAATGAGATGGGTCACCGCCTTTAAAAGTAAATCTCCATCACAACTGAAACTAGTAGAGCAAGTTAGAATACAAACTCTTGGCCAACATTTGTCCTTATTTTCCCTTTGCAGTGATTCATGCTTTCTTGGAGGAAGTCAGAGTTTGTTGAGTATTTCATTCAGCAGTGCGTCACAAACTGAGCAGCGTATCCCGAGGCTTTTTTCTCTCTCGTGCAGAGTTGTTTGCTTAAGAGGATGTAGTTGGTTCAGTTTGTGGACGTCGTCTAAACTCCCGGTGGAGTCCAAGAGGGGCCCCGGTTTTAACAGATGGCCTCAGTGTGTGCACTGTGTATTAGTGAAGGTTCATATGCTGCAACTTCCAGTGCAATGCAGGAAAAAAACACACAGCATGATAGAATTCGATGGCAAAAGCATTATCAATTTAAAACACAAAATAGTGCAGAATTTGTCAAACTACAGATGAAATTACATATCTATCTGGTAGCTAACAAAATATTTGCTTTTATTTGTAAAATGCAATAAAACAGTAATAAATGCCATCTTAGTTAATAAAGCTGGTCACACCCATTGGATTGCTTGTTTAGTCAAACCAGCAGTAAAATTTAGTCGCACAATAATAAAACAGTAAATCTTAACAGTTGAAACGCTGTTACTGGGAATTTATTTGCATTTTTGCTTGATAAATGATTAACACTATTAATCAACCAACATTCTTGCCAATTATTTTCCTGTCGACTGATTAATCATTTTTCAACCCTGATTGTCTGCAAAACACTAGATTTATCAGCGAGAATAACTGAGAGTCGTCCTGTTCTTTTAAGTTTTCCTACTGAAATTAATATTTATCCTTTAGCTATTTTAAGATTTAGTTAATAACTTGATTTATTAATCAAAATAAGGGGTCAAAACCTCAGTTTCTAGCTCTTCTCTGGTTGAAGGACTGCTCATACGTATCACCCTATAGTGCTGAACTCCTGTCTGAGATAATGTTTAACATGGTTATACATTTGTGACTTTTACAGCTATGTGTGGTAATGAGGGATCATTAGGTCCTTTTTTTTGCTAAGTTTACATTATGCGGTTTTAATTTAGATTTTTTTTTGTTTAAAATCAGCTGATTTTCCATCGAAAGCCAGAGCCAATGAGAGGATGAAATATGAGACAGAATTCTGCACGGTCTGAAAATAATGGACATCTCTGTCCTTTGTGCAGTTTTCTCTCTTTGCCAAGTTCGAATTCAACATCCCAGTTGTTCACCATGCTGTGTCAAGGGGCACCCGCCTCCTCGTGCTGCCTGCACGTCGTCATTGACCTCTCTGGGTGAACCTGTGAGACGGAGGGTAGCAGATGACGGCACAAAGGCCGATATCCTGATATGTCCATTGTCTCAGACAGTGCTGACTTTACATAGTCGGTCAGAGTTGAACTGCACGTGTCTGTAACACAGGCTGTATAACTCATCTCCTTCCATCTGAGGTCACAAACTTATCTATCACACATCTTGTACGACGTGACCCCCAGACAAACAGCGGTGATCTGATGTGAATACTTACAAGTAAATGCATCAATCTATCTTTGATAGAAACAAGTTTTTTTTCTTTAAAACCCTTAATAATGACTCACCATGACTCAGTCTTTTTTGCAATTATTCTAAAACATTCAGACAGATTTCCTAACACGTGTTGTTTCCCTTTTTTCTACAGTGAATAAATGATGCAATAGCAGCAGAAGTTTGATGAGCCACCCTTCTTGGCATTTGCTCTACTCTCAGTTCTGTTTTCACATCCAAGGGTGTTAAAAGCTCAATACATTTGACTAATCTGTTTGCTTATCCCTGACTTATTAAAAATTTTACATACAGAATATGTGTAAGGCTGAAACAATGTCAAACAGCAGCAACAGTGTTTGCTGCCAGAGCTCCTTTGTAACCATGTTGAAGTTTTATCCACCAGTGATGATATGACTCAGCCTTTTTTGAGGAAAGGAGTGGCACTTTGTTTTTTACTGCCTATCCTGTATTTGTTAAGTTGTCAGTGTGGTTTGAGATAAATTTGTTGTAAGCTTTGACTGTTTAGGTTGTTCATATCATACAGAGGCAGCTCTTTATTCAATAATCAGTCAAACATATTGTTTTCCAGAAATGCCGCTCTTTGATTTGTGTGTGTTGTTGCATTAAACTTTTAATTTCTACAGTTGATTAAAAATAAAAATTGATCTTTTTAGAGGCTTTTTTATTGAACCTGTTAGAATTTAAAAGCTGTGAAGAACCAAAAGTTGGTATTAAATGCTCAGGTTCAAAGTTATGCAGTGCCATGAAGGTTTGTGCAGTCATTCCTTGTCCCCAGAGGATGGAGATCCTTTGAATTTTACTGCAGCGCCATAATCAGGCTGACATTTGTGGTTTTAAGTAAAGCATTAAATGGATTCTGGATTTATTTTCATAACTTTGGTGGTTGCTTAACTTTACATCTCGCGCCAACATCAGGACAAAGTTTTGATTGAGTTGCCACAGAGTTTTTGTTGACAAACTAGCATAAAAGAAACATAAAAATTCTTTTTTGCATGCAATTGAAATGTCACAGATAATCATGTAATACTGTATCTTTTCTGTTTTCCAGACTAAGCCATGCCGTCAGTTCCCTCGACTAAAGAGACCACTGTGAAGGGCCCTGTGTGCCCTCACTCTGCCAAGATGCTCAGCCACAGCAACGGAGACGCCAAACTCCGAGAGGGTTCGTTCCCCCTACACAGTGTTGAAAAGCTGGAGGACGCTGAACAGGCGAGCAGAACCATTCAGATCAACACAAAGAACACCAGTCCTGAGAGGAAATGGATCCGACCTGACCTTCCAAGCCGCTGCAAGTGGAGCCTGGGAGCGTCGAAAGCCGACTCTCCTCACTCACAAGTCCCAAGGTCAGTCTGATGTTCAAATTCTGTGTGAGCCAAAAACACTTGTGGCTGAACTGTAATGTATTATTGTGCAGATAACAGTAATTACTTTGTTTGTTTAAACCAGCAAAAACCAGTTTGGCAAACTCCTGGGGAGTGGCACTCAACAATCAGTCAGTTGCCAGGACTTTTTGCACTGGTGGAACAAGTGCAAGCGAGTGTTATAAATTTGTAGTAATGATAACAGGAAAAACAAGCCAGATTGTTGGGTGATTTATTTATTTATTGTGTATGAGGGACAAAGGATGCCTGAATGGTAATTTGTCCTTGCTAAAACATGTTTTCGTCCACTTTCCTCCTCCCCAGAACTGTCGCTCCGGCGATCCTTCCAAACATCCTGCACAGGATCGGCGACACACCCTTGGTTCGCATCAACAAGATCCCCAAAGTGTTCGGACTCAAGTGTGAAATACGTGAGTCAGCCGATGCTCAAGTCGAGACGTGTTCTTTGATCAGACAGAAGGCGTGACTAGTAATTTTGTGAGTCATTCACATCATATGGTGGTTTGAGACGTGTTGCAGTGCAGAAAATGTCTCATTTTGGCTAAAATTTGTTAATTAAACCAGTGACGACACTTCAGGGTCGATTGCATCATTTTAATCTTTATTCAAAATGTATCTTAATGTCAACTTAATCAAATCTTTCTGCTGTGTATTTCTAGTGGCCAAGTGTGAGTACTTCAATGCTGGCGGCAGCGTGAAGGACAGGATCAGCCTGCGGATGGTGGAGGACGCTGAGAGAGCTGGAATCCTCAAGGCTGGAGACACGATCATAGAGCCGACCTCTGGAAACACTGGTAACTCACTGCATGTGTTTGTGCTCATTAAGGTGTGTGTGTTTCCATCGGAGGAGAGGTATTTAAATGAGTGAATGGTATGTTAATTAGCCTTAAGAAGCTGTGTGTTGAAATTTATTTGTGTGTTTGTTTTTTTCCTGTCTTAAGGTATCGGGTTGGCCCTGGCTGCAGCTGTGAAAGGCTACCGCTGCATCATCGTCATGCCTGAGAAAATGAGCATGGAGAAAGTGAGTTTGTTTGCATCTTATTTGATCATAAGGCCATTTTAAAAAGTAATTAATTCGGGATATTTAAACATTATGCAATTAAATTATTATGTTACTACAGGTGGACGTCTTGAGAGCTCTTGGAGCTGAGATTGTCCGTACACCAACCAGCGCTCGCTTCGATTCCCCAGAGTCCCACGTGGGCGTAGCCTGGCGCCTTAAAAACGAGATCCCCAACTCTCACATCCTGGATCAGTACCGTAACCCGAGCAACCCTCTGGCTCACTATGACACCACAGCTGAGGAGATCCTGGAGCAGTGTGATGGTACGAAGATCTTTTACCTGAGAAACTGTGATAATTATATTTTTATTATGATTGGTAATTTGATGTTCAGAAGGAGATCAAAGCCAGACAGAGGGGGTTCTATGGGTGAATTTTCTGCCCTTTCTCTTACTCTATTTACTTTTAAATACAGGTAAACTGGACATGGTGGTGATAGGAGCAGGCACAGGGGGCACAATCACAGGCATCGCCCGCAAACTGAAGGAAAGATGCCCCAACATCAAAGTAATTCAATCCCATGTTTCCAAGAAGTGGATCTATCCTTATTATTTCCATACTTACCTCAGTCATGGCTGAGCTGCTTGTTGTTCATGAATGGTGGTCGTTGTGTGCAGGTTGTTGGTGTCGACCCAGCGGGCTCCATCCTGGCTGAGCCTGAGGAGCTTAACAAGACCGATAAGACCCAGTATGAGGTGGAGGGCATCGGGTACGACTTCATTCCCACCGTGCTCGACAGATCAGTGAGTTCATTTTTCTTTCCTTTCCTTTTTCTTATATTTTCCTGACACACAACCACTAATACGTCTTCATTGTTTGTTCTCAGGTTGTTGATATCTGGTATAAGACAGATGATGAGGAGTCCTTCAACATGTCTCGCATGCTGATAAGAGAGGAGGGTCTGCTGTGCGGTAAGTTCCCACTAACACAAACATCTGCATGAAGTTGTAAAGTCAGACATTCTTAATGAGATAAAGCCAACTTGCCTTCTGTTTTTTCCCATAACAGGAGGCAGCTCTGGGACGGCCATGATAGCAGCGGTAAATGTGGCCAAAGAGCTGAAGGAGGGTCAGCGCTGCGTGGTCATCCTGCCAGACTCCATCCGCAACTACATGTAAGAAGCCCGACATATCCAAGAACTAGACAGGCAACTACTGGGATGTCAAAAAGCTTGAATAATGAACTCTGGGTCAACTAAGGTTTGACTGGAATATTTTGTTTACATTTATGCAACTTTCAGGGTTAAACGGCAGCAACTACGCAGTTTGTTTCACAACAGGGGGACAGGGCAGATAAAAAAACAACTCAAGGCAATTCTTAACCTAATATAGCAACTGATTTTATTCTTTTGGCTAACATACAAGTGATACTTGTGTAACAGTCAATGTGGTCATCATCAATTTTACATTTAAAGAAAAGTCTAGTGTTATAAAGTAGCATTTTTTAATGCACTAATCCATAGTCTTTGGTGTCCACACCTCCAGTTTAGAGAAGCATCAAGAATATTAGCATAGAAAGCTATTAAACGCACTGCTATGGATGGAGACATAAGCTAAACACCTTTTTAGCCACCTGAAAGAGCAGCCACTTAAAAAATCAATATCCATTTATGTGCATAGTATACTAATATTTTTAGCCCTTTACCTTGACATCATACTCTGATGGCTAGCAGTAGAGATAATATCCATCTGTGTTCTCTAGAAGGCCACAGGACTCCTTTCTTTTTAACCTAGTGGAGCAAAAAGAGTCACTGGTCTACCGCTGCCTTGATCTGTTGTTTTTTTGTTATTGTGTGGTTTCATGTGATTGGTATTGTGAAGGATTACTTTGGATTCAAAGTCACACAATAACTTCAACAAATAAACCGATGGAGGCAGCGAGAACTATGTTCTGTGAAAAAAAATGACTGCTTTTGTCAAAGGAGTCTGGTAGTTTTGGGGAGGCCGGTGTACCAGTTTCAGTTTATTATTGGAAAAAGGTGTCTGGCAAAGTGAAGACCCGAAAAATATTCTGAATATAGTTTGCACTTAAGCTTATAGTGATGTTTGATCCTTGAAAATCAAAGTAGTTTTATCAGCAAATCTGAATTTTTAAATGTATTTATTTGTTTTTCTCCAGGTCCAAGTTCCTAAGTGACAAGTGGATGGTCCAAAAAGGCTTTCTAAGGGAGGAGGACATCATGGTGAAAAAACCATGGTACGTCTGTTAAAAGGGCGTGTTTTCATCCTGTGCAGATCTTGTGTGGTTGTGTCTGACCCTCTCATTTCTCTCTCTGTCCATCAGGTGGTGGAACCTGAAGCTGCAAGGTTTGAACCTGTCGGCCCCCCTCACCGTCCTGCCCACCGTCACCTGTCAGAAGACCATCAAAATCCTCAAAGAGAAGGGCTTCGACCAGGCGCCCGTGGTGGACGAGGCTGGGTGAGTGAAAGAGAGAAAAGACAAACTCACGTCAAAACACTGCATGTCTGGATCCATTTTGGTCTGCTGAGTTTCACTACAGTACCTTTGTGTGCTTTGTGTGGGCTTTAACTTCCACTTGGTGTTTGTACAGGTTAATCCTGGGCATGGTGACCTTAGGGAACATGTTGGCCTGTATTCTTGCTGGAAAGATCAAGCTGTCAGACCCGGTCAGCAAAGTGCTCTACAAGCAATTTAAACAGGTCAGATGCTAGTTTGATCATCTCTATTTTTGTCTCTTCTCTTTGAAGAAATGTGAACATGTTTGGAAGCTGTGCACTCAGGTTGTTTTTGAAATAGGTTATAGGTTACAGGTTGAATTTGTGAAACAGATTTGAAGGCAAAATTGTGACAACAGCAGCCAACGAGGTAAACCATTTCAGAGAAAGACATTTAGAGAAAACAGCTGTAAGTTGGCTCAACACCCTGCCCATGGATGGATTGGAAAAACCAGATGGCTGCAATTTACTTGAACCAAACAACTCTAATTCTAAGAATTCAGCTGTTTTATTATTCCCTGGAAATCCAGAAGTATTTGCATGAGGAAATGATGAGTTAGAACAGTTGTTTTTGTTGTTGTTTTTTTAAATCAGACAATAGTGGCTTTGTCCTCAGTCTCACTGTGTCGCCTCCCCTGTGTAAAACTTTCCCACCAGTCAACCAGAAATACATTTTTAGCATTTTTGGACATTTCTAACTGATCTACTCCATCACATAGCACTTGTGCACAAGTTTCAATTTAATATTAATTTTCACTGTCGAATTGTCACTCTTAGATCCGTCTGACTGATAATTTGGGAAAATTATCCAGAATCCTGGAGACTGACCACTTCGCCCTTGTGGTGCATGAACAGATTCAATGTAAGTACACATTCTCACAAAAATGCATTCATAGTCATACACATATACTTCCTTCATTCATGTGCTCTCATTTGCCCGAGCTTAGTCTTATTTAAGCCCCAAAATCTGATTTATTCAACGCATGCACAAATTTCAAACTTTGGTGCCCTCTAGTGGCAGTATGTAACACACTGTTCCAGACATCAGTGCACGCTGTGCCAAAGTGCACATCATAAATGCTCCGATTTACAGCAATCTATAGGGCACATGTTCACAATCAGTCGATGTCTTCATCCCAACTTAGACTGAGTTTGCACGTGCAGAGTCAACGTCTTTTTCAAGGACACTTTATCGACTGCTGCAGTTGAAATGTGAGACTGAGACCCACCCGCCCCATTTTTCTATGATAACAGTGGTCAGGCTCGGTGGGATGACTTGCCACTGATTGTTCCACTCTGATACATGAGTGTCAAAGTCCGGCTGCAGCGTGAGCATCCCAAAGAGAAATTGGTTTTGGACAACCTTGCCCTGTTTAGGTAGAGTCTGGAAGAGATAAGAATTAAGTAACAAATGAGTATGTTTTTGATTTTTGTCCAGTGTCACACACCCACCCGTGGTTGTGTTTGCATGGAGAAAAAGTCTGGAAAATGAAAAAGTAAAAGTAGATGTAATCAAACAGAAAGA
>JAPZDV010000017.1:2791526-2806764 GCA_029814665.1 Acanthurus lineatus | reverse complement strand
TACACAAGAAAGATAAACAGCATCAAAGAATTATCACTCTGCACAACTTTTTACTTTTTTTACGATCTGCCCCAGAGAGATTCACTACAAATATGCAACCAAAAACTTTGTATCTATTTCATTTAGTTGATCATTGTCTTCTACCACCAGACTTGACGGATGGTTCTCCAAGTCTGAAGCAGATGGTGTTCGGGGTGGTGACAGCCGTCGACCTGCTCAACTTCGTCACAGGCCGTGAAAGGAGGGAGCGATCCATGTCAGAGTCTACAGACGAGCTGAACTAGAGCAGGCTGTGCATACTTGTACATGTCTTGACACTAACATAACGAAGGCAGTGACGAGTTTAGCTCTCAAAGAAGGCAAAAACAATCATAATATTTCTAATTTAGTTGAGCTCTTTTTTTCCATCAGAAAACTATTGATTTTTTTTGTTTTATGTTTTGAGTCTTAAGTTTTCATGAGCAAGATATGTTGTGCTACTATGTCAACCTAAGAGAAGGTTACTTATTATTTGAAGCAGTTGATTATTGCTTATTATATTTGCTGGTAGTGCTCAAGGCAAATCTTTTCTAAGTTTATAACCTGTAGAAAACTTTTTGTTTTGTATCCGAGTCTTGAATAAAGGCCTCTCTTTCCCCACAGGGTTGTTTCACCGAGGCTTTTTTAATAATCAAACATCAGAAATAAGACATAGAGTAGTATAAGAGCAACATTCATCTCATTTATGGAAAATAGACAAGTAGAGAGCTGCTGTATATATTCATATTATTCTTCCAGTGCTGCTTTTTTCATTTGTGTATGTGTACACAAAAAAAAGAAATACATGCTGAATGTAATCATATGTTTGAAAGAAAATCATGTGCTCTTCTTTCTCTTCTATCAGGCCAGTGCTGTGATGTAACTGTAAAGTTGTCTTGAATATTTAATCTTAGCTGTGTCTGAGAGAAACTTTTTGTATTGCATCATTTTTTCTTAATGAATGTGTATGATTAAATAAAGTTTAAAGGATGTCTGTGCCTCTGACTTTTTTTTTTACTTTAAGTCCTAAAAGGAAAGGTAGAGCAATATTAGAGATCCAAGTAGTTCTAAAAATGCTTTTCTTTTAGGGAAATTTGCATTAAAATTGTCTTGCGTAAAATATTATGTTGAAATTTTTAGGGGGTCATAACTGATTAAAAAGATTTAGAAAAGGCGATTTTTTGGCCCAACGAACTTCTCTTAATTTTTTACCATTTCTATTTTTTTTTCTTTTAGACCTCTATTTATATATAATATGAAAAAGGTGTACTTTTTTTCAAAAGGTTACATTTTAAAAAAATAAGTGAAACTCCTGCCTTAATCTATTAATCAAGGTGTATTATTCCCCTAAATGCAACCTAATAGAAAAAAACTAAGCAATTTTTTTTTTAATTTTATTTTTAAAAATGTATAAAACGAGAATAACACGGGGAAAATATTTAATAGTTATGGTAACTGTGTTGGTAAGTTCGCATTTGTGTTTATAACAGAGAAATAACTCGAATAACTTTAACGAAAAATTTTGCTATGGTACGTGAATGCAAATATTAGCAGTTATTAACGCGTTGTGTTTGTGTCTGCCATGTGGTTTGTGGCGCATATAATTTGCTATTCTTCAGGCCGTATCAGCGGGGCTTCATTAGAGAGCAGTCCTGTTTAATTGAGCAGCTCTGACTCCGCCCTGTCGAGCTCTTCCCGGTGTACGCTTTATGAGAAAAGAAGTGCGTCTCTTTACGTTGGCAGTATCCAATCAGAGCTGTCAATGCAAGTCGTTGACCGTGGCGATGTATGTGTTGTGTGGTGGATGCTACGAGGAAGGCTAGACAGGCAGTATGGCGGAGGAGGGCAGTGTGTACGAGTTAGAGAGGTTTGAAAAACAATTACAGAGTTTGTTGAGCCGCTACACAAGAGATGATTTGCGGGCCGACAGTAAACCGTTCTGCTTGGACTTTTGCAAGGTAAGGAGTCGTAGCTAAAGTTGGTGACAGGGTTGTTGTCGAAGATAAGAGCATATATGTTAGCCGACTCCCCTCCCCCAGAACTGGCCGTTACACGGCTAGCATTAGCTGTTAGGCTCGTTAGCATCTAGCAAAGGAGTCGTAGTAGCTTTTAAAACAAAGGCGTTATCGAAACGACTGTTACATGTTATGTGTGATTACCCGGAGATAAATACAAATGACTTATGGAGGTGCTTAAGTTTGTTGATTAGTCATGTTTTGACAATGATTGTTCACTGTAGAGTTAGCAGGCTAACTCGGCTATTTGCTTTAGCCTGCTGCCCAGCTAGCCCATATCTTGCCTAGAGGTTAGCATATTTGGTAGGCTGAATGTTTACCAAACTGACAGGACAACATTTAACAAGTTTGCTTCACGTTTGGTAATCATTCAACTAGAAATATACATAGTTGACAGTAGATAGCATGTAACTTAAGGTTGACATACGAAATGCTTTCATTATTAAGCATTTGCTTTGAAGTCCAACACCGAGTGTTGCTGTATATCCCATTTCAACCCCCAGGAGCAACATGACATGACTGTTGATATGCTTTAATGACAGATAATGTTAAAAAAATTTGGTTGCACAAGATGTCGCACCTAAATACCTCATTATGCTATAACATCGGAGGAATGAAGACTAGCAAGAACATCTTGTCAAAAAGAGCATTCAAATGTTTGTTGTTGGGGATTGCTGTTATATCCTTAACAGTAAAAAAATATAGTTTGTCACAATGAGGTTATTATGCCTCATAACTTGATATAATTTCATCTTTTAATATACTGTAGTTGTAATGATTGGACAAATGCCTAAAAAGCCCTGTTGTCGTTTACAGAATTTTAGTGGCACAAAAGAGTGATGTCTTGGATATCTACTGTTTGAAGGCATTGTGTTTCAGCAATTTGACAAGTCAACTATTTTGCATAATGCAGCACTAAGTGTTACATTTAAGTGGCAGACTCTCCCTGATTTATATAGTTTACCATTATACATTATGGAATAAAAATTGTATTCTAATGGAAAGCTGCTGACACAACTGTTCCAGTCAAAACATTGTTTGTGCCAGGACTTTGTTCGCTGTAAAATAAACATTTTATTTGAGCAATAAAATAAAAGGTGTGGCTTATCACTGCTGTATTCCTATGTATTCCTATGTATTGGTTGCTGTATAAGTAATATATTAGCTGGACAGCAGCTTGTTTACTTTTGGTTTTTAATGCAAGAATACACAGGTATGGGGCATTAACTAATGATTATTTTTAATGTCATTTTGCATATAAATTCTTTATAGTTTAGTATAATATTAGAACATTGTGAGAAAATTGTCCTTAAATGTCTCCTTTTACAGATGAATACCTTAAAATCTCAAATATATATTCTGTAATTTAAAACAGAGAAATGCAGAACAGTAAAAAATCCTAATGGTAAGTTTTTGTAGGTATTTGTGCTTAAAACTCAGAATAATTTGTCAAAACCTGTCGCAGCATCATCTTTCATCTGTGGTTAAACATCTAGTGTTATCTGAGACATGAGCATGCTTAATGACAAAAACTGTTTATTTTCCTCGTAACTTTGTGGGTGGCTTACCTTTTTTGCCTTCTTTGTGCAGCTGGTGGAAGAGTATGCTTCTCGCTGGCAGGTGCCACTGCCTCAGCTCAGGATCCTTGGGATAGCTCTGTGCTACTTCACTCAAGCCTCCACCTTCTTCACATCAAGCTGTGATCATGTGCTCCACACACTCAGTAGTCTGGCCCTGTAAGTACAAAATAATCAAATATACTGTTTTTAGTCATAAGTAATTTATCAACAGCCCTGAAACAACAGCAGTAACAAGCAATTCAAACTAAAGAAATGGTACTTGTTCTAATGGTACTAAAGAATGGTACTTGAATGCTGTGATTGAGAAGGGTTTCCAAAAAAGTTATCCTAGTGTTAGCTAAAGTGTTAGCTAAAAAGTATTCTAGATTGAATAGGACCATAAATAAATAAATACAGTTGTGTTTAGTCCTTCTCTAATCTGCTTGTTTACATTTCTTATTCATAACTCATGCTCAAGATAGTTAGCATGATATCATTTATAACTACAAGCTAGTTGGCAGTAGGACAGTGGTGACAGGGGCATTGTCGAGACTTTTTGTTAAAGTTTATTCTTCAAATAAAAAAAAGACACAAGATTTGATAGACTGTGTATCTTTTACTGTTGTCTTCCTGATTTGTTCATATTTTTGCTTTACTGTCTCAGCTTCATATTAAATGAATAACACTGCCTGAGTTAACAGGCCTTGCTCACTGAGCTTTTGAAAAAGTCCCTTGAAAACATCAGATATTATACATTACCAGAAAAACTACATTCTTTTAAATCGCTTGAATGAAGAAATCAAGAATATTTACAAATTTCAATATTAAACCTGTTTTTTTTGTGCTTATCAACCACCCCAAAGTATTCTTGTATATTGATTAAATAGAAATTTCGATTTATGTTTGTTGGCTCATGCAGCTGAATTTATGAGCCAGGAAAAACCCTGGTGTGCTGCCAGCTGTTGACTCTCATCAAGTCTATCCCGGGGTTTCCCTCAGCTTCCCATTTAAATGCATTTCTCATCCTTTGTCTAGTTATCACTATTAGTGTCTTCAGTTCCAAACAAACTATTGAAGTTCGGTGAATACTTTAAGTAAAGTAATGAAGTAGGTTTAAACTGCTTAAACCTGGATTTGAGGATACAGGCCAAACAAGTTTAATCTATTCACAGGAGTGTTTTTGAGTTACTGCTGTTCTTTGATGAGAAGGACTTCCATTCGGAGCCACTGAAACTCTTCACTGTTACATTCCAGGTGAGGATGACATCCAACACGTCCCCTATTAAGCAAAGTAGTTTTTGTATGGTAACTAATTAGAAACATAAGTTTAAGTTGATTATTTAAAATTGTTCATAACATTGTCCTATTTGATGATAGTACTTTTAATACATCATTGATATGATAGCACCTCAAGAAACAGTTTTTGTCCTCTTGCTCTCTCAGGAATGTCATTCGGCTCTTGCAAGGCATCAGAATGTTCATTTACTTCAGGTTGAGCGTTTGGTTCGGGGCGGCTGGCTTTGGGCCTCCCCAGCCTTACAGGCAATCCTCAGTGAGTCCAGTTTACCTCAAAGTGAAGGTAGGTTCTTGTATGCCCAGCACTGGTGTCATTACCCTTCTTAAGATTGATTACTCTAAACTGTTACCTTGGAGATGACTCCTGTGCATGTACGCATTAATAATTAATGGACCAATCATTGCTCGGATTTTTTTCAGCATATTACCCAGTACTTATCATAAAATATTCCTTTTAAAAACATAAGTCAAAATTTTTGTGCATCTCATGTTAAAGCATAAATTATCACTGATAAATTGTTAATGTAGTCTGGAGATCATCTAAATATCACTGCTTGAAAATGGTTTGTTGTTAGTGTTTTTTTTCTTGTTATTCCTGCTGATCTCTTAAACACTAGCAATATATATATATATAAAAAACTGAAACCATATCTGTCTCTCTTCTGGTTTAACTATTCCTCAGTGGATGAATGCATCAGCTCTGAGCTGCCAGTGTTCTTTGAGCTTCGGGTGCGCTACCTCTTATCCTGTAAGCGGGTCAGTGAGGCTATGGCCCTGGCTAAGTGTTGTGCTTGGCATCCGACAGCAGGAAAACACTTGTTCTTCCTCCAGGTCTACCTCACGTGGCTTTTTAAAACGTCACAGTATGACAGCCTGCACAATGAGGTGGGTGGGCTGTTGCGTGCTGTAGGCCAGCATGTCTTTCTGTCAAATTCTGTAAATTTTTGCTACAATTGGTTGTTAATTTCTTAAACTTGTGCCTTATGTATGAGATTCTCCAAGGCCAAACTGATGCTATTATTGTCCTGTTTTTAGGTCGCTAACTTTAATGGCAAAGATGCAATCAACATCATCTGTAGCTTGGAGTGTGAGGAAAAAGATGAGTTGTTGCTAGCCCTCAGCAGAGCCTTCCTCTCCCAGCAGCTCCGCAGGGGAGATATGTACTATTTATGGTAAGTAACTTAAATTTGATTCTAATTTAAGGAGAAGTCAGTTTAAAACTCAAACTGAGATCTATTTAAGTGTTACTTGTATATTTTTTAATCCCTGTCAAACGAAGCATTAAGAACAGTCTGTACTGCTATTTTTGCAGTGACCTTGTCTTCATTTGGAGTAAACTTCATCGGCGGTTGAAAACATCCAAACATACTCTACTTGAGGAGAGTCATCAGCTGATGCTGTCAGCCACCAATGTCAACTCAATCTTCCCTTTCATCAGAGCCATAATGCAAGAAGTAAGACTTAGTTTTGTGAATATTTATGAAATCATGTTTTGAAAATTTAAATGAATGTGTCAGTATGGCGGATATAGTGTTGTTTCGATTGTTTAACAGTTAATTCCTTTGTACATTACTAGCTTGGTGAAGATGGAATCCAGTTCTGTGTGGAGCTTTGCGCTAATGCCCTTGAGTCTTGCCTTCCCTGTGATATCATCACCAAGTCACTGATCTACAAAACCATTGCCGGCCTGCTACCTAATGATCTGGAGGTTTGCCGTGCATGTGCTCTTCTTGTCTTCTTCCTGGAACGCACTGTGGAGGCCTACAAGATTGTATACCTTCTTTATATGCATCCTGATCAGGAGTACCACGTGGAGCACAGCCCCATCAAAAATCACATTCGCTTTGAAACCCTGCAGGTATGGTATTTATGTGTCAAATCATGTCATAGAAAATGCATAGTCAGGGGTTTCAGATTTTTCATATGAGCACTTTCTATTCCTCCTCAGGTTTTAAAGAAGGACCTGTATTTTGACCCGGAGTTTTGGAACCTCATTGCTTTACGGACCAATTGTTTGAAGCTGATGAGTGAGAAGGTGGTCAGTGCTGCCCTCGAGGAAATTATGGAGGACAAATGGATCCTTAACTACTGCACCAAAGAACCTGCCTCTAGATTAAGCACATCGGCATGTCAGAAAGAAAATAAGGCGGCAGCTAAGAAGCGGCACCATAAAGAAGACAGACGCCATAAAGAGGATACTGATACTTCCCCCAAAAGATTAAAGGTGGGCCCAGGCAGAACACGACTAAATGTTGACAACACTGCAAAGAGGAAAGGCAACCAGGGATCACGACCTTTAAAGGTTACGTCGTCTGTACCTTTGAGGCGTTCATTTTGGCAGCTTGACAGACTACAGGACAATGGGGGACATGGAGAACTGAGACGCACCACACGACTCTCAGAGAAGAACCCACCAAAACGAAGGATTAGAAAACCCAAGTGGCTGTTAGACTCAGGAACTCTGGAAGAAAATAATGTTCCTCCTAAGATCAAAAAGCATGGATTGAAACATCAAAAGCACCATCAACCATCTGTCGAAAAAAGGTCTGACACTGGTCAGATCAAGAACAATGCAAAAGAGAAACCCTCAGTAATCTCTACTACAGTGGCAAGGGAAAACAACAGCAGCAAACACCAGAAAGGATTTTCTTTGGACTGTCTTCAACCAGCTGCCCCTCCACAAGTAATTCTTGAGCTCTCCCTACCAGACAATGAACTGATGGGTACATTTATTGAGGACACTTGCAACAGACAGAGGGGTTTCCCTCAAGTGCTTCTTTACAAACCTACAGTGAAGTTTCCCACCACATCTCAGCCTGCGAAGACTGTACATCGCAAAGAGGTGATTCTTAGAGCACGGGATCCAGCTATGTTTATACAACAATTACACTGTTATGTTCGAAGGCAGAAAGGAAAAGGTAATGGGTCAAATGTTCAAGGCTCAGTATCAACAATCACACGCTCTTCTGTGCAAGGAAGTCCCCCAAAAGGTCCACAGAGAAAGCTCTGTGAAAAGCCTGCCTCTGATAGGAAAGGTGTAAATGCCTCTCAGACAACAGCAGCATCTAAAGTTTCGGAATCCCAAGTTACAGAAAAAGTCCTTCAAGTTGAAACTACAAAAAGAGTCTTACAAAAGACATCTTCAGCTAGAGAGCTTTCTGAAAAGTCTGCTGTTGAGATGAAAGTAACTGTTGCTTCAAAAACACCAGCAGCAAAAGCAACTGAATCCCCGGTTTTAGATATGGTCTGTCAAGCTCAAAGCACCGGAAAAGTCTTGCAAAAAAAGACAAGAGAGCTCCCTGAAAAACATGCTGCTGAGACAGAACTTACCAATACATTACAGGCAGCAGCAGCAGAAACTGAAGTGACAGAAGCACCAGTATTAGAGAAGGTCCTGCAAACAGGAGAGCTCTGTGAGGAGTCTGCTGTTGAGATGAAAGTCACCATTGCATCACAAACCCCAACAGCAGGTAAAGTGACTCAATCCTCAGGTGTAGATAGGGTTTCTAACACAGAGACAGTAAAAGACCCCTCAAAAACCACAACTTCAGCAGAGGTACTGCAGACCTTAACTTTGGGCAACAGTCAAATGGAAGTTACTGGGAAAATCCCTCCAGTGTCCAGTATTGCCAACACAAATATTGGAGCTGATGATACCATGCCCACACAGACTCTAGATGTTGTTGTAAGAGATGGGAAACGGCTTGAACTTAAGTCCCCAGAGGTCCTCAGAACTGTCAGCAGCATTTCTGAAGTGGACGTTTCATCCAAACTCTCACAAGGAGAGCTACCTTTTGAAAACGACACATGTCCTGGAGGAACAGTGCTCACTGGTTATACTTCAACAGATCAGAACAGCATAAATGATATATCTGCTCTGACATTAGTAACAGAAATGGTTACTGAACTTTCTCCTGAAACACTCATTCAGAAACAAACAGCTCTGGATGACAGTATCCCCAAGGAGTCAAGGGCTGGAAATAAAGTGCATACTACTTCCAGCCGCACTGTACCAGAACTCAGGGCTTCTGCAGTTGCTGATGTCCATGGGGAGACAGTGGAAACTGTGGATATTGAAGCAGAAACACCTGAGAACAGTGAACCTGTGGAATCAGAGGAGTCCAAGCTCGAGTACTGTTGTACATTCTGCAACAAGGTCTTCAAGGGAAGTCGTGTTGTAGCACATGCTATGTTTCATTACCGTAAAGACGAGTGCATGTTTTGTGGGATAACGTTTAAGGATGATCTTTTGGCCATGATGCACTTGTCTGATCATATTGAGAAGCTAAAAAAGAGCAAAGAGTCGGCTGGTAACAGTGCCCAAGAAAACTGGGTCTCTGAGACCAAAGATATCTCCATACCTAAGACCTCTGCCAAAGCTAAGGCCACAAACATGTCTTCTGGTCACCGTAGCAGTGGGAGACCAAAACAGTCTGCTGTTTGTGAGAAATCAATAAGCCTTCGAGATTCAACTCCACCTGGATCCAGAAAGCTGAGATCCAGTGACAAACCAGTGGAACAAAAGGAGAAGAAGCAAAACCTGTCAGAGCACCTTAATAGTGAAACTCCAATTCGTAGAGTAAATGGGCATATTGGCAAAAAGATAAAGTTTGACAGACCAAAAAAAGGCACCTTAAACTCTGAAGTCAAGCATCCACACACATACCAGGAGAAAGCTAAAGAAAATACAAGTGATGGAATTGAGAATCCTAGGTTGCAAAAAAAACTAGATACAGAGATGGATAGTGCAACTTCAGCTCGGATGGACAAGAAATTAAGCTGTTCTACTGACTGTACATCAAAGGAGACTGAATCTCTGCAGGACATAGAGATAGCTAAGAAAAATGTGGAGATACAAAATAAAGTTTGCTGTCCTGTGAATAGCTGTGCCTGGTTTACAGACCCATCAAAAAACCGTGTTGCACTCTTATACCATGCTCTCGAAGATCACTATGGGGAGGTCAAACCTTTGGAACTTGCATTCCGTATTGGAAATAGCAGATGTAGTATTTGCATGAGGGTTCTGTGGAGTTTTGAACATTTTCAGCACCACGTTGAAAGACACAAACTTACTCCTCGGCATCCTTGCCTTCATCAGGGTTGCACTGCCAGGTTTAAAACCGGAATGGAAATGAGACGCCACGCCAGAAGGCACAGTCCGCTGCAGGCAGTGTGCTGCCTTCCTGGTTGTTCTCAACTATTTATTTGTCTCTGGGCACTGAACCTTCATGAGAGAGAGCATTATGCTTCCAAACCCACTAAACCCGACAAGAACACAAACGATCGAATTGGTGACAAACAGAATAAGACGCCGGCTGGGAAGAAACGACTGGACCAAAAGCCAGAAGATGAAACTGCTACCACTGCTGTAAATAAGACTGTGAGCCTCAAGGCTACTCGAAAGTCAAGAGGAGAAGCACAAGACTCATTAACAGGAAAAAATGTTCAGGCTCCTTCACCCAATACTCTCAGAGCATCTCTGTTGAAACCAGAGTTAAAAGGAAGTAATGACTCCCAAGATTCACATGTCTTGAAGAACCTCTCCAACAAGGACACCTCTGCACAGCCTGCTGGCCCTAATCTGAGATTAAGACAAACACTAAGAAATGTCAATGCTGCAAGTACAGCACTTGGAGCTTTCAAAAGTCACAAAGTCATCTCATCGTCATTGTTAAGACACAATTTCAAAGTCAGGCACAAATTCAAGAAAAAGCAGGTCAAAGTGAGCACTAAAGGTCCTAAACGAAGAGGGCGTCCTCCAAAGTCAAAGAAAGCTGTTTATGATGAAAACACTGCTCAGCTTGCCAGCTGCTCTGAAGCAGCAGAGCCCTCAGATTCAAGCAAGGAGTTAACAAAAGAAAAGAAGAATCAGCAGGTCAGTGATGTAGCCAAAGCAGCAGAAACATTAACTGATGAATCAAAATCCAAGAAATCAATTAATAAGCAGGTTAAGAAGAATCAAGTTGAACAGAAGGGGGTCTCAAATAATTCATCTTCATCTGTTGTGACAGCCAGCAGTTCAAATCAACCAATCAGCACCACCTTAGCAGACAAAACTCAGGAGTCAGCTGTGGTCAAAATGAAGTTGCATAAAATGAAAAAATGCAGTACGTCTAAAAAAATTGGTCTTCATACTACTTCTTGCAAATCCAAGAAACACAAGGTCACAAATGTCAAAGCCAAAACAGAGATTAGGAAAAGAATTCCTCTCAAAGAACCTGGAGAGAGCTTGCCTGCCTCGAAAAAGCTTGCCAAGTCAGATTCTGTTGTCCCACAGGCTGAGGCCAAAGCATCACCAGCAACAGCAGAAAATCTTGCTGATGAGGAGGGAAAATCAGATGGAAAAAACACAGACTCAACACAAAACTGCTCAGGTAACTCTGTGCCTGCTGCTCCAGCTAACTGTTTAAATGAGATAACTTCATCACCCTCCACTCCAGGAGAGAAAACACAGAAGGAAACAGCAAAACAGAAGCCAAGAAAATCAGATAAAAAGAAAAAAGAAGGGAAGAAAGAAAAGAAAACTCATACTGCTTTCTCCAATGCAGGCAAGACAAGCAAGAAGCACAAATATACCAATATAAAAGGGGACCAAAAAACATTCAAGGAAAAACATCCATGCAAAGATGCTGTCAAAAGATCTGCTTTGAAGAAAACAGCCAAGTCTGAATCTGTGAACAAACAGGTTGAGGCTAAAACAGCAGCAGAGAGCTCTCCTGATGTGGAAGGAAAAGCAGAAGAAACATCAGAGACAATACTTGACAGTTCTTTTTACTCCACCCCTGCAGCCACATCTCGCGACTTAAATGAAATGACTCCTCCATCCACTGCAACCGAAAAGATCATAAAAAAGGTGACAAAGAAGGAAAATTCAAAGAACTCTCATCCCACGAAAAACTCAGATCCTAACAAAGCAAACAAGAAGCGAAAGGTTGCTCATGAAGAAGGTGACACAAAGACTGTGAAGAAGAAATGCAAAGATCAGAGTGTTTCATCAGAATCTAGAAAGTCAGATATGACAAAACCTGAGGTCCAACCACTAACTGAGGTCAAGGCGGAGGTAGCAGAGAGCTCTGTAGTTCAGGAAGGAAAATCTTCAGGGGAAGAACCACAAGCTACAACTAATGGCTCTGGTTACTCTGTGGTAATGAATGGACAAGCTGCAACTGAAGACGCGAAACCTGCAGTGCGCAAGGACACTCTCGAAAAGTATAGTAAGAGGCCCTTCATGCGACCGCCACCCACAGCATACCTGGACGAGAAGTACATCACCATGCCAAAAAAAAGGAAGGAGTTGTCGTTTTTCCCGTCGTTTCAGATAAGTCCCATTTCTGAGCAGATAAAAGTTACAACAGCTCTGCAGAGACAACGATGTGCCAACTGTTTCGCTACGTTCAACAGTGCTGAGGACCTGCAGAGTCACCTCCAACTACAGAAGTGCTCAAACCTCTTTGGATTTGACTCTGATGACGAGGGTGAGTCCATGTTCATTATTATTGAAATCTGAAGTAAATTAAAATGTCAATTCTGCATGTTCTGATGTTGTGAATACTGCTCTGTTATTCAGTATGGTAATAAATGATGCAAATACAGAACTTTATTTGTTAAACTGCAATTTTCAGGAGTTGTGTCATTCTCTTCTGATGTGTCTCCCTTTTTCCTGCCTCAGGCAACAGTTTAGCATGCTGATCGAAGTCAAAGTGAACTGACATTTTGGATGCATAATAGACTGGACCCGTGGACCTGCATGGAGCCTCTGGATGGATTATACCTCAACGGATTAGTGCCCTGTGGATGACCCTGCCACGGGCAACTGAGAAGTGGCAGGTTTACCTGACTTTTACTGCAGCATGTGCCTGTAAAGCGAGCGGCCAGAACACATGGACTAGCCAATCAATAAAAGACAACTGAACTGATTCCCAGTCAGACTGTTAGCAGAACAGCTAGTACTGAAGTGCCTGCTCTGGAACCGCCATGCTGTTCCCAGCTGCTTCACCTGGTATGGAGATTAAGCATTATGGCTTTGAGACTGGACTCTTGAAAGCTGTGAAAAAAAAAAACTGATGTAAGATGAAAAGGCTGCTCCTGCTTTCACTAGGATACATATTTTTCACATCAGTAAGCCATATAATGCCAATTTTTTGCTTTTTGCACTCTGCTCATTAAAATTTCTCAGTCAGTTTCTTTCTGCTTAAATTCTCAAAGTGATGGAATTGTACCATTAATGAAACAAAAGTGTTTCATTGATACATGCTATCCATGTCACCATCCTAAGGTTACATGAAATGTAGACTGAGTCTAAACTTTGAAAAGCTGTAAGATTGCTGTATCATGTTTTGATTTTTTTTTAATGTACAAGTCTTGTTTAAATACTAATTGTATTTCTCACACAAAGTTCCCTATGAGGTTATTAGGTCTGTGTTTGTCCTCACCATGAATAACCAGTAGGGGTCAGTGTGCACCACAAATTTTTTTGAACTGAAGGACTTTTACATACAAAGCTGCTCCACTGTATTTATCACTGATACAAACTCAAGAAATGGCTTCACTTCCAGTCATATCCATCGAGCTGTATTTCTTTTAGCAATAATAACCATAAAATGTGCCAGTATCCTCCTGCTATGTTGGCGGATTCTGCCATTGTCAGACAGGCTCTCTCAATCATGTTCACACTTTTATTCGCTGTCAGTGGAGCAGCTGACATTCTGGCTTATGCTCATATTTTCTCAGTTAAACATAGATTTTTTCAATTTTAACTATACTGCCTGTTCAAGACCGTAAAGACATTGTGATCTCTCTTTTAGGGTGTATCCTTCAAAGAAAAACTGTCGTTAACTGCTACAGTTTGGAGTGTTATGGGGAGGCCACACAAGTCTTTTGTGTTTAGCAGCAGTAGGTTATATTTATTTATGTTTTATTTTCTATCTTTTGTAAATATTTGAAGAGTTTCAATGGCTTATTATATAAGGGGATGTTGGAGCTGGGTTTATATTTTGTTCTTGAGGAAAAAATAAACATTTCAAATGGCATCTATTTTGTGGACCTTTCAGTGGTATTTGTTACATCAGAGAAGTCGATGCTTGACATCAGAGGAAAGAGCAGTTTATTCCAAAGAATAAAATGATTCAGTACACTGGCAAGAGATAAGACACAGCAGTTTTGGACACTGGACTGTAGAGAATGTATTGAATTATGTCTCGAGTGTTTGTGATTGATCAAACACCAGATAAATCTTCAGCCATGCCTACCTTAGTCCAGTGTCATCTGACCAAATCAAATTTTTCTATTCAACATATGAATCTACTCAAAAGTTAAAACTAGGGAGTGGAAGGGGCATAAATTAAAATGTTGAAAAGGTTCTTCAGCCAAGTTTTTAGCTGGTGTATAAATAATCATCTTACGGGAATCGAGTTCATAAGAGGCCATTTCAAACCTTAGCTTTCAGTGCCTGCAGCCCCTTCAAAAAGCAACAGTTTTTCATTATATATTTTAAATACAGAGTTTTGCACCAATTTGAAAATCAGCAGGGCAGAAAAAATCTCTGGTTATCTGGATTTGAAACACAGGCACGCAGAGGGACAGTTAAAAGTCCCACTCCTCTTGAAAATATGTTGTGATTTACTGTAGTGGAAGGGTTTATTTGTTCGAAATTTGAAGATTAGAGGACAGTATTCTGAAACTTATCATTATAGTCACAGAAGTGTTTGAATTTGAATGGCTTTTTTCTGATTTGAAATAGAAGCTGAACCAACTGCTGCAGTAAAAGGACCTGTGTTTCCATCATCTGTGGCTGTGCAGACTCTGACTTTCACTGCCTGAGACAGCATTTCAGGGTGACTTTCTGGCAACGTGAGGGAATATTTTGGACAGTGGAATGTAGTGATACTGTGAAATCAATCCTATCTCTGTCAGTCATTTCCAGTATAGCATCCAAATCGGACATTAACCCTGCCTAGGCTCAGACAGTTGTATAATTTCTTGATTTGGGGCAGTTGGTTGTGTTCGACAAATGCGTAAGTAAAATGGGATAAATAAACATGCTTAGGTAGCTCAGGCTGTCTGTGGCATTGATCTGCTATTAATCACTGAGTGGACAGAAAAGACAAAGATCAAGTGGTGAGGCCGTCCAATAGACAGACAGTCACAAGGGCCAGACAGAAAGGCGATCTCTTTGTTTTCCATCTTGGTCAATATTGTTTATTGTGGTAGACACTAACAGAGGGAGGGAAGAGAGGAAACAGGAGAACACAGAGTCAAGTTCCCACCCATAGGTCTGTATGTGTGTGTGTGTGTGTGAGATGAGGGGTGGAGGTAGCCTACTTTACACTGGATTGTCATCTGAAACATGAG
>JAPZDV010000017.1:2753848-2790500 GCA_029814665.1 Acanthurus lineatus | reverse complement strand
GCAATAAATCTTCATCCTAAAATTTAATGAATTTTTTTGAGCCCCAAAATATTTTTTAAAGCTTTATATATGTTTTAATTTTTTTTGTTTGTTTTTTTGTTTTGCAGTGCAGGCAAAACAGACAACCAAAGACATTAATCAGTTTCTCCATGGTAATTAATTGGTTGGAGTACAGACGTGAATAGTTTCATACCAACACAATATTTAGTTATGGTATCAACTTAAATACAATATTTTACATTTACACATGATTCCACCTTCAAAATATCAGTTTTAAATATGAAAAAAATGATTTAAATATTTACAAATAATATTACTTAGAGTGTGTAAAGTTAAATTAGAAGAACTAGAACTGTACCTAAGTTTTACCATCAATCAGTTGTGTTTGGATTCAGCCATGTATGATTAATATCTTTGAAGAGCAGCACTGCAGGAGAGACAAGGTGGAACCGGAGGATATAATTATTGTTTGGGAGTGTTTAAATTAGCGTTTAATATAACGGGATCTGCCTTTAAACCTCTACTCTGTCGGGTGAGGGGAGCTGATCCAGCTAAGATTTTTTTTACTTTTTTACTTATAAGTCCAAATAAAACACAAAACAAAACAATAATTTGCAACAAGAGCTTCACTCATTTCACTGTAGATGCAATTGACACAATCTGTTTACCAAAAATAAAATCAAGTTTTGGAAACAGCTACTGGTGCCTTGGACCAAAGAAAGATACCATCACCATTACCACCTTTAACTCCACACATAAGGCCCTGGCAACATCATCTCTAACGTGATTTATACAAATAAATCCTTCAACCTCTCAAATAATTCATGACTCAAGGCTGCCAACTTGTGAAGCTGACTACAGCTTATTTAATCAAAAAAAAAAGAAGAAGCAGGGAGTCTGGTATGTTATTATTTAATTCCACTTTCCATTTCACACAGTCATGAGTGGTGTCTCTGCAGCATGTTGGTGGTTGACTATCGTGCTTGGACATGTTGTGACAGGGATGAATGCTGGCTCAGAGTCTGATTTGTCTCTCCCGCCCTTGCTGTCATGCTTTCAGGCAGACATCCGGTATGATTTGTCGCTTCCAGTCAAGATCGTGTTATTTGTAGTGGGTAAAAAGCTAACACATGTAAGACAGTTCCAGAAAGTCAAATATCTTTTCTCATGTTCCCTCTCTGGCTGAGATTATTCCACTTTTATGAGCTCTACTGCTTGTGGTTTTTGGCATTTTTGTCTCACTTGGAATCACTCTTGTCCTCCTTTTTGTCAGGGCACAGACAGCACTAATAAAACTCCTTAAGTGCTGCTTGTAGTCTTGTAATCCATTACATGAAAAGGTGTAGCGTCAACTTCCTGCCCTCCTGTCAAGAGTCTCTTCCTCCCTCTTGCCCTTTTGTGAGGACAAGAGGTTTCTAGCCGCACGTTGAAGAGCGAGACATGGCGGCATGTGCAGTTTTGCTCCTCTGTCTGCCTGCGATCAGCTAATCCCAATCAGGCCTCATGTATTTGGGGATGCACTGGCAGACTTGCTGGCTGTAGTAAAAACCAGACTGGCACACAGGTCTGGGCTGTCTGCAAGGCAACCTGTAGCAGCTAGATAGATAGATAAATAGATAGATAGATGGATAGAGAGAGAGAGAAGTAGAAAGATGGAAGGAAAAGCCATAAAAAATGGAGATCAAGAGGGAGATGGAAAGAGGGAGGTGAGGTAGGAAAGACATAGTGAGACATGGGTGGAGAGAAAGAAAGGGTGAGGTTTAGAGGAAAAGAAAAGAAATAAAAAGACACCAGGGAGATTATACTCTCTTGGCATGGCAGCTATTGATTATTCAGATTTGCACTTCCCTTTTGGATGAACCTTGATCCAAGTTGTGTTTGTGTGTGCATCAAAGGCTTTTTGTTTGAGAAAAGGATGTGGGAAAAGGAGAGGAAAGGATAAGGTCAAATTCTGGAAACTCCCCTCTTCAAAGTCACAGTAGGTGGGTAGACTTCTGTTGTGCCAAGTCTTGTGACTAAAAGTTGAATTAAACATGAAAAAATAGACCAAATGGTGTTAAGAAGGAAGTGAGTATGTTGTTGCTTGAAAATAATGACTCACCCTGCCTTGGCTGTATTAAACAGCTGGTTGTGGCTGCACTAGCTATCAAAAGTCCTTGCTGTATTTTTAGAACTTCCTTTAACTTCTTCTGTAGTATCAGTTGGCTTTAAATTAAGGGAATTATATAAGTGAATTAATACATTTATTGCTAGCAAACACAACATTTCTGCTTAAAGTCGATGTAGCGCTTCTATCTTGATTAATGTGAAGTATCTGATTAGGCTAACCTAGCTAGCATTGGCGGTTTGCTAGCTAGCGTTTGATAATTGGACGTTTTTGGAACATTTTTTTATACCTTGAGGTACGTTGTGTTATATTTATTTAATTTGATGTATTCACTTGTATTTAATAACAGAATTTAAGCAAGTACGCAATAAAAAATGTCCACCTTATGTCATCGTGTTGTTACCTAACGTTTAGCTAGCATGCTAAAGTTAGGTTTGACAGTTGGCTATTTAGCTAATTCATTTTACTACAATAGCCATACCTGGAAGCTAGCTTGAAGGTGGATGTAGATAATAAGCAAAATACTACAAATATTAGCAAACAAGCTTAAATTACAAGGGACAGGTTTGTGTCATTTGTTTATTTTAATTAAATATTTATAAATCTCCACTAAGTTAGCACTTAGGATAAACTGAGGTAAAGTTTGAAGTGCACTGTCTGTGGGCTAAGAAGCTGAGAAAAATATCTAAATTTGACTTAGCTTATTTATTTGTATGTTAGCTTTTCTAGTTAAAAAAATAGTGATCACAGGGACAGACATTTAAGGAAATCTAGCTCATACTCAGTCTCGGTTGGAGCACAGATCTAATTTATTTCAGCTCTCTTCAGATGAGAAAGTGCAAGAAACTGCCATCCAAGCCCACTCGAGTGTGTGTCCATGAACTTTCCCACATATGTTAAGCTACGATTAGAAGTCACTCATATCAAAGCTTATGTTTACTTATGTGTTTTTTCTTGAGGCTGTCACTCCATCTGTCTCTAAGCCTGTCTGCCTGTCTGATGGCTGCTCTGCTCACTGTCATTAAGTTGACCCTGTCTCCCTGTCTGTCTCTCTGCAGGCCTCTTGGGTCAGAGCAAGGTCGATGTCTTGCATGCTGACTGTGGGAACCGCAACATGCATTCAAAACACGCACACGCAGCTGAGACCATGGTTGAGTGTTTCGGACACCCTGTGTCCATAAAAGGTCATATGGAAACATGTGAACGAAAGAAAAAATGGAGAAAGAGAGTTTTTCTTTTTTCAGTTTGGAATGCATGATATGTCCATTGAGAGTTTGCTTGCTTTCTCCCCCTCTGACTGCCTCACTCATTCCTTCCTTACCCCTTTCTCTTACTGAGCTCCCAGGGCCAGTTGTGATGGCATCAAAGGGCCAATCGCCTGAACTGGTGCAGAAAACACAACACACAGGACCAGATCTCCCAGTGTAAGACACTGGCTTGGTAAGTAATTGATGAACTGACACACAGAAACAGTGCTTTAAGTTGCTGAGAATTGAAATCTAAATTTAAAGTTGCGTAAACATTTTTGTTTAAATTTCTATCCCTCAAATATGCTGTGCTTTAAATACATCAGTAATTTAGACTTTTGTAATTCTTAGACATAAATACAGTAAGTATGGGTTTTAATGACACAGCCTTTTTCAAAATCTTTCCTAGAACTTTAGGTTTACGTGATTTACATGTTGTGGCTTTTTTATGAGTAACTAAGAAAGGAGGAACAAATAATGCCAAGGAATTGTTTTGACGCAAACTGGAGACCAGACTTTCTTACTCATTCTTAAATTTATGTGGGTGCAATGACGCACTATTGTTTTAGCCAGCTTATGTGTCATGTACTGCATTGTAGGCACTATGGTTAAAAATTTGAGAATGGGTGTTTTTCTGCCAGTTAGAGACAGTGACAGCACTGATAAAATATTGTGATGTTGACAGAGGGGAATTTTCATCTCTGACTTAATGAGAATATTGCTGTCACAAGTGCAGACAGTACCACAATAATTCCAGTTTGAGAATTGATGCTGTCCCTTGTAGGGATGCAAGATAAAACATTTTAATGACAGTTTTTAAAATTTTTTTGCTTATTGGATTTTTGGATTGGTGCACAGGGAGTTCTACAAGTTCAGGGTCTAGTTGTCAAAAAAAAACAACAAAAAAACAGAGTGCGCATACTTGGGATAATTTTATGGCTCAAAGGAGACATCATTTCTTTGCTCTCCCCTTTGCACAGAGAGCTCAGAGTGATAAACTTAGATTCTCAGAGTTTTGCTCAAGGACACTTGACCATCATGAACACTGACTTCAAACCAGTCTGAGGACAGACGCCTGGGCCTCTTGCACACCTACCTGCAGGTGTTGGAGTTGAACTTCTTGCCTTGCAGCAAACACGAATGTGAACTCTCTCTGCATTGACACAGGCAGGTTTCGGGGTTCAGAGGCTGGTTTCGAGGACACTCTGCAGCACACATACAGCCACACAGCTCCTCATCCCACCGCTGGCCAGTAGGACACAACTTCCCCTCACCTTGACCTTCACACTGGCATTCACCTTTTAGTCAAAAGAGTTTAAAACAAACAGGAAGAGCAACAAAAATCAATCAAAAAGGTCAATCAAGCTTCATGAGCACAGATGAAGTACCCTTCTGTCTGTGTTGTCGAGCTATATGTTTGATGGTCGGGTTTTGACTTGCTACTACGGGGATTTGCATAAAGCCCTACTTCCCAAATCTTCTTGCTTGATTGCTTTCAGAATGACAGCCTTCAACTTAGCAGTGTGAAGGTCCTTGTTAAGCCAAGGTGAAGTGTGTGAAAAATAGAGAAGGTGTAGGTGTTTCTTTACCACTTTTGCACACAAAAAGATCTTTTGTTATCCATTCTCGGGCATTGGTCCGGACTCAGGGGTCCGAATTCTCTGGTAAACAACAACAGTGATGTAAATATTTTTTTCCTTACAGGTGTCGTGGTCCAGTTTCCAGCCTGGATCGCAGCTGTCCTCAGTGAGTCCATTTCGACAGATGCATTCACAGGTGGACTTATCCAGAACCCTGTGGGGCCCACAAAGAGCCAGCAGACCTGAATCCAGAGCCTCTGGAGAACACATGCAAAAGAGGTAAAAAATGATATTTAGTTCTTGTTCCAGCTTTGTTTTGTCTTTCTGTAGTCATTGGCAGTGCTGGCATGTCGGGCGGCCCATCACTTTACTCCAGTTTGAAATATATCTAAACTTAAAACAGACTGCTATGAATCTGTTAGCAAACACTGATGCTCGAGATGACGAATCTTACTAACTTTGATGATCTTGTGATTTTTTTCTGAAGCACCACTGTGAGATTGTTCTAGGTGAAATATCTGAAGAACCGTTTGATTGACTACCCTGAAATTTGCATTAGATATTCAAGCTCTTTAGAGGATAAATTCTAAAAGCTTTGATGAAACCTTGACTTTAAGGATTAAATGATTGCCTGTATTGTCATTGCACCCCAAATTCTGAAGTTGAGTCATTGTGAACAGAAATAATGAAAATGAGGTAGAGCGAAGCTTGAAACAGATGTAGTAAAAATGATAAGAATGTATTGTAAAAAAAGTTTCTTGAACAAAACGCTGTAATATATACAACAGAAAAAGTTTCCATATCTGTCATGAATCTAATTAAAATACTGCAATTTATTGTTTGTAATCTAGAGTCAAAATCAGGTCAAAATGCAAGTGTCTGCTCATTTGGTTGATGACCAGCTCTTCAAAATTAATGACATTCCTATTAACCTTAGCTGCACTCTGTGTTAGCGCTAATTAGCCAATGTTGGCAAACTAACAGGCCAATGTAAGACTGTGAAACTGACGGTGAAATTTCATGAACGCCATTTAAACAAACAGCTTCAGCAGAAATGAATAAAGTTGCAAAGAAGATGTTGTCGACAGAAGTTTTCTCTGGAAATGCTGGTCTTAACCACGATCTGTTTGTCTTTCTGGGTCTGAAGTGCAATATGTATTAAAAATTAGTTCATAATTTTAATCATTTAGACTCTCTCCTTAAATCTGTTTAAACAATATGAAGTAAGGTTTATTATTATTAAAAGAAAAAGAAATGTAGCTGGAGATGGAAGGTATTTCAGATCACAACATGATCATACAAGCGAAATGCCACAGACACTTTTGCTTCTCACATTTCAGTTGAGAAAACATTCCCTCGGGCAGAAGTCGTCTCAGATCATTTCATTTACCGTTCAGGCATCATCATCGTCTGAGTGGCGGTGGAATTTTGGGACAATACACTTTGATAATGAACTGAAATCTTGCACACATCCCAAAGCCTTCTCAGTTAAGTTGTAGGCACGTTTTGCATGACGCTGCATTTTGGCTGTGAGTTGGGAGTTTTCAGTTCTGTTTTCTTGTTCTCAAGAAAAGAAAACCCCCAAAATAATTTGATATAAGCAGTCCCTGATTACATGTTCGGGAAGTATATGTATGCTCCATACTGTGGGGGGTTTTACACTTTGTAGGGACGCGATTGTGCAGGTTTTTAGTCGTGCCAAGCTCTGCAGCAGGTGATTTCCCCTTCAGTCAGCAAAATCATCTGGTTTTGTTTGTTTGAAGGTTTAAGGTCTTTGCTGTCTTGCGTCAGATGCAAAACCTGCTGCTTTATCATCACACTATCCAAACATTAGTCTTACTCTAGGATTTACTTTTGAGGTAAATTCTGTTTTTATTAATGAAATGTAAAGCTCAATTTATGTTTTGCATGTTGCTTTTTGACATCTCTCAGCCTTCTCATTGAGAATCTAATGTTATTCTTGGTGAAAGTACTTGAGTTCTACTTTGATTTGTTGCTTATAGTTCCCCAAGCTCTCATTGCTTTTATGCATCTGATTGTGTGTTTTTTATTTGTTGAAGTATTGCATCAGGCCCATGAAATAGAGCCAAATTGAATGATTTTCAGCTCTGTAGACCAGTGGTTGACAACCTTTTTTGGCCCATTAAAATGACACAGTGTCTCACCATGATTCATTGAATCCATTTAAGAGGCCAGAAGAGCTGAAAGTATCTAGTACTTCACACAAAAACACGAATAAAAATCAGAGAAAAGTCAGGAGAAAAATCGTGTAAAGCACAAATGTCCTATCTGAAAACCCCTTAAAGTTGATGAACACTGAATATGCAGCAGCCACACCAGATATAGAGGAATTTAACCAAGATGACTCATGCACACTTACGAGTGTGAGGGTAGTTGATGGTGTCTGGAGAGACACACACACAGCTCACTGGATCCCATAATGAACCTGGAGCACAGGGCAGTTCGGGTGGGGGACACCTTAACACACAAACACACAAAGACATTTAGTAAATGCTTTGATGTGGGGAAAAAGTGACTCATAAATATTTAAAAATTGGTCATCATGCTCACTTACAGGTGATCTGTTGCAGCCCGTCTTATGATGGAGTGGAGCGGCCGCTTGGGGAGGCATTCACACGCAGTGTGGTTAATGAAGGGTACCATGACGGTCGGCGGTTGGTCTGTCCTGTGTAGGGACACCTCCATTAGCTGGCAGGAAGAAAGATGAAGATTAGAGGTAGGTGTGTGTGTGTGTGTTTGTGTGTGTGTGTGTGTGTGTGTTCAGAACTGTAGATTGTGTAAGAAGGCAGTGCTTCTTGGTTGTTTATTTTTTCTGTTTATGCTTTCTTTTTCTGCAATCTTACTGCTTGTGCCTATTTTAACGTCTTTCAGCTGATGTGGAGAAGTTACTGACGTGGTTGCAAGATTGTGCAACTGTGCGTGACAATGCGTTGTATTGACTAGATGTCCAGTTGCAGCCAAAGGCAGAAGTCCCACTGCAGTAGGGCGTGATGTGATACAGATGAGCTTGTTACATAATTGGACAGATTGGTTTCTGTCCCCATTTCTGAAGCAGTTTGACATATAAAGGGAGAAAATATCAACACAACAGTGGAATTAAGTGCTTCAGAGTGTCTGACATACAAAGAAAGGAGGAAAAAAGAGAAGAAAAAGAAGGAAGAGAATCCAGCTGCCATGCTTACTGTCTTGTTCACAATCGTGTGACTTGTATTGGTGCAGTATCGGGCTTCATTGTTGCAGCATCCGCCACACCGATGCAATGCCACACAACGAGGGAGGTAGAATTGACTGGTGGATTCTGGGTATTCTTTGGCGATCTCAACACAAACCTCTCTGGGCTGGCATGAGGTCCGCTGGATCTCCTCTAGGATGACTGAAAACATATGTGATTAAGTAACTGGATTTTGGTTGCTTTTTTGGTTGCTTACACTCTGTATGTGAATACAAGAGAGCTTCTGGGTCTGAATTTATCTGTTAATTGTGTTTTTGGGGTGATGGCAGGAAATCTTTAACCCCTCTAAACCTCTATCTGATATAACTTTTTAGTCATCTTTCCACTTCAACTTATTTTCTCAGAAAACACTTAGTTTCTGTACTTTTTAGTAAATATGTCAGTGTTTACCTCCCAAAGTCCCATCCACTTTGTAGAGAGCCTCCTCCCTTGGCACACCCCACAGATCCTCATCATTAGAGTGGACTAAAGGGTTTGCTGATGAGGTGGGAAAAGAGGGGGAAGAGAAAACGCGCCATGATTTCTTCCTCAAGCAGTGCTGAAGTAAACTGTATTCAGGGTACAGGAGCTGTAGTAGTTGGTCCACACTTGTCACTGTCTCCAAACTAAGCTGATCATCTGACACCACCGGAGCCTGGAAGACAGGAAAATAATTAGATAAATTGGCCTTGAATAACACAGCGTACAATCATAAAGTGTTTTAGTCATAGACACCATTACCAAAAGGGAAACAAATTGATTGGGACAACAAAATTAAGCTTAAAGATGATATTTTCAGGCTATCAGGCCAGTTGCCTTACAATTGTTAACTGTTAACAGGATATCCTGTTTTTGGTTGTTCTATATCATAGAACTACTTAAAAATGCAGTGCCTCTTTTTAAGTGTTAGAATCAAGGGCCATTTCTTTTAAGTCTCGTTTTATGGAGAAAAACTATTACATCCTGTAGAATTTACGGTCTGTGTTTGAGCTCGGTTTGAGCTGGATAAACAGTGAATACCTCAGCTACCAATGTGTTGTAACATGTTGCTCTTGGCTACTGTTAGTTATTATAGCAACGTTTGTCCTTTCCCAGCCTGCACACACACATTGTTCAGGTACATAAGGAAGCTTGAAAGACTGCCTTTCCTTTATGCCTTAGTATTGCTGTTCTTGCTTTTTTCTGTTTTTGTGGTTCCCTTTTATCCTAGTTGGACATAATGCAGGAAGATGTGACAAAATTTAAAAATGGCTGCCCCGCTGCTGTGTTGCCCTTGAGCCAGGCACTGTCATCTGACAAGATCCCTATTTTCCGCATTTTCAAGTTCTTCCAGTCGCTTTTCAGTTAGTTTATTGACAAACGGTCATGGTTCACTTACATAATATGTCCTGCATGACAAGTTAAACTACCAACCTCAAACCTCCTGGGTAAAAGCTTCTGAGGAGACCTTTAGTGCAATGTTAGATCTGATGAAAAGAACCTAAGAGACTAGACATTGTCAGCCAACGCCCACATCATTATTATCACTATTATTGTACAAAGAAGGCTTTATATGGTTCACCAGGTTTATGCAGGAAGTCTCAGTTAACACTAGATATCACTTTATAAACCATCTCCACTATGAGTCATCCTCATAATCATTTTTCTGCGGTCATAAAAGCCTCTGCCTTTGTTTGTGGAAATACAGTGGATGAAAGATAAAAGGTTGATCGAGTGACAGAATGGAAAATTAATGAGATAAAATGATTAAATGTCAGTTTTCAGCTGGTTGTCTGAGTGTCACACATTAATTTCTTCTTTCGACATGGGGTGGATGTTTAGTTTCCCAGGCTGAGAAATAGCAGACTGGTACAGCTGGCATTACCTAAACAGAAACCAGATCTCTGTTGTTATCAGCCTCTCCATTTATCTCTTCCTCCTTCACTCTGTCTCTCTGTTCCCCTCCCTTTCCGTTTCTTTTCATCCATCTCATCTGTCGTAACATATTTTTCATTTTTGACCTCTTCTTTCTGTTTTGGTGATAGGATGTCATTATTCTGCCTTATTTACTTTCTTCAACTGGCCTGTATCTGGATTTTTAAAAATTGTTACTGTAACTACCACAGTTCTTTTCAAACAAAAACTGTTTTGAACTTGATCACAAGAATATAAAACTAAAGACTCTATAACTATTCCAGGCTGTATAGCAGTGCTTTTAGCTAAAAACTGGCATCAGCATGCCCACAATGATAATGCTAACATGTTGATGTTTAGCAGCTTTAATGCTTACCATATTCACCATCTTATTTGAGCATGCTAATGTCTAATAGCACTAAACACAAGGTACAACTGAGGCTGATGGGAATGACTTAATGCCTTCTAATGTATTAAGTCATGGACCAAACTTACTAACAAAATAAAACGATTAAACGGTGGGTTTGGACATGCAGTTTAGACTTTTCACTAAAAATCACTAAGTCAGCCCAATGGTTGCGCTATGGGAAAGCAAGACGCTGACCTGGCAGGGGAGAGTTGTTAACATTGACCCCTCCAGGTAGGAAAGGTTACACTCATTCAGGTTGGATGAGGTCACATTTTCATTTCACATGTCCTTTGCAACATACAGAGAGAGGAACTGAACAACATGCTTGCTAGCCCTACAGTTTGGATTTACCAAGAGGCGAATGCATTTGGAAATATATAGCTGCAATTTTTTCAGCAAAACTGGGAAAACATTGTTGACTTGTTTGCTGTTTCTTAGTGGAAACTAATTACATTTAATTGTCCTTCTAAAAACTGATCATAGATTAATTTTAGTCCTTGAGCTTAACCAATTTACCCCAGTTAGTCAATATTATTGTTGTTAAGAACTTTAGGATGGATTCTTCTCTCCATTATTCAAAGTCTTCATACATTTTTTTCTCTTTCTTTTGTTCCGTGTCTCTCTCTCTCTCTGTTTTGGGTTGTTCAGTGATCACATGACATGAGGTCATTACTGTGGAACTATGAGGTCATGATTGACGAACAACCATCATTAGATACTTCTGGCACCCAGACACACGCACATGCACACACCCATGCATTTCACACTCATTCTTTCTTCTAGTATAAACATTTTAAGTATAATGCTATTGTCATTCAACTAAACACACTTTTTTTTTAAACATAACTGGCCAGTTACAATAAAATATGAGATTGTAATTCCACTATGCCACTACCGGATACAACTATTCCAAAGTAAAATGACTCACTGCTTTTAATGAGATTTTTGAAAGGAGGCTTTTAAGTTAACCACCGTACCACTTCTACAGAAGAGCTAAGCTGTCAGATTTGACAAAGCTTAAAACTAAATGTCAAATAGTTTCCCGGCTGGCCCACAAACAGCATTTACAGTAAGATAGAAAGTTGACACCAAAGCAAAGGATGCTTCTACCCAGAACTGTTGAGATGATGTCACAGAAACAAGCTGTAACTTAAAAAAAAAAGATGAAGCTGTTGTGGCACGCCTTTTAAAAGCTGGAACTGAAATAAGACTCACTTTTAATAGTTTAATAGTCAATTAAATTGAAATTGCATTGATGCTTTTGGAAAACTACAACTACTAGGAGTGTTTTCACAAATTTTTTCATTAGTTTTTAAAAATAATATGTACAATATGTAAATGTTTACTTAAAGCAGCTTTAAGACTCTTTTTTTTTTATTCTGCTGACCCCTTTGGACAAAGGCATTATTGGCCCCACGGCATCCTGCCATTGAGGTCTTGAAAGAGCATGTTAATTTGTTACAGAGGCAAGTGAAAGAAAGACATATTGTTGATAAAGGTTTTCTTTTTTACGCTGTTTGTTAGATGCACAAAGATGCGGCGATTTAATGTATGTATTTGTGGCTATGTAAGATTGAAAACATTAATATGGTAACAATGAAATAAAGTAAGTTTAAGTTCACACATAGGTTACATGTAATTCAACAGTTAACAGATTTGGTTGCGCAGTGATAGTAATTGACTACACAGCAGCTTCTTTTTTTCATGCTCTTACACTCTTTAATTCATCCCCAGTCCAAAAAGGACTTTTAATTTTTGAAGTCCGTGAGAATAACTATATAAGAACAGTCCATATGACTGGTGCTCTCAATGGATAATATAAGTCATATAATATTAAGAAAAATTTAGCACTTTTTAAAAAAAAAAAATTACAAAGTGCTTTACAGTAAAAACAGATAAAACAAGTAAATAAGATCCAAAATATAGAGGCATCATGTTAATTTGAGACTGCTTTAGAACCATTTGAAAGTTCCTCATTGTTTGTTTAAACAAGACAAAGTGTATTAGAGGTAATGGGATGAACACATTACACAAAGATGGTTACACTTGTGATCATAACAACTATTGGCCTGTATCAAAGCCTTCTAATATCTGTTTGTATTAACTCAAAGGATTACCACCACATCACCTGAGGAACTAAGGAAAATATAATGCTTCCTTAACAGCGCTCAAGCTTTAGACCTGCACACAGTACACTAACTGCACAGCAACTGGTGTTGTGAATAACTTGTTTGGTAAAGGCAACTTTGAACTTCACTGTTTATGGATTTGTTGGAGGTGTTTTATATCGTTTCTAATAATAGTTGGCTTTCCTTTGATTTTGATGATTGTGCTTACAAGTAGTTGAAATCATTTCCTTCTGGTTTTGGTTGTTGGTACTGATGGTTTCAAATCGAGCCAAAGGTGTTCCCCAAGGATCAGTTCTAGCCTCCCTACTGTATATACAGCACATACATATTAGATTTCAGAGAAAAATTGCATTGTTCAGTTTTATGCTGATGATACTGTCTTGCAGAGATGAGGCCAAGTAATTTTTTGATAGTTATTCAATTTAATTTCATGTCTTTTCACAAGTCCCATGTTCAAATTGACAAGTCCTAAACTTTGTGTCTCCTGTCATCAAATGTAATACAATTTAAACTACAGAATTCAGACTTTTTATTCTCTGTGGACCCTCTAATATCAAACAAAGCTGGAAAATTTAGCATCTTAGTGGTTTTCGACCCGTTCAATGTACTGCGCTTTGTTTTTTGTGTACTCAAGTCTGACTCGAGTCCAACTTATGTTGACTCAAGTTCACACATCTTCTATATTGTGTTATAATAGCTTTAAAGCATAACAGGTCTTTTATTCATTTAGAGCTTGATACTAACTCAGAAAAGACCAATTGTTTGTCTGTCAAAAAAGCAGAGACCTTAGATGCTTCTTTTTAGATTCTTCCCCAGTGTAGCTCTAACAGACACAATACAGCATCATAACTACTTTTTTGTTAGAGTGAAAATTCCTGATCCTTCAACACTTGTTGAACATCTCATTTAAAAACAGAAAAGCTTAGAATCTTATATCTGAGCAATGCTTGTGTCTCCATTAACAAAAGAGCCATCATACACTTGACTATCCCACAGCAATAACCTGTACCCTCTAGTGGCTGCAACTACCATTAAGCAACTAGACAGATCATTATGTGACTGATTTGTCTTGTCATATACACATGCTGTGTTTGCCAGGTAACATATATGTTAAATTTTAAGGGGAATTCCTGAATAAACAGAGTTCTAATAGCTTAACTTTTCCAAATAGATATTCTATCATTTCATATTTTAATGATGGTGGATAGCTCTGCTTTAAATGGCAACATCTGTATCTGCATTTGTTATCTTCTCCTTTAATTTGTTAACTGTATGTGAACACTGACTTAAAAGCTGTAGAAGTTAGTGAAACTCCTCAATAGTTTGGTCTAAAATCAATGAGAAATGGTGCAGCAATACTTGTGTTCAGGCCAAACACACCTCTTTATAGATGATGGGGAAATTAAATGTCTCACCTCGGTGCCCATGTCTCCAGTTTCGTAATAGTCCGTATAGTCTTGTCCTGAGCACAAATTGCTGATACTAAAAATCCATAGGAGCAAAGCTGGTATCCACATAGTGAGGAGATAAGGAGGAGAAGAGAGGAGAGGAGATCTCAGTATGGAGGAGGAGGAGAAGGAGGTTGGCAAATTTAGAGCTGGATGTAAGATGAAAGAAAGGGAGGACGAGAGGGAGGTGGAGGACTCTGAAGTGAAGAGGAGGAAAAGGAGGAACAGGAGGGTATCACAGACTCGGCAGGTATCTCTTTGCTCCTCTCTTCATTCTATCCTGGGACGAAATTGCTCTTCCGGCGCAGGTTGTTTGAATTTGGGAAATCAGCTGAATAAAACATGATGAGGAAATCGTCTCGTCTTCTCTGCGTCAAACACACACACACTCCTTTTTCTTTCACTTCAGAGGAAGTCTTCCCGCTTGTCTTGCTGCATCTCCATTCTCACTGCTGTTTAATTTGATGTCAGGTGCCTGTTCACTCCCTCACTATTTGTCTCTGTTCGCCTTTTATCTCTTCAGTGTGTCTTCTCCTAATGTCTTTTGTGACCTTCAGTTTGAATTATTCCTCAACTACTGTCTTTTTTCGCTGACTCTCCCATGCATGTCCCCTTTCTTTCCAGCCTTGGTTGTCCTCGTCAGGCTCTTCTCCTCGCCCTTCACACTTGCACACGTCCTTGTTTTCTTTATCTATATTTTCACTTCTTTTCCACACAACAGCTGTGCTCTTCCCTCCCTCCTTCTGTCTCCTCTGTCTTTCTCTCTCTCAGATTATTGCTGCCTCCTTATCTGTCTCCTGTTTCTTCCTCAGAAACCTCCGGGGCATAGCTCTGACTGACTGACTCTCTCTCTCTCTTTCTGGACTTTTTTTTTTTCTTTTGCAGCTTTCTAAATCTGTCACAACTTTTTCTGTCGGGCTGTCTGATCCTCAAAAAAAGCATCAAAGTGAGAGAAAAAAAGAGGAAGAGCTGATTCCAAATCCTGTTCCCTTTTAAAAAAAACGAGAGCAAGAGGTTTAAAAAAGTGTCCTGCTTTTGGTATTAAGTTCTTGTCCAAACAGACTGAATGTGTGTCCTGCTCGCACACATCCTGGTGGAGTAAATGTGAAAAAATACAAGAATGGAAGGATTGTATCTTGTGGGCGGAGTGAAGGATTTGAAAGAGAAGATTCGTGCGTTATAGCTGATTATACTGGCACTCTCTTTTTTTTTCCCCTTCAGAAATTGTAGGCTGTAGAGTGCTACAGAGGCAGGCAGCGCCTTGGCACTGACACACTTTCTCTTACCACATGCCACCATCCTTTTGTTATGTGATTTAAATTCAGTGGAGAAGTTATTTTTGCTGTGTGCTTTTAGAACTTTTCAAAAAAGACTTTCTCACAGACAGGTTCAAACCTCAGTTATAAAACTGATAGCCTCCCACGTTTCTTATCACTCTTCCCTTTCTTGCACAGTCATCTTTATCCTCCCATCTTTGCAATTCCTTGCAATGGGTGCAGCCTGCTGTTGAGGAAAATGTATGTCCAGTAGCAGCCAGCAGTGATGAATGTATGAGTTGCTTAATTGCAGCTTTAAGTGCCTTTTTATGACCTGCTAATACCTTTGCTGTCTCTTTCTCTCGCCCTGCTGTTTCTGCTTTATGTCAGCCGCCCACAATTCTTGCTAGTTTCTCTTCACCTCAGTGAGCACTCTATCAATGTCAAGACTAGTCTGTGTGTGTGTGTGTGTGTGAGAGAGACAGCAGTAAAGCTGCGAAATTGTTCCCACACCTGCAGCTCCAAACACCTTTTCTGCCTTCACTTCTTCACACTTCATCAAGCTCCATCGCTGTCCTCTTCCATCCCCCTCTCACCTCTTTTCTCGCTCTTTCTCCCTCTGGCTTGGCTGTTCAAAGTCCTAAAATGACAAACTTTACATACCTCCCTAACTATACTGCCCCAAGGCTGTGGGCATGTGTGTCTGTGTGTCATGAAGGATGAGGAAGAGGAGAGGGTAAGAAGAGGTGAACGGCAGACTGAGCATACATCTTTGTCTAAATTATGATTTCTTTTCTCCTCTCCCAGGGCAAAGCAGTTACCGACAACTGTAAAATAAATTATAGACAGACAGACGGTAAAGGAAGGAGAGGCCGACGACGACAAGGAGGGAGAAGGAGGTGTGTCTGGGAAAAACGCTGTGAAAACATCCGATTTTTGGGCCAGTCACTGCCAGCCTTTTTGAAGGATTAAAGACGCACACCCCCACACACTCTCACATGCACGCACACAGTGGCAAGTGTCTGCTTGCAGTATGCTTTATGTGTTGAAATCTGTGCAGCCAAATTCCACATTCCAGTCATTGCTTTCTCCATTTCATCATGTGAGCTTGGGGCATAGAATTAGACGTGATAGAGAGGAAAGTTTATCAGCTTGAAATGCTAGGCTTTATCCTAGTCAGTCAGAAACAGACTAACAGGCTGGCGAATGGTTTTAGGACCTAATTTTTATGTTAAAAAGAGAAAACACATCACCTGTCCATGAAAATGCGTATGTCTTGAGATGAAAGTTACTTAAGCTGTCTAAAAGGAAAGGATTAGCTGTTCCCTTAGCAGGTAAAGAGGAGAATTTAAACCTCTTTGATTAAATAATTATTGATCAAGACCCTCCACAGAGTTGGTCACAAACTAACACAACATAACCCAAGAAATTTAGGAAGAGTAGAACATTCAAAAAATTAAGAAATAAGGGTAGAATAAATTAATTATTTCCTGTAAATTCTGTTGCTTTTTATGCATCCTTTTGGATTGTTCTAATCATCAGGTGCCTTTTTTCCTGTAAGGCAATTCTGTCACAGAATAATAACCAACTAAAACTGCATCTAATACAGGTGCACAGCTAAAAAAAACCTGTTTTAAGAGCAATCCTAAATTATCTTCTTGTAATGCGTCAGGAATTCAGTGTATTTTGGAGAATTCTGATACCAAATTGACATGTTTTTCTTTATCAGTGGTTTCAGTCTTTTTCAGTCAAAAATCTCTTAACTGTCGTCTCAGGGTCCCTCTTCTCAGAAAAATTTTGCCTTTAGATGTTTTATTACAATGGGCTTATGAAACCCATTACCAACATGCCGTTAGCCATTATATCACTCATGGATGGACTTAAAGTATAAATAATTTATTCCTCCTCTTTTCTCCCACTAGAACTCACTCTAGACTCTTGGGGATCCCTGCACAGAAAACCCTGTTTTCTTTGTGAAAAAGCTGCCATGCCTGCCTGTTACGGATGAACTTTGCGAACCTGCTCAAAATTAAACTAATCTAGTTGACACTGGCTGGTGTTCATACAGTTGAAACACTGAGGTAAATAGCTGCAGTCAGCTTTATCAGATTTTACACTGGGGAAGAACTAAATAATAGAGAGGTTTGTGTTAAGTCATCACATGAGCTGCAAAAAGTTTCTAAGCTTGAAATTTTCCTACTGAGGGAAACCATACAGTTGGACTAATTATCACAAGATCATCAATGTTAGCAATGCATTTATTACAACTTTGACTTGGAATTTTTTTTCTGAACACTAAAAATAATTTGAAATTCCCCCAAATGTCAGCTCCAACTTGTTTGTCTGACTGGGAGAGTAAGATAATCTATAATCTCTGTGATGTTTCACAAATGCAAACCATGGCTACTTCAGTGGAGAAACCATATTGTTGCTGTGTTATTACACAATTCTTCTTGTTTGGAAAAAAAATTCTTATTTTTCTCACAGCCAATGTTTCCGTTATTCCTTATCCAGTCACTAACTCAGCATCAACACCAAAATATATCAGAATGAATTTGTAGTTTACCATCCCAATATCAAGAGGATTTTAGGATTCTACTTTCTGAGCCAAGAGCTATAAGGGTTTGAAATATGCCCCCCCCCCCCCAAAAAAAGTCTACTTTAAAAGGATTGTGTGTGATATGCAAAAAGTAAAACACAAATGCTTTTTAGATATTTTCAGTTACATTGTATTATAGCCATGAACAACCAGACAGGGTGACGACGGACCTAATACGTATACATGATATCAAAGCCAGCAAATGTCTATTTACTGTAAAAACAGCAAATGTCTCTATCACAGATAGGATTTACAGCACAGTGAGTAAATCCAGGTACAACACCAGACGAACACAACCACTATAATTTGTGGCTCAGTTTTCCTCTTCTCTCAGGAGTCTTGTCTCTGCTTATCAAATGCTTCTCCTCGGCCTCGACATCCTGTGCCTTGCAGCAGATAGAGAGCCCTTTGCACAGACAATGATCGAGTGCATGCAGCGCTGCCTTGTCCTCGATAATTGTAGAAAGAGCTCCTTTTTTCGGTCTCTCCTGAAGTTTAGAGCAGTAATGGCGTCCTCTGCCACTGAGCTGATGTTGACTGGACTTAAGACTCTTCGGTGGCTTTCTCTGTCTTGGTCTTTATGTTCTTAACTTTTGGCCTTGGTTTGGCTTGAAATAGTGGCCTGAGGGCAGAAAACAGGATGCTTAGTGTTACCAACATAAAACAATAGTTAAGTAATTATATACTCGATAATATATGTATACACATTTCCCTAGCCATTATGATTTCCAGGCTTGCTTCATATAGGCACATGCAAAATCCTGCCTTACAGCTAAATATATCTCTATTTCTATTTTTTTCAGCATGCCTGAGTAAATCATCATGCATAAACTGTGACAACTTATGAAAGAGAAGCTAAGGTCGGTTTAAAAATTCATTCATTTTTAAAAGTTTGTTGTTGTTTTGTAATCTTGTCTGATACAGCAGCTCAAAACATTATTCCAACATATGTTTCTCTGGTTATGTGCAGCTTAATTCATAATCCAAATACAGTTCATCAGTAGCTAAACATATGATCTGTTTTTCCCAGCATACCAACTGTATAACAACAAAGTTTTGTAAAGAACAGTTAAACCTGTGTGATTATTCATTATTCCCAAAATTGGACTCTTCAACCAGGTTGGAAAAAAGCAGAAAAATGTTTTTCAGCAACATTCAACAAGGGTGCAGGCAGCACTTCCCGTCTGTTCAGAACACAAACAAGAGTTTGATTGATATACAACAATGTGAATTAGATTTTCAAATAAATCTGGATCATTTATAATCCTTTAATGACAAATGAAGCCATAAAATCTACTTTACAGCTCTCCATCCAGAGCCTCTGACAGCAGACAAATGACCCTGGATTTGGCCTCTGGTTTTGCTAACACAGCCTCACCTAGAGACAACACAGCATGTAAATTAAAAACAAAACAAAAACAGATTTGTTTTGGATTCACTGAATGCTTTGACCTCCAATCACTTTTCCAGTGACATAGATTTTGTGACCCAGTTTTTATAAGCTGTGAAAGAAAAACAATCAACACTTCCTCCCCATTCACTTCTGTTCAAATGTGGTTGCAAGTTGTCAGTGACTGCGTTTTAAGTCTGAGCTGTGAGATCTTGTGCAGTGTCGAAACATAGTCTGCAGGCACATAATTAAATGCTTTGTGGATTGCGTGTAATAACGGCCTAAGTCCTATGTTAACAAGACCTTCAATTACATACACGGTCTCATGATTCATGCATGTAACTGAGTCAATGGAAAAATCCCAGTTAAACTGTTTCTATAAGTCAAAAGTAAAATGCACCGAGCAGCCACTGTGTAAACTGTTTGGCCTTTTTGTCCCTCTGAAGCGAGGATTTGGGCTTGTTTGCAACCTACTGCAACATTGATGCATGCTTCTCATGTCCCGTCAGACTCCAGAACTGTGGCTGTGTTCCTGCACTAAGCCTCCACCTACTCAGGAAACCAAAAACAAAAAAAGGACGTCAAATATTTCTCCTCTAGGGGAACAAGATAATTCTTAAATCACTCAGTGGCTGGGTGCAACAATTTTCAAAACCTCTATGAACTCTCAAGTATGATCACCATCTATCATTAAAATACCACTTAGGTTACCTTGAAATAGATGGTAGTGTGAATATTGTACTTTTAGAATATTACTAAAAGCCATATCCCTGAGTTGTAGAGATGACAGTTAAGTTGGATAAGAAAGAGATAGGGTTTGCTGTGTTAATATGGTCTGGATTGCAGGAATTCCAGGTGACTCCAAGTGACTTCTTAAGTTCAGGGTTTTGACTTGACTATTGTGGTAATGTTTCTTATGTGCAGCTGCATTGATTCCTTGAGTTGCATGTATTTTATTTCAGATAGTGGGTGTTTGACCCGTTTGATGCCTGGTTCATGTAGTGGACGGTGTCGGAATCAAGAGACTGACAATCCTTGAAAACCAGAGGGATTCAAAACATGTCTAAAGAACTCTACTTCGTGCGATTAAATACCCACCAAGCAGTGCTGATGTTTGCTAAGCTCAACATATTGTCAGAATCATTATCATTATCGCCCGGTTCAGAATGCACTGTGGTTTGTGCAAGCCAAATAACATCATATTCTAAATTCTCCAACCAATCTGGCCAAATTCACAACCAACCTTTAGAAAGCAAACTAACTGGCGCCACCTGCTGGCAAAAAATTGCGCTCCTGGATTACAACAAACCTGTGGTCGAACAACATTAGTACGTCCAGAAAGTTTGAGCTGTGGCTCTGTCGCTTCAGTCTTAAATAAATATCTCAATTCAACAATTAGTTTGCAGTAGTTTTAAAGTATTATGTGTGGAGTCTGAATAATTTTTTTTATTGGTTTTGTATACACAGATATGATCACAATTTCCTACAATGGCCTCATCATTTGAACTCATACGCATTTAGTGCTGGTGCTAAAATGCAGTTATTTATCCATGACAAGGATAAAACATTAAAAGTAACATTATAGAACAAAACTTTAAAATGGTTAAAACACAGCATTGTTTACATTTAGGATATGTCCCCTTTTAATACAACAGTAGGTAAACATCGTCACAACTGTTCACACCTGTATTGCTGAATGGGAAAATATGTTGGGTACGGACTATATGGACCCCGTGCTTCCATTAAAGCTCGATTAAGGACGACAAGTTTAAAAGTAGCAGCTTATTTCAGCCAGCCACTGTGTCCCGCAGGTAAAGTCACCTGATTAAGTTACAAAGTTTACTACTATAACACAAACACACATATGAAACTTAAACGTCAGGTGCTGTCAGTTGTGATGACAGCTGGCTAGTGTAAAGTAGCTTTGCGGCTAAGGTTAGCAGGCTGCTAACTGGTAAACTGGCATATCATTTAAGTAACGTTAATGAGCAAGCACAGAAAGGTGTTTATTTGTGTACGGCATACTCGATCGGCATCTTTATCAGTGTCATCGGCCAACACACTGTAGGTCACATGTTTTGAAAAGCTGTTAGAGTAAAACTTGTAGGGACTAGCGGCTAGGCTAGCTCCGTTGTTTTCTTTCTCTTCGGTGCTCGTTATGAAAGATTACTGGTTAATACCGCCCCCTACTGCTTTGGATGATGCAACCTTGGCTAAGTGTCCAAGTACCGTGTTATTGCAGACTGGCTATAGGTTTCTTTAAATGATATACTCGTGCTTCCCCGAAACTGGAACTCGCTTGAATCAGTAAATTAAATGTCAAATAGATTTGGGGCGTAAAGTTAAAGTTACATAATTCTACGTGTAACAATACATGATTATATAAGCTGCAGGAAATAAATCATGCCTGCATTAAAACAGCACAGTATTTTTTTTTTGTTGCAAAGCTTACAAAAAAGGGGGTCAAAATCTGGCACTAAAAAAGTCTAAAAAAAAAAAATACTATCTTTAATTTCTCAAAAAATTGAGTTCACGCTAACTTGTGTAAGTAATAAGGAAATAAATAAATTTACCATAGTCAAAGCCATGGTTTATTTACAAAGCTCTGATAAAATGCAGTTTTTTCTCTCTCTACATGTTATCAATAAGCAGTAAATCCATTCAGTATTACCACTTTGTCATAAACAATGACCAATAATGCATTGTACATGCCTAAGACATCCACATGCACTCTATATACATGCATGGAGTTAATATATTTGACAGTCAAGTTAAGTACAAGATTAATTGTTAAATTCAGATCTTACCTAAGCTTATTAGTTAAAAATTTTGAAAATATGCTTCTTATGGAAAATCTTGTCACTTAAAAATCTTCATTCTTTTTATGTGTAATAACGTTAAGCTGCAAAGTGTGTGACAAAAGGAGACAGTGCAGCTGAAACCACTGTTAAGAGTGTCGAGATCTGCTGATTAAATACTTAATACAGAGTGAGTTTAGCTGGACACACACACATTTTTACAAATTGTTTATACAAAACAGTGTGTTTCATTTAAGCTTTAAAGTAACCAAGCACAGACCATTTCAGCACTACAGAATCTTGATCTCCTGGGACTGAGGCTGCATTATTCTGAGGGTAAAGATGACTTTAATAGCTTTCCTAAACCAGGGGTAGAACAGAGCATAAATCAGAGGGTTCATACAAGAGTTTGTCAGCATGATCCAAGACAACAGGGCGTAATAAGACAAGCTAGTGGAGGTGTCTTCACCTGCAACAGCAGGATAGTAATACGGGCAGAAACACATCAAAAACACAGCTATCACAATGCCAAGAGTCCTGGCTGCCTTCCTCTCAGATTTTTTAGCAGTTGGTGCTGCAGTGACAGAGGTGGCGGCAGTCTGCAACCGAATGAGACGCACCTGAGAAATAACAACCACAAAAACCCTAATATAGAGAACAACCATTACAGTGCAGGGACCCACAAATGAGAAGAATAGATCTAGCATGCCTGAGATGTGGCTGATGACCACAACACACTCCCCGTGACAGGTGGTGAACCTGTCTGGCTGCCCTAAGTGTCCTATCAGAATACAGCCGTTGTAGAGCAGAGAGCAGGCCCAGCATAAACAGATTAGGATTTTTACTCTGTTCAGAGTCATCTTTGAGGAATAAAACAGTGGATCACATATAGCCAGATAACGGTCTACTGATATGAGCACCATGTGGCCCACAGAGGCAGAAATCAAACAGTAGGACACATAAGGAGTCAGAGCACACATCAGCTTCCCCAACAACCAGCATGACTCTATGTAGCGCAGGCCTTCAATAGGCATCCCCAGCAACCCCACCACCAAGTCTGCCACAGCCAGAGACATAAGCAGGGTGTTGGTTGGGGTGTGGAGCTGTCGAAAGTGTGAGATGGAGATGATGACGAATAGGTTTAGTGTCACAGTGAGCAGAGAGATGAAGGCCAGAAGGGTGTAGAGTGCTGCAGTCTCAAGTCTTGGTCGCAGCAGCCGTCCGCAGGAGTTGTTGAGGTTTGGGAAGCAGAGCTCAGTGGCAGCAGTGTTCTCCATCAGGGTGAAGAAGAGCTGCAACTCAGCAACAAGCGGTTAATTTATCCTCCTCTAACCCTCCCTCCTGCCTGTTGAAACACCTGATGAGTGATGCAACTCTTCTCTTACTCATCAACATCTTCATCACTATACCACCATACAATTTAATTTTTATTCATTGTTCATGTTTACTCTGGAATTGATCCCATGTTAATTTTTGTGTATGTTTACGCTTGGTAACACTAGAGGGTTTTCACATCTTTATGCATTTCAAACTTGAAGAGTATCATAAAGATAACAACTTTTGTATTTAAATGATTTTAGATATTTTATTTTTTAGGAAACATTTACCAGATGATTTAGTGAAGACACAGGGCCACATACTTAACATTTTTACGTAATGATTTCAGCTTTTCTCAGGAGCTGCTTTCTTCCGTTTAGACCACCATCCTACCCTTGGATGTAATGGTTGAGGTTAAAATTGGGATTTTTAAAGTTTGTGACAGTGGATTAAACAAAACTTAAAGACTACCTACCAAATAGAAACTGTTAAAAATAGCTTTTACCAAAAAAAGATTAAAAAAGGATCCACCGAGTACTTTAGAGATCGATCGCTCTTTCTGCTGGACATAAAGACAGCAGGCATCATCTGCAGCACAGTTGTCTTTAGTGTCAGGAGCAGCGCCCCCATGTGGCTACAAGAAGAATGTGCATGTAGTATGTTTGGGGCTCAGTGCAGGTAGTTGCTGAGATGTATTTAGCAAGAAAGTGTGTAGCTGTTTAGCAAATACAGAATAAGTTTATAATTTAATACAGATTTATAGTCGAAGAACTGCCTTGTAAAACTGACTGTGTTCTTCCGCTTTCCATAAGGACACATGTTCAGTTTTACAAGGCATGTTTAGTTGTAGAGCATCTCAGTGGCCAAAAGGGAGAGGGGGGCAGGTGTGTTCTTTTATGGTTTTTATTCAGATTTTTTTCATTTCAAATGAATGTTTTTGTACAGGATCTTTGAACCTTTAAACTCAGACGTTTTCTTACCGTTTACTACTTGTTGTGATTTACAGGCCTGACTCACACAGACTCTGGGATGTAGCTGCTAAACTAGTAAGTCAAAGGAGATTTAATGATAATTCATAACAAACTGTTGAATATGAAGTATTATACTAAGTGTTCATGCACATTAGGTTTATTTTACGTGTTTGGACTTATTTATATTTTTGTGTTATAAATTCAAAGTGTTCATGTTTCTTTTAACAGACAGTAATTTGCAGCAAGACAAACAATCCATCAGACAGCAGGGCTGAATAAAGTAAATGAAACATACCAGAGATGGAAAGACTAATTTGGTTATTTTTAATAGCAAAGCTGTCAAGAGAAATATATGAAAGATATATTCTAGTGCTAATTAAAAGTCATTGTGATGAGAGAGAAAAAACAGAGAAACTGACAAGGTCAGTGAGGACATGTGCAAAACAAAGATGCCTGCTACCTTATTTGTTGAAATACAATGTTTATATATATATTATACTCTATCAAAAATAAGTCTTATAATGTTTATAAGCTTGTTTGCAGATCTTGTGCTCTAATGACATTTTAGTAAAGACAAAACAGAAATAAGCATATTTTTAGGTGGCAGAAAATAGGTAGAGGTATACACTTCTAAAGATCATTTTCATCTCTTTGTTTTCCATGAACATAATATTTTGCTGCTCAGCACAGATCTTGCGCATAAAGTATTTCATTTAAGGTTTATTGACTTTTGCAGTGAGATGTCATTGTTTCTTGTGCTTTACTTAGTGATGAGTTGTATTTGTTAGGAGAGCTGTTGACAACATGACAAAAAATAAGCTCTGTGTTTGAGGCATCTGTAGAGCATCTCTGTGGTGCGGCAACAGAACAAAACAGGCTGGCCAAAGATGAACCAAAACAATGACAGTCTCAGTCTAAGCCCTGTCTACAAGATCTTGACCTCCCTTGAATAAGGCTGCAGTATTTTAAGAGTAAGGATAAGTTTGATAGCTTTCCTAAACCAGGGGTAGAACAGAGCATAAATCAAAGGGTTCATACAAGAGTTTATCAGCATGATCCAAGACAACACTAGAAAGTATGACAAGCTAGTAGAGGTGTCCTCACCTGCAACAGCAGGATAGTAATACGGGCAGAAACACATCAAAAACACAGCTATCACAATGCCAAGAGTCCTGGCTGCCTTCCTCTCAGATTTTTTAGCAGTTGGTGCTGCAGTGACAGAGGTGGCGGCAGTCTGCAACCGAATGAGACGCACCTGAGAAATAACAACCACAAAAACCCTAATATAGAGAACAACCATTACAGTGCAGGGACCCACAAATGAGAAGAATAGATCTAGCATGCCTGAGATGTGGCTGATGACCACAACACACTCCCCGTGACAGGTGGTGAACCTGTCTGGCTGCCCTAAGTGTCCTATCAGAATACAGCCGTTGTAGAGCAGAGAGCAGGCCCAGCATAAACAGATTAGGATTTTTACTCTGTTCAGAGTCATCTTTGAGGAATAAAACAGTGGATCACATATAGCCAGATAACGGTCTACTGATATGAGCACCATGTGGCCCACAGAGGCAGAAATCAAACAGTAGGACACATAAGGAGTCAGAGCACACATCAGCTTCCCCAACAACCAGCATGACTCTATGTAGCGCAGGCCTTCAATAGGCATCCCCAGCAACCCCACCACCAAGTCTGCCACAGCCAGAGACATAAGCAGGGTGTTGGTTGGGGTGTGGAGCTGTCGAAAGTGTGAGATGGAGATGATGACGAATAGGTTTAGTGTCACAGTGAGCAGAGAGATGAAGGCCAGAAGGGTGTAGAGTGCTGCAGTCTCAAGTCTTGGTCGCAGCAGCCGTCCGCAGGAGTTGTTGAGGTTTGGGAAGCAGAGCTCAGTGGCAGCAGTGTTCTCCATCAGGGTGAAGAAGAGCTGCAACTCAGCAACAAGCGGTTAATTTATCCTCCTCTAACCCTCCCTCCTGCCTGTTGAAACACCTGATGAGTGATGCAACTCTTCTCGTATTCATCATCATCTTCATCACTTCCCTCCCCTCCCTACAATTCGATTTTGATTCATTTTTCACGCTTAAATCGATCCTTTGATAATTTAGTGTAGTTTAAGGTTGGTTTTCAGTGTGATCAGTTTGAGGAGAAGTAGGGATGAGAGGAAGCCAAGCGAAATTTATAAATTGTCTCCTGTAAAGTTCTCTTATCTTCCCGTAACACCCCCCTCTTATTTTTCAACCCAGTGAGATGATGTCACTACGGTCTTTCATCATCTTTAACTTTATTACTCCCTCTACATTTCACTCTCCCTTCATCATCTTTTCACATGTCTTTCAGCCATAACATGTCTCCATGAAAAGCTCTTGGATAAAACAAAATTTAAAAGTGGCCCTATTAATGTTAAATGAATCATTAATGCTCTGTATATAAATTATAAGCAAGTTAACAACTTTTGGGTTGCCATGTTGTGAAAATCTCTTCAGCACATGCCTATTCATATCAACCCTAACAATAAAAGACTTCTGAAACCCAGTTATGCAGCTTATAGGAAGTATCCTGGCTAAACTCTAAATAGTACGACCTAAATCCAAAATCCTAACCCCATCTTTGCTTGCATGTATGCCATGTTTATGCCAATCTACCTAGCATTATATACTTATCTGATACTTTGGGGAAACTGCTTTTAATTTTGTGTCTGGTCAGTATGTTGAGTATAGTTTGTTGTACATCTTTCACTCTTTCTGTTAAACACATTCATATATTTCAGCAAGCTAACATTAGCTTTTACAGTTCAGTAGTTAGCTAGGTCAGTGAACTGTGAAGACAGCAGCTACTCCAACTACGCTCACTAATCTTAACCAAGCACAGTTTATGTGGTGGAATCTGATCTCCATTTAATTAATGCTTCACTTAAAATTTAACTTCATGCTGTAAAATGTTTGAGTTTTAGTTTGTTTTTCAAAAATACCCCTTAAGCAAATTACAACCGATGCACCTGTTTACCTGTGGACTGTTCCAAACTGATGTTTTTATAGCATTTCAAAACTTTCCCAGTCTTTTGTTGCCATTGTTTCAACTTGTTCCAACTGCTAACATCACAATCAGAATAAGCATTATTTTTAAAAATCAGTAAAGTTGATAAGGCAAAACATCGTATATTATTTTGTGCTGCTTTTTTTCCATGCATATATGTCAAAAAGGATGATTAATTTCTGTTTAATTTGAATTTAAAAGTGTCCTTGTTTGGAATTAAACATAAACATGAAATTTCAGAGAAATAGCTTTACACATTGACAGAACTAAAGAGCCTCCTCTGGATCAGAAAAGAAATAATATCACACATGCAAAAGGTGATGAAATAGGAGAAAAATCAGTTTAAACCTAATTTACACTCTGACAGTGAATGTAAAACCTCGAATACGAAGCAAAAAATATTTCTTTATTCTTTTTAACTGTGAAATGTCTTGGTTAAACTTTTTAAGACTCTTTACAAGATATCCTTAGTTTAATGTTCTGAAAATTTTTAATCTCTCCAACTTTCAGATGACCCGACCCCTTCATTGGCTGATTTTCTGCAAGACGGACTTCAGCATACTGTTACAGCAGCCCATCAGTAAGACGACCATCTGCTGCTTCCTGCAGGATGAAAAGGTAATTCCAGTCATGCAGAAGCTTGGAGCAAATGTGTCCAACAGGTTAACATCAAAGTAGGAAAGAAGCTGTGTTTGAGAATGAATTTTAGTGAGGTCAAGATCTTTTAAAGTGCTCAGATGAAGGATTAAAGATGTATCTGCCTTTTTAAGTAAAACAAAATGATTCTTTGTAGTTGCATGAACTTCAACTGCTGTTAAAAGTTTAAGATTTTTCATGATGTCAGTGGAAGACTGGGTGAATTTGGAAAAAAACTTGCTCAGACCTGTAAAACTTTGAGACCTTTCTTTGGTTTAATGGAGTTCATAAAAGTTGCAGTCGAACTTGTTTACCTGTTTTCATCATAACAGTTTATTTTTTTAACACCTTAGATTGGCCCGGTGCCTCAGTGGTTTAGAGGTGTTACTTTGTAGGACTTACTTTTCTACTAATTAGATGAAGCCCTCAGACGTGAGCTGTAATCTGTTTTTGTTTACTGTTGGGCGAGAAGCTATAATTTGATCTCAGAGGTATTACTGTTTGTCTGTATGTGCACAGTTGCTTGTATCTGTGAATATGATCGATGTTGCGTCATATATTAGCCTCATGTAATGTAAAGGTGACTGATTAAGTTAACAGACAATGGCTTCAAGATGGATTTCATTTAAATCATCTGCAAAAAACTTTTTTTGTACCAATTTAAGTTACCTCTACATACATTTTGTTTAATCTAGGCTGTTTGAGATTCAAGAGAAAGGGATAAAATTAAATCCTAAAAGGTGCAACAGTGCACAGAAAGGCAAATTTGAGAAATCTTGTCTAGCAGTTAATTCTCAGGTCCAAACGTCCAAAATTACAGGATGAGAAATTATCCCATTTGGACTATTTGGACCAAGTTTAAAGAAACTATTAACACTGGTTTAGATTTTTATTCACCAGCCTCCTACATGCAAAACTTTTCTTTATAATCATTTCACACTAATTGCAAAACAACATTCAATATTCAATCTTTAATCTAAAACAAATAGATTTTGTTATATTTCATAATTACTGTTCCAAAATAAGTAACCTTTTGCAGCAAGTGATTAAACTTTGTGACAACAAATTTGATTAAATAACTGTTTTTCAGAAGCAGAAGTGGAAATTCATTTTCATAAACTTGCCAATAACATTTATAGTTATTGCTTTTCCCATTAATTTTTTCACCAAGAATCCAATATGGTTTCTGAATTTTGCTGAATTTGTGTTAATGAGGCTCAGTCTGCCTGATGGTGTTTTTAGTGGTCAATAAATATGACACTGTGATGTTAATTTGTCTCATTTCCATTGTGTTAATGTTGGCCCTAATGAAGCGAGCAAACCATTTATTGCTTTCATTGTAGCTGACTGTTTCATTTCCACGATTTAATGCAACTTTTAAAACCCTAAACCACTAACTTCTCTTTAAGAATTTGCATTGACAAAAAATATATAATAAAATAATAATTTTAAAATTTTTTATATCTAAGTGATGAAACTTGAAACACAATATCAACTCATATCAATGATAATCTTCATGAACACACTGATTCTTAACAAGAGAACCAAACACTTATTTTAATGTAAACATCAAAGGTTATTTATGGACTACCATCTATACACTGTAAGATTTTTCATATGGCGTTTGTAATGTTCTGAAAACTTCTAAAATTTTGATCATGGAGCTTCGTATGAAATTAATTAGCTCTGCTTTTTCGACAGCACGGCGGCGAGACCTGATCCAACGTCAGAAGCGCGACCAGTTGAGCTCAGTGATTTCAATCAGCTGTGCTATTGCCGTGCTGATTTTGGGAAAGGTAAGCATTGCCACTTGTTCTTGAGTGTGGCCCTGGCACGGCGTCTGAACTGAACTTTAGAGACCCCACAAAACGACTGGCTGGCTGATTAACCAACCAGAGGGATTCAAGGCATCAGGTCTAAGGTGCTTTACCTGGTGCAGTTAAAAGAAATTAACATATTGTCAGTATCATTATCATTATAACCTGGACCAGAATGCAATTTGTTTTGTGCAAGCCAATTAAAAGCTTATTCTAAATTCTCCAACCAACCTGGCCAACCTCACAACCAATCATTTGGAATAACACTAACTGGCGTCACCTGCTGGCAAAACACAGCACTTGTGTATTATGACAAATGTGTTCATAGAACATTTTTACATACAAAAAGATTATGAGCTGTATTTAATTGATAAGTGGCTCCTATCCAAAATATATTTATCACCAGTTTACAATACTTTTAATTTTTGTTGGGTCACTTAACAAAATCTGACTGCATTGTTTTATATATAGCACTAGCACTTGTGTACAGAAGAAAATTTTTAAACTCATACTCTCTTTTTGTGAAATGTGACTTTGAAAACTACAGGTCCCACACTCACATATTAACCTGCACACAATTATTTTAATTTCCTGCCACATAGTCCCTGTGACCTGAGTGACCTAGAGTTTCTGGACGAGGAGTTTCACCAGTCCCTTCAGTGGATGAAAGACAATGACATAGAAGACATGCTGGACCTCACCTTCACCGTCAATGAGGAGGTCTTTGGACAGGTTGGACTCTTGTGTTTAAAGCATGTATTTCATGTGGTGAGACAGAGGAAGGACTGTTTTGATCTACCTTGAGAAGATAATAAGAATAGGAAAAAGACCAGCAAAAGATTGTTTTATTGTGGGATTTAATGTGTGTGCCATAGATAACAGAGAGAGAACTGAAGCCTGGTGGAGCAAACATCCCTGTCTCAGAGAAGAACAAGAAGGAATACATTGAGCGAATGGTGAAGTGGAGGATAGAGAGAGGAGTGGTGCAGCAGACTGAAAGCCTGGTCAGAGGCTTCTACGAGGTATGTCCCAGAAGCTCTACTGTTATACTTAACGCAATAAGTTCCTAATACTTAAACATCAGTGCAGTGTGCGGACTTTTGAATGCACTGTTAAATTTTTAAAAAAAGGTGACTCAGTTGCAGGATAATATGTTGTGTCTCTAGGTCGTAGATGCCAGGCTGGTGTCCGTGTTTGACGCCAGGGAGCTGGAACTGGTGATCGCTGGCACAGCAGAGATTGACTTGTCAGACTGGAGGAACAACACAGAGTACAGAGGAGGTATGTCAGATCAAATGTAATGTAATTTTTTAGATGTCTTTTGTCTACATTTTCATCCCGTAATGTCATCAAGACATTTTACATTTCTTGGTCCCCCAGACCAAGAATCTGCATTTATACCCTTTCTTTGTGGATAACTTTGATTGTGTTGTTGCAAGTGCTAAAACTTAGTGTAGAAATCCCTTCAAAATTTCACTTTTCATTGTTTTCTACTAAGTGGAGATGTTTTCTCTTGTAATGTCAATCTACCACTGACAAGCAAAATCAACATTTTTCCATTATCTTATAAATCATATGTAAGCCATACTAATACAAACATGTATCGCAGCTGGACGAAAAACAAATGCTTTGACATGCTCTTGACATGATGTTGTGTTTAGGTTACCATGACAACCACATTGTGATCCGGTGGTTCTGGGCAGCAGTGGAGAGGTTCAACAATGAGCAGAGACTGCGCCTCCTGCAGGTATGCATGTAATTAACAGTTTATCTAACTTTAAGATAAAAAATGCAAGACGCATGTCTTGGACACTCGGGTGAAGAGAGGGGCAGAGCTGTCAACTGATCACCACCTGGTAGTGAGTTGGCTCCGATGGTGGGGGAGGATGCCGGTCAGACCTGGCAGATCCAAACGTATTGTGAGGGTCTGCTGGGAACATCTGGCAGAGTCTCCCATCAGAAAGAGCTTCAACTCCCACCTCCGGGATAGCTTTGACCGTGTTCCGGGGGAGGCGGGGGACATTGAGTCCGAGTGGGCTATGTTCCGTGCCTCCATTGTTGAGGCGGCCGATCGGTGCTGCGGCCGTAAGGTGGTTGGTGCCTGTCGGGGCGGCAATACCCGAACCCGCTGGTGGACACCGGCGGTGAGGGATGCCGTCAAGCTGAAGAAGGAGTCTTATCGGGCCTTTTTGGCTTGTGGGACTCCTGAGGCAGCAGACAGGTACCGACAGGCCAAGCGGAATGCAGCTTCGGCGGTCGCTGAGGCAAAAACCCGGACATGGGAGGAGTTTGGTGAGGCCATGGAAAACGACTTCCGGACGGCTTCAAAGAGATTCTGGACCACCATCCAGCGTCTCAGGAGGGGGAAGCAGCGATTGTAAACACTGTGTTCAGTGGGGACAGTGCGCTGCTGACCTCGACTCGGGACGTTATTGATTGGTGGAAGGAATACTTCGAATACTTCAATCCCACCGACCGGGGACCGGAGGGGTGTGTTCCAACTACAGGAGGATCACACTCCTCAGCCTACCTGGTAAGGGCTATGCGGGGGTACTGGAGAGGAGGGTCCGCCGGATAGTCGAACCTCGGATTCAGGAGGAACAATTCGGTTTTCGTCCTGGCCGTGGGACCGTGGACCAGCTCTATACCCTCAGCAGAGTCCTCGAGGGTGCATGGGAGTTCGCCCAACCAGTTGACATGTGTTTTGTGGACTTGGAGAAGGGGTTTGACCGTGTCCCTCGGGGAATCCTGTGGGGGGTACGCCGGGAGTACGGGGTGTTGGACCCCTTGTTACAGCCCGTCCGTTCCCTGTACGACCGGTGCCAGAGCCTGGTCCGCATTGCTGGCAGTAAGTCGGACTCCGCCAGTGCTGCCCTTTGTCACCGATTCTGTTCATAATTTTTATGGGCAGAATTTCTAGGCGCAGCCAGGGCGTTGAGGGGGTCGGGTTTGGTGACCTCAGGATTGGGTCTCACTGCTTTTTGCAGATGATGTGGTCCTGTTGGCTTCATCATGCCGTGACCTACAACTCTCACTGGATCGGTTCACAGCCGGGTGTGAAGCGGCCAGGATGAGAATCAGCACCTCCAAATCTGAGTCCATGGTTCTCAACCGGAAAAGGGTGGAGTGCCCTCTCCGGGTCGGGGATGAGATCCTGCCCCAAGTGGAGGAGTTTAAGTATCTTGGGGTCTTGTTCACGAGTGAGGGAAGGATGGAGTGAGAGATCAAGAGGCGGATCGGTGCGACGTCTGCAGTTATGTGGACACAGATCCGTCATGGTGAAGAGGGAGCTGAGCCGAAAAGCAAAGCTCTCTGTTTACCGGTCAATCTTCGTTCCTACCCTCACCTATAGTCATGAGCTTTGGGTAGTGACTAAAAGTACAAGATCGCGAATACAAGTGGCCGAAATGAGCTTCCTCCGTAGGGTGGCTGGGCTCTTCCTTAGAGATAGGGTGAGAAGCTCGGTCATCCGGGAGGAGCTCGGAATAGAACCGCTGCTCCTCCGCATTGAGAGGAGCCAGATGAGGTGGCTCGGGCATCTAATCAGGATGCCTCCCGGATGCCTCCCTGGTGAGGTGTTCAGGGCACGTCCCACCAGTAGGAGACCCTGGGGAAGACCCAGGACACGCTGGGAAGACTATGTCTCCTGGCTGGCCTGGGAACGTCTCGGGATCCCCCGGGAGGAGCTGGACGAAGTAGCTGGGGTGAGGGAAATCTGGGCTTCCTTGCTTAGGCTGCTGCCCCCGCGCCCCGACCCTGGATAAGCGGAAGAAGATGGATGGATGGATAGATTCTGTGAACTGGCAAAGGCTTATATGAGGCCTCAGTTATAAAATTGTACAGGTAAGAGACAGTACTACTTATTTTGCCTTTAGGTCTCAGTTTCAGATAATGAGGATGAACTTCCAAATCAGACTCCCAAAGGACACCCTGAGCATGCATTGCTACATGCAGCTGCAGGTAAAAAAAGGAGGAAATGCTTGGGGGGTTGAAGGACCTTTGTAAATCTTGGAATTCACAGAGACCCTGCCCTATAAACATCTTGTAGAGTGTTGACACCTTTATCGTTCATTGTGGTAAAGTGATTGGCATGCATCTATCAGAAGATGGGATGAAAAATTGAAGACAGATGGAAGAATTTTGTTTATATTTTTGCAAATTTCTGGACTTTATGGCACACGGGGAAAAGATATAATATTATTGGCTTAAAACTGTGTTTCATAAGCTTAAAATGTATATTAGAGTATATCAGGAATTGTGAATCATATGGATAAGTTAATTTTTCATAAATGGGTAGCCATGCAACACGAGTGTTTGAATTTAACCAGACAGCAAATGGGAAAAGAGCAAAACACCATGAATACAATTCAAAATAAGGAAGGCCAACACCTCTTGATCATTTGTGCCTTTGCAATGTGGCAGCTTTAATTCTCCGTTTTTTCTTGTTTCACAAATATTTGTTTGTAGCAGAGTGTAGTTTTTCCAGTAGCCATCTGGAGGGGAAAGGGGTATCATTGAACTTACAAAATTAATACATGGCAAAACATTCATCATAACATAACAGAGAGTCTGGACTGAAGTGAAGTAGGAAGTTTGCCCAATCTTTTAAAATTGCCCTCTATGTCCTTCAAAACTTTATTTTAATTGTTATTGGTTATGGCAACAAGACAAGGAAAAATAGAGACACCTAAAGTTGCTGACAACAGGTACAAGACAATTTCAAGCAAGTACCTGCCTGCTTAGTTTGCCAAGTGGCGTTAGAGCCGATTTTCCTCAATTAATTTTATAACCAGAAATATTACTAAAAGACTAAAATATTTCCAACAGATGTGGAAGTGATTTAGAGGGGTTTTTAGCTAGGATTAAAACATCGTTGGCACATAGGGTAATGTGATGTCGTGTGTCATATATCATAATTGGCTCTATAACCTCTGACGGTCGTATTGCCTTAGCCACAGGTTCTAAGGACAATGACAATAAAAAGTGACAGGGAGCAGCCCTGACATGAAGATCTAAAGCCTGAGAATCTAGGTGAGCAGATATTGCCTTTTATTACTACTGCCAATGGGTTAACATATTGCTGTTCCCACTGCTAAAAGAATGTGACCACATGCAGCTCCGACCAACTCTGAATGTGGTTTAAGTGATCAAATCTCAAATGCAACCTCAATGCATCTTTGTTGTGTTCCCACCTGTACTTCAGGCTGTCCACTTGAGATTGGATCGCTCAGGACAGATTGAAAAACCAGGTGGGAACAGGGTCAAAGACACACAGACAGGTATGGCTGTAGCTCAGAAGGTTCAGGAGCTGTGGATGCAACCCACCTAGTGGGTCACTTTTGTTAACGAGAACTGGCACTGCATAATAAACCAAACTGACACTGTATAGAGAACCGACAAGCCATTTGTGTGTGAATATGTCTGTAAGGCTGTGAATGCTGACTGTTATAACATGCTTTGGGAAGTTGAAAGATAAAAAAGCACTGTTTTCAGTCCAACTAAACACACACACGCACGCACGCGCACACACAAATTTGTGTAATTTAAGACCAGAACAAAGACAGTGAAAGCCATCCTTTACTTTTTACAAATAAATAACACTTGGTATACATTAATGAAACAAAAGCAAATTATGGAAACTGTACAAGCAGTCAGTTAAGCTCCTCTTGGAACATTAACTTGCAAAAACAAAAATTTTGTCAGCACCTCTGCCTACAGACAAGCCCAGGTCCTATTATCCACAGCTATTTTTGAAAAGCCACACAAAGGTAATGATGATATTGGGACATTGTTACTAACAAAATGAAAGCAAATACTCGTGGATCATGGTTGTTCCTTCTAAGTTATCCTGCTTGATACTTACCGCTACTTTTGTTTTCATTATCTATATATTAATTAACTTTGATCAATATTATATCTTTTATTTTTATTACTATCATCATTATCGTTATAATGATGATGATGATGATGATAAACATTGATGCTGATGCTGTTGATGATGCTGAAATCATCAAGATGATGAAGATGAACATCATGTTCATCATGATCGTCATAAATATCATAATGATGATCAGGATGATTATGACGATGATGATCAACACCATGATGATTATGATTGTTGCAACTGTTATAGTTGTTATTGTTTTTTTTATTGTAAATGTTGTTACTATAATTGATTTTAATGTTTTAAAAATTATTTTTGTTGGCATTGTTGTTAGTGTTGTTAAAATTATCTTTATCATAAAACTATCATTAATTTTATTGTAGTACCTATTATTGTTGGTGTTGTAATTGTGGTTGTTGTTGTTCCCAGATAAGACAAGTCTTCCTGTACAATGAAATACTTTCATTGCTTTCTGCTCTAAGTGTCATTTACAATACACAATATACATTTTTAAAAAAGACACACAATAGCAACAGTGGGGGTAAGGGAAGTAGTCTCTTGGCACTTTTCATCAGCCTGATCACCTGAGGGAAGGACTCTTTTAGTCTACAGGTCCTGCATTTCACACTTCTGTACCTCCTACCTGAGAGCTTATTGTTTTTGTTATTATTCTTTGATTTGATTTGAACTGATTTTCAGGCATCCTTTCACACTTTCCAGATTACTGGTCAGGGTGCAGAAAACCTCTATTCTCACCAAATCCACAAGCCACCACCAAAACCCTTCTGACTGTGCACCACTAGTGGCGGTTTGTCAATAGGGGGCACTGGGGTGCCGCCCCCACCAAAATTCAACAGAAGAATTCTACTTAAACATAGCAGAATTTTTCATTAAATTAAAAAA